>JAJJMC010017500.1:89883-401909 GCA_023531435.1 Papaver californicum
AAGAAAGTTTGCATTGATTTACTCCCTTTTAAAAGTAAATCTCAATGTATCTAAGTCAGGTTGTCAAGGGCAGAGTACAGAGGCTCAGCAACCCTGAGTCTCTCGACTGTCCCATGAAGAAGGTCAGTTGTGGTGAGATAGAGATCACCATAAAACTCTAGGTTAGTATCCATTCTTGTCATAATTATATTCTTGGCAGTATGGCACTATAGAGCTAAAGATTTATGGTTATACTTGAGAGTTGAAAAGTCACGTGCTTAAAATTGCCAATACAAAACTTAAAATCTGAAGTTAAAGTGTTTATACTTAGAGAGTTAAATATACATGTATCCTACATTAGACTCTTATGTTCCAGGCAATAACATTGAAAACTCAAGTGAAGATATGATGAACATCCCAAGCACCTAGACGACTGCAATCCGTTCTTTTAAATCATAACCATACGAACAACGATGTTCATTGTTGGCTAAATTGCCTACCTGAAGATTAGCTTGTGTTGTCTCCACTATCTTCTTAGCAAATTCCTCATTTTCCAAGTTTATTAAACCAACCTATAAGTAGACAAACGAAAACAAAATATTCATCGAACTTCACAAAAATAAGAAACTGGGTTCCCGCAACAACAAAAAAAATGATAAAGAGAGGATATAATCTACACATACCAATGTCCCATAGAAGGGAACTTTATGAGGTAATTGTTCTGCACATTGAAGAAGAAACTGTCCCCAAAAACAAAAACCCGTAAAAAAAAAACCCTTAAAACCCCTAAGAAAACAAAAAGAAGTAATCATAGGGAAGCGTTCAGTTACATCTAGGATTTCATCATCAGCGTGTTCGATTTCTCGCATGAGTAGACCGAAACATGTTTCCTGAGACACAATAGAGAGAGTTTTGGGCAATTAAAGTATATGCAAGTAATGAAGAAAGAAGAAAGTTAAGGAATACTGACAATGTGTTCTTTGAAATCAGTGGTTCCACCATATTCAGGACCTTTATCACCAATTCTGAGAAGAAGCGCTCTCCAACTACTCATGGTTTCTAAATTAATTCGGACGGAACGGAAGATGAGAAATTGAATTGAAATTAAGGTTTTCAAAGATACATTAAAGAGGGAAAATTGATTGATTTGGGGAAGAAATAGAGTAAAATATCTAAGGTTTTATTAGGGTTTTGAGTGAGACAAAGTGGTGTGTTCGGAAAGAGTATTATTAAACTAGAATATAATTACATGCGGATCCGTTTGTATCCATGGAGTCACGTAATATAATTTGGTTTAAAAACATCGTTACAGTATAATCTCATATGATAGTCGAGAAGACCTGTCTGACTATCGTCGGTAGTTTGTCAATCCGGATGCCGTCTGGTTGCCCTCTTTATAGTTACTATTGCTGTTTCTAGTAAAAATATATTATTATTTTATTATTTTAGTCTAAAAATAAATTAAATTGAAAAAAATAATAGTTTTCTTTTCCAGAAATATAAAGAGTATGTTCTATTATGATGTGTGGTATTTGCTCATTCTTTGCTTGATGAGACCTAAGTACTCAGTACTGTCTTCTATTACACTGGTCATACAAATTTTGACCTTTTATTATTATTTTAACATCATTTTTTTTGAAGGACAAATTGAATAAAAAAAAATAAAATAGCATGGTACGTGAGGGTATATCATACCTATAGCGTCATTAGATACGATTTGATTAAGAAATGTTGGGATCGTATGATCCCATATTGTTGGTGAGAGATTCCCTGTTTGAGTGTCATCCGTCGCATGATTTGTCAGACCAACAGCCGCCTGGTTGCCTTCTGTATAGATGTGTTTGAAAGTGTACTATGGGATTTGGTGTATTCTTTGTTTGATCTCGCTAATCATTTCAGTTATGTACCAAGGCGGTGCATTAGCATGGTTTATGAAGCGTTGGAGGTTTTCTGAGTCCGTTTCGAATTACACCTTTTGCCACATTCTCTCTGAAGTTGTTCTGGTGGCTAATAGCATGACCCATGTCTCGGCTATTATAGTGAAGGTTATTCCCAAAGGTTACGCCATTGCCACTATAGTTCTTGCCTCCGAGTCCCGGCATATGAAGCCTGCACCTGTAATTCCGGAGTGTCCCCTAGCTGCCCCATCCATATTGATCTTGTTCCACTTTCGGTTATGGATGACCCAACCGACATATATGGTTGTTGTTGTTCTCATGGTGCTTGATGGGTTTAGAGATGGCATTATACTTGGAAGCACAAGGAGTAGGCTCTCTTTCTCCCAAGTGAGACATATGTAGAACATTTTCCGAGTTTGATTGCTTTTGTCGGTATATAAGCTCATTTCTGGCAACCTACAAGGACCAAAGAAGAAAACAAAACGAGGTCGTGGTTGAGGTTGGGGATTTTATTTGAAGAAGTTGTGGGATTGTTGTTTGGGGATTTAGCATGTTTGGGGAAATAAGGATGGTGTTTGGTTGGTTGGTTTGAGAGGCGAGAGAGAAGGGTGTTCCGAGCAGAATATGTTATTTGGCACCGAAGAAGGATGTGATCAGTCGTTTTCGGGGAAGTTTAACATTGGGGACAGAGATTGGAGTTGATCAGGTGGATATGATTGAGAATAGTGAAGGTCGGTAGACCTTCATTGATTGATTTGCACAAGAAAAAATGAATTTTTACGGGGCATGTAATGCCCAAAGGAAATTGGTGTTCATAAGGGGGTTGTGAATGGGCTGCTGAGAAGCCCGGGTTAGACATTTGTATCCAAATGCGGTGGTTTAGCTCCCGGATTTCGAATGCGACTAGATAATCTTGTCCATGAGGTTGCTAGGGGGAGGTTGTTTAGTATGGATAGGGTGGCATAATGTTGGATCAAGATTTGTAAAGTGCGGTATCTAGTTGGCTTGGATAGGGTCTTGATACGATTTCCGATAAGGTGGGAAATTGGTTCTTTGAGCGTATGAATAAGGGAAGTTAGGTGTTTCCATTGCAGACTGGATGATGGTTGGATGGTTATCGTGCCTCGAAAGATGGATTTTCGTTTTAGATATTTTTCTTTACATAGGCTAGCCCATGTGGAATCAGGTTGATCATGTAAAGTCTAGACCTTCTTCATTAGAAATGATTTGTTATGTTCACTACTTTTCCTAATGCCCAACCCTCCTTCAGTTTTGGGTTTTTGGGTGTAGTTTTTGAATCGAGGAATCATGCCCCCAAAAGAAGTTTATGGTGAGATGATCTATCTGTTTATGGATATGGGAGGGAGTAGTTGGGTTTGCATGAGGTGGTTAGAAATAAGAGTGAGGGATGTGCTGATGAGATTACCCTTCCTGTCGGTATCAAGCATTTTATCATCTACCTTTTTACTTTTCGTATCAGTCTTTGAAGGAGGGTTGAAAAGATGTAGCGAGATGTTCTCCCTTGCTTAAACTTGACTCCTAGGTAGACATGGGGGTTTGAGGTGGTAGGAATGTTGAAAAATTGATGAATCTTGTTCACTTAATGTGGATCCAATTTTGGGTGATGTATGATTGTGGATTTAGTTGTGTTGATAAGATGGCCCACTGAGGTACCATATGAGTGGAACAATTGCTTGAGTTTATTGCTGCTTTATGTGGTTCCTTTGTAGGTGATGAGGAGGTCATCATCATACCTTAGGTGAAGAACTGGTGGGCTTTGCGCGATATACGCAGTCCCCTATAAGGTTATGGGTCTCTAAATTATCCAGGTTTGTCGAGAAAATTTCCGCATATATTATAAAAATATAGAAATATAACAGGTCTCCTTGCTTTAGACCTCTAGTCAGAGTGATATATCTATGTGACATACCATTAATATTGATCGAGTAGGTGACCGTTGAGATGCAAATCATGATATAATCTACAAAAATGTTTGGTAATCCCAGTTTGGTAAAAGCTTTTATGATGAAACCCTAGTCCAAGCTATCATAAGCCATTTGAATGTATAATTTGAGGGCTATCTTTTGGTCTTTATTGAGGGTTGAAAATTTGATGGGGTGGAAAAGTCCCAGCTATTGCAATATTGTCATGTTTGTGGTACAAAGGCGCTCTTATATGGGCTTCCCAGAGATGGGAGGATTGGTCAAATGCGATTGACCAAAATTTTGGCTATGATTTGTAAGTGACATTTCAAAGGCATATATGTCTGAATTGCAAAGTTTTTGAAGGGTAATCTATTTTTAGTATAAAGGTTAGATTTGTGTGGTTCTTGAGTGGGTGCATGTTCAGGGAATTGAAAAAACTATGATCCATAACTATTAGTTGTATATGGTTAGCTTCCCATAAGACTTTGAAAAACTTACTGGTATAGCCTCCCGGACCCGGTGCACGCTCAGACCCAATTGAGAAAAGATTTTGCTTGATTTCCACTAGAATGACTTCTTCTGTTAGCATGGTATATTGTTGCAAAGTTAATCTGGGAGTGATTACTGCAAACAAGTTTCATTAATTATTGTATTCGTGTCGTATATTGATCGGTATAATGGTCAATCATGAGATGTAAGATGACATCTATGTTAGTAACCCAATTGTTATGCTGATTTTGCAGTTGTTGTATATTATTGCTCCTCGATGTATAGTTTCTTTGGTGTGGAATAAAGTGGTATTATTATCACCCGACTACAACCATTGGATTTTGTATCTTTGTTGCTAAGAAGTAGCATGACACTGAAGAAGGGTTATTTGATGATTTCTCAGTTGCTTCTCCTGGATTAGCCAATGAGCCAAGTCGCTTCCGCTTCGTGTAACACAATGGTGTTGTGCAATCTATATCTTGGTCGATGATTTCTTATCATTGTGGGAAGGTGGCCAAATGTATTCTTTCTCCATCTTGTGAGAATTCGAATGGTTGTGACAAGTTTTAGTTGTAGGTCTAATGAGGGGTTTGCGTCACAATGTCTGATCCATGCGGAGTGGACCACCTATTTGAGTTTTGATTGAGCTATCCACATATGCTCAAATTTGTAACTTTGTTCCCTATCAATCAATCCCTCTCTTCTCTTAAGCAAAATTGGGGCATGATCAGATGTTATCCTCGGAATATGAGTAATCCTGCATGTTGATTGGCATTTTGCTAGTGTTGTGTTGTAATATCTCGGTCCAATCTTTTCATAATGTTATCCTGGTGTAGATGGTGGGTTTTTTCAAGGGTAAAATAGTAAAATTATCTCTCAAGACTCGAGTCTGAGAAATATTAAACCTTAAAATTATGCAAAGAGTTTTTTTGGCAGGTGCTTATCCCTGTCGTCTTTCAGGTGATCATCCCTATCTCTCTTTGTATGTACGTAATCACATGAATGCATTACCTAGCTGACATCATCAGATTATTACATATACGACCAAATTCACTAGAAAAATCGAAGTTATCTTGTATCAACATTCATTCTTAACTAAGTGGTATTAACATAATATAATTTCTATACAACTTTGTATAGAAGTATGTATCAAGTTACATATGAATTTGCTTGACTAAAACACCACAATTATGCTTATATATCAAGCCAAATTGTGCTATAGCTTCTATTATCTAAATTTATCCTTGGCCACATCAATTTTTGTTTAAGGAAGCAACCAATGGCATAAACGTCCTTCGTCTAACATCCAATGCGTAAGCAAATGGCCCAAAAGCCTAAAAAGGCGTTTTTACAACAAACTCGTCATGCACAATTATGCATTGCCTTGTAAAAAATTCTAAGATGGGAGTAATTCGTAATGAATCAAAAGATAAGTTATATACCAAACAATTTGTATGGATGTCCTATACAACATACTAAAAGATCACATCAATCGGACAAACGAGCTAAGAAATATGATCAAAACATTCAACTAAGTCCCAGCTGAAAAATTCCTGAATTTTTCCCGACTTTTGACACTTTCATCTTTTTGAGGCCCCTGAACGAACTCAAAACTCAAATCCTTTTGCGTAAAGCAGATAATTGGTGTTTTGAGAATCAAAAAATTAAGGTAGATAATCGAAAACGGACTCTGTATGAGGATTTTACGGTGTTTTCAGTGAAAACCCTAAATCTGAATTTTCTGACGACGAAATTTCACAAGAAATCTCTTGTATGTCCAATCCCAAGGGGCGGATGCCCCATTACATTTTCCATCTTAGGTGAGACAAATCTTATCCTGCTTAGGATACAAAGCTTGTCCTTTTTAGGCTTCAAAATATGTGTGTAAGCGTGAGAAAAGATATTCTCAAACCCTAATTTGAGAAAGGGATTGTGTAACACCCGCAATTTTCGCATGACGCTTACTCAGGGACGCGTCATGACCTGGGATGAAGCTTCACCCTAAGCTTATAAAGCTCATTTAGGATTTGCATCAAGGTGTGGATGCCTTGACCTCGAACTATAATGTTAAGGCCCTATTACGTGTGATGCATATTCAAGAATGCATCACAAGTCAAAAATGACCCTTACCCGGGAAAGGCACAAATGGCCTTGATGCGTATCCGCGAGAGCATCATAGTGATAATGCACTATTATGCCGTGATGCATGATTGAGAATGCATCACTGAACCAACGATGCGTATCCGAGAATACATTATAGTGTTAATGCTATTATGTCATGATGCATGATTGAGAATGCATCACCGAACCAACGCTGCATATCCGAGAATGCATTATAGTGCTAATGCACTATTATGCCGTAATGCATGACTGAGAATGCATCACTGACCCTATGTGGAGTATCCGAGAATGCATTATAATGCCAATGCACTATTATGCCGTGATGCATGATTGAGAATGCATCAATGAACCAACGATGCATATCCGAGAATGCATTATAGTGCTAATGCACTATTATTCTGTGATGCATGATTGAGAAAGCATCACTGAACCAATGTTGCGTATCCGAAATCATTATAGTTCTAATGCACTATTATGCCGTGACGTATGATTGAGAATGCATCAATGAACCAATGCTGCATATCCGAGAATGCAATATAGTGCTAATGCATTATTATGCCATGATGCATGATTGAGAATGCATCACTGAACCAACGCTGCATATTCGAGAATGCATTATAGTGTGTATGCACTATTATACCGTGATGCATGATTGGGAATGCATCACTGAACCAACGTTGCATACCCGAGAATGAATTACAGTGCTAATGCACTATTATGCCGTAATGCATGATTGAGAATGCATCACTGACCCTATGTGGAGTATCCGATAGCGCATTATAGTGCTAAAGCACTATTATGGCGTGATGCATGATTGAGAATGCATCACTGAACCAATGTTGCGTACCCGAGAATGTATTATAATGCTAATGCACTATTATTCTGTGATGCATGATTAAAAATGTATCACTGAATCAATGTTACGTATTCGCGAAAGCATCATAGTGCTAATGCACTATTATGCCGTGATGCATGATTGAGAAATGCATTACTGAACCAACACTGTGTATCCGAGAATGCATTATAGTGATAATGCACTATTATACCATGCCGTGATGCATGATTGAAAATGCATCACTGAACCAACGATGCATACCCGAGAATGCATTATAGTCCTAATGCACTATTATGCCGTGATGCATGATTGAGAATGCATCACTGAACCAATATTGCGTATCTGAATGCATTATAGTGCTAATGGAGTATTATGCCGTGATGCATGATTGAGAATGCATCACTGAACCAATGTTGCATACCCGAGAATGCATCATAGTGCTACGCACTATTATGCCGTGATGCATGATTGAGAATGCATCACTTAACCAATATTGCGTACCCGAGAATGCATTATAGTGTTAATGCACTATTATGCCGTGATGCATGATTGAGAATACATCACTGAACCAATGTTGCGTATCCGAGAGCATCATAGTGCTAATGCGTTATTACGTCGTGATGCATGATTGAGAATGCATCACTGAACCAACGCTGCATATCCGAGAATGCATCACAATGCTAATGCATTATTATACCGTGATGCATGATTGAGAATGCATCACTGACCCTATGTGGAGTATCCGAGAGCACATCATAGTGCTAATGCACTATTATGCCATGATGCATGATTGAGAATGCATCACCGAACCAATGTTGCGTACCCGAAAATGCATTATAGTGCTAATGCACTATTATGTCGTGATGCATGATTGATAATGCATCACTGAATCAATGTTACGTATTCGCGAGAGCATCATAGTGCTAATGCATTATTATGCCGTGGTACATGATTGAGAATGCATCACTGAACCAACGATGCGTATCCGAGAATGCATTATAGTGCTAATGCACTATTATGCCATGCCATGGTGCATGATTGGGAATGCATCACTGAACCAACGTTGTATACCCGAGAATGCATCATAGTGCTAATGCACTATTATGCCGTGATGCATGATTGAGAATGCATCACTGAACCAACATTGCGTATCTGAATGCATTATAGTGCTAATGCACTCTTATTCCATGATGCATGATTGATAATGCATCACTGAACCAATGTTGCATACCCGAGAATGCATCATAGTGCTAATGCACAATTATGCCGTGATACATGATTGAGAATGCATCACTGAACAAACGCTGCATAATCCGAGAATACATTATAGTACTAATGCACTATTATGCCGTGATGCATGATTGAGAATGCATCACTGAACCAACGCTGTATTATAGTACAAACTCATGGCGTTGGCCTAATGCCGGCGCCAGCCCTGTACTAAGCCTTATATCGCTAACTCTTTCATGGCGCTGGCCTAATGCCAACACCAACCTCTTGGTTCTCGAGAAAGCATACGCCAACCTTTGTTTAGTCCTCGAGAGCATGGTGCCCATCTCTTGCCCGGTCCTTGAGAACTTTTGCATACTTCAAAATTTATGGCATTTACAAGTCTTACAACTTTATAACTTGCACACAACTACTATACTCACCATTTTCACTTGATTAGTCTACTCAACCACTTACTGAACTGAGCAACTTGCCTCACTAATTTAGCAGGTTATTATCCTGACTTAATCAAAATAGTAGTAGTCCATGACTTCACAATTTTCTATGAGATATAAAATACATCATATGGGGGGTTCTCATTGGGGTATTGGTCTGGTGGTTTATAGAAACGTGCGATATGGCAAAACATCCATGACGAGAAGGTAATAAGTAGTAGGACAATTAAGAGCAGTTGAGAGGATGAGGGAGTAGTGGTCATATAGTTTTTCTGACATAACAGACATGATTCCACGATCATCGTTTCTTAATCTATTCACAACTTCCATAAATTACGAGAAATCAGTGTGTTCAAATGCATCAAAAACAAAAAATTCGATTTCCGTGTTCATTATACATTATTGTGTTATGTAGTGCGATTTTATTTATGATTTTTTTGAAGGTTTGATTTTATTTATGATAACATGAGTTACATTTTTATGAGCCACTGGAATTGCAATCTTAAAATGGTTAAAATCGTTGTAATACGGGCAGTATCAAGATACTACAAGATACATGGAAATGAATGTGTATACTCATCAAGGTTATATAGTTTATCTATTTTAACTTGGAATACAATAAATAATGACCAAGAGTATCCAATTAATATACATATTCAAATGGACAAATTTAATTTATTATCAGTGGTTGATGATCCTTCCATAGTAGGAGAGATAAAAGAGCTAGCTCACCTTCTTTATGCGGTACCCCATAGGAGAAAGTCTACCATGTACCCACCTATTCAACATGTCTTAATTCTACACCATCATATCTGTTGCAGCTTCTTCTTTTTCTCGTTTGCCTTTTCATGAGATACCACACTTGAGTTCATCTTGTAGATTGGTAAAATAGGAATAACACTTGTAACACCCTAAATTTTGGCCCTGGATTTTTAGCCACATCCAAAGTCCAAAACTTGAAATGTCACATGTGTATCTAAGTCCAGGCCAAATTTACTTAATCCAAGTACATTTGGATGAATTAAAATAAATAAAGAAAAATTGATATAATTTCATTGTTAAAGTTCGGAGTACACAACTAATCCATTATGAGATTAACCAATCCCATTGGAGTATACAAATAAAATTCCAACAAAAATAATTAGTAACCATAAATTATAACAAATTTATGTATAACTCGAATTAAGATTTCCAAACCACATGTTATACTATTATCACACATGCTGCACAATAATGCGCTTTCTTATGTTCCCAAAAAGGGATCAAGCACGACCTTAGTTCAACAGATCAAGTTTCAAGTACCCGTGATGATTTAAGTACACATCACTTTTAATCTTAGGATAAAAAGCAGTACTTAAATCTAGTTTTGTAAGCTAAATGAAAACATTTAAATACTTTTCAATGACAAGAAGTGAATGACACAATCGTATATAATGTAGATCTTTTGACGTATACCACAAAGAGTATCTTAGGCTTTAACAAGCGAAAAATTAATGAACAAAATAGAAAAAACAATTATGCTAATATCATGG
Source organism: Papaver californicum (assembly GCA_023531435.1). Taxonomy (NCBI): domain Eukaryota; kingdom Viridiplantae; phylum Streptophyta; class Magnoliopsida; order Ranunculales; family Papaveraceae; genus Papaver; species Papaver californicum. Next base: position 100,327 of record JAJJMC010017500.1, read on the forward strand.
AGAAAGTATACACTTGCTTGAGTCATAAGTCCAACATAAATAGTTCAATTCAAGCATGTGATATGTGTATACCATCTCTGCATAGAAGGCGAAAACAATTTATAATGTAACCTCCTAATTAAGCACCGTCATACTTATGCATATCTGGAACATGGTTTAGTACTATCAAACATGATCACAATCTCCTAAAATTAAAAATTATTTTAATAATACAATGTATGATAATATATTAAAATTTCATCTCAATCCAATTACCACATAATGAGATAACGAAAAGGAAATGCATAGAAATTTTGTTTCGTAAAATGCAGTCTTGGTTTATCCCATATTTGCAGTGGTAAGTGTCACCTAATCCATTTGAAATTCTTACTGTAGTCTTCTGACTCATATATAAATTTCATATCCAATTTTCAACATATTTTAACGGTTCTTTAAAGATATGCATATTTTATAACATGACCGCTTTCAATACCGAAATACAAAACTCACCTAGGGTCCCCTTGCACTTTGAGGTACCTATAGTGCTCTGATCCTTATGAATTTCTTACCGCAAGTTACAGATATGTCAACAAATAACGTTCTAAAATTTCATATATATAAAATAAACAAATAATTATAAAACCTAATTGTAAGTAGGATGTCCAGGATTTGAATTCAACACATTTCAGTCTGAGTTTATGCAATAATTTCAGTACTAAATCAGATCCGATCTTTCTAAAAAATTTAGCGTACATTCCATAACAGAAAAAGGTATGGCATACTCAAATTTCATCAAAAATCCAACCATTGGATCTCAAGATATCAGTAGAAGAACAACATATATTCTAGGGTTTGCAAGGTGCATACGGGGTTATCAAACAATGATTGATTATAAGATGAATTACCACAATCAAACCACCATTATATCAACTCATAATGATTAGAAAATTCCCATTTCATCAATTTATATAAGAACATGGATTATAATAAAAATCTCAATTTTCATAAAGAAACCTTATTTCCAAATTCCCAAATCAAAGTTTCAAAAAATGAAATTAATATTGTTTACTAACTACCTAATGTTCTAAATCAAGTAAAGTATTAGAATCAAGTATCAATTACTTCAAAATATTGAATAATATCATTACGGAAAAACCAAAGGAAGATGGATACCTACCTCTCATTGTCATTCTAGTAATAGTTCACAACATCAATCATTGATCAATTCCAAACATAGCTCCTCTAATTTCTTCAACGAAATTTTATAGGGTATTCCATTAGAGAATTTCAGCAAGATCATGAAGTGAAAAAGGAAACAAAATCCCATTTTCTCCTCCACCAAAAATGTATTCTTAATCTCTTTTATTTCGGTCAATTGACCAAACTGCATTTGATGCCTCCAAATAGTGACACATATATTGTGACGTGGAGAGATGCATGTACAACTATTTAAGCACTCACACTTATTGTTAAAGATATCAAATACCTTTTAGAAATCATATTTTGGATTTGGAGCACACTCATAGTGTTAAAACAATTCTAACTTATGTTTCTTAAGCATATTAACTATAGTGGGTCAAATTAAACCCGAGAAAAGTTTAGAGTATTATACAAATACCCCTAAATTTAGGATAGGATATTATAACATTTATATATAGATTGGTTTCAATTGCAAGTGTAAAAATGTCCAATATGGGAAATAATATAATAAAATGTGGAAAGGGGAATTCATTAATAACTCAGAAACTAAAACAACATAAAACAGACAATATTTTTCTCACATAATACACATGCTGGAGAATACCTATTAGATGAACATTGATAAAGTTAGGAATTACGTAACTACCCAAAAAACCCGAAATGAAGTATTATCCCAAATACTGATGAAGATCTGCGAAAATCAGAAAACACAGCATCTTTCCCAATTTACTGCAGGCGTAGATGGTATCAAGATAAGGATTTCATACACATTTACATCCATACAAAATTATATACATACACGACTCATGCTATCAACCGAAAATTCACAGGTACATGTCTTGTAAAACTACTTCCGACCTGTATCCTAGTTATGATGTAGCATGTCGCAACAAATTTTGTACTTTGCCGTCTAAAGAAATGAATACAACAAAACTGATTGGTCTTCCACTGGTATGATCATTATATAAATATGAAATTATAACATCATGACAATAATATTGAAACTCTGAGAAACCAACTATTTTCCTTTTATTTACATATTAAAGTTATATCAACAACATGGATATAACTTATTTTGATTGCGGTCTACACATGTTAGGTGTGTCTATATATGCGCATTTGTTCCGTTGTTTTTTCAATTTAAACCTGTCTTATCCTAACTGCACTACTAATTTCCATCAGAAGTTGAAATTTTTTAAATACATTATGATAATATGACCAAAAATTCAAATACTCCATGTGTGAAGAAAAAAAAGTTGAATTAAATTTCAATATTTGTATACTCGAGCCCTTATTGATATAGGTCGAAAACATAATTTGTTGCTTGAAGGCTAATACAATGGCAACATTTATCAAGCTATTTTGTCTTTAAAAATACAGCTGCACTAAATAACAATTCTCAAATAGTGTGGAAACATATATCAAATGGTATAATTTGGAAAAAGTGATTAACAACTTTGTTAACTTAGACATTGCCTGATTGTTTCTTACTTTCTAGGAAAAAGAAAAGAATAGTATAAAAATGCAAAAATTCTCTCCTACATAATATCTCTGGAGACACCAAGTGAAAACCTATTTTTGAATTCCAAATTTTTGAAAAGAATTTACCTTTTGTTGAGTAGGAAGCTCCTTAACTTGGAAGAAATTCCTATAGGTAATAAAGTTTTGTAAACGACAAAATCAATGCATCAACCCAAATAAAATCACAAAAAGAACACTTAGTTGTTCATAAATCCACAACAAAACATATTTGCAAAACTCCAAACACTAAAGTGTACAACTGGAACAATTAGGGTCTTGCACCCATTCTTTTACTGAGAAACTAAAACTAACCTTAATTGCTTCATTATGAAGCAAAAATATCAATGCGATTATACAAACTTTTTCGTGGGCTACAAAATCGAAAGAGTCTAATGGAAACATGTCAATGACTCGCCTTAACATCAAATGATGATGGGGTTTATAGGCAACTAACAGTTACAAAATCGGTCATGAACTAATAACCAAGCTATGACAAAAAAAAATAATAATATTCTCTTTGCATCTGAACTCCTAAAGTTTAAATAAAACTAAATTAAGTAACGAACACATACAAATGTCTATGAATCTAGATATCTAATGCACGGATAAAATGTCTTTCAGGCATTTATTCAAATATCTACAACAATGTCTTATCACTATCCATTTGGATTATCCACCTACGCGATTCATCCATGTGTGGTTAATAAGAAGGTGAAGTTGTGATATTAAGAAAAAAAGGTGAAGTGGGTTATATCTAACTGGTGACTATATTGTTGGTGTTAATCTAAAGATTTCGTAAGATCCATTTTCAATCAAAATTGTATTCAGAGTTTAATATCCATTTAAGCATCCTGTCAACAGAGCTAAGAAAAAGAAAATCAGACCTTAAATCAAATTATTATTTTGAGAATGGTTAAAATAGATTAAAAAGGTGCCGATGAGGCACAAAGGAAACAGTTGCAATACATAAAGAATGATAGATCAAAGAGTTTCATAGTTACAAAGGCTAGAAAACTCTCAAAATAAACAAAGGAACAACACACACTAGGGCATAAAAAGCCTTATTCGTAAAAAATTCATTTCTAGCAACATCCTAAATCATCAAAGAATAGACCCCTAAAAAGATAAACTCATTATTAGGCAAACCCCACTGAAATAACAAAGCTTTTATTGTTGTAATTATTTTAGCTTCATATTGTGCCTTGTTATCGAACACACTTCTATTTCTTCCAGCCAATTTTCCCACCAAATTGTTCGAGGTAACTTCCAGATGAATTAGTGTCTTTTATTATCTAATTTCCTATTCCGTCCATCAAAGACACCCCTTTGTAGTTTGAGGCCACACTAAGTTTATCTTGGGGTATTATAAAAAATAGTTTCAAATAGCATGGAAAGGCCTTAAATCAGTTGAACGTGAAAGCATGGAAAGAAAAATTAAGAACAATAAACACCCTTATAATAAGTTCAATTGGAAGGTCGAGCATCGAGTATAAACGCATGAAAAATTCAATGGATGAAACATAAGTAATAATATATGTTTATGGACTTCAATTTAACCTTGTTGTAATTCTATGCAAATACTCGCAAAGTTCCTAGTATTCCTTTTCCAGTTAAATATTATAGTACTTTGAGACGACGACCTCACCCACATGAAATTTCGAACAACCATTAAAAAGTTATAAAATCTAATATCGTTATAAAGAACGTAAAACCACCTTAAAACTACTTAAATACCCATCACCTTAGTGAAAATTAAAAGTTGATATAGCTAGTGACCAAAATGTAAAACATGTTCGCAGAAGAGGGCTTATTGTTCGTAGTTTCCTGTCCGTCTTCTACATTTGGCTTATTCATTGTACTATGTTCCATGCATCAACACTACCATCCCTATTCCCAAAAAATAACTTATATATCAGTCAAGAAAGTTAACAGAAGATTGTATTATAGTAAATAATGGAGATAACATCCTAATCATAACAAATACAGTATATGGAGATAAAAAATATTTTCTGCAATAAAGCATGTGGTTCATACATAACATTTTTAAACAAAATCGTAAAATGTTAATCATTTGACCATTACTTTCCCATGACTTGAGCACCATATCATACCAATATAAAAAAAAATGTTGATAGGAGATTAAAAAATCATACCTGAAACTCTTTGATCTTGATAATTTCTTAAGAAAATTAAGGATATTCATCAACCTATTTACATAATCATCTACAAAAATTTAAATAAAATAAATCACAATTTATCTTCTCCGAGAACAGTTTCTAGAGTTTACAAATTTAAAAACATTCAATAAATTCTTTCGTTATATATAAATCTGCAGAAATTATTCAACCTCGTATGTGTTTGCATCTTGAGAATCAGAAATAACAATAAGGAATTGAAAACAAATACCAACAAAAAAAATGAGAATCAAAAATTTAGTGCTTACCTTTTGAGCCAGAAGAGGAAACAATTGAAAACCTTTTTCTTTATGTGAAACACAAATGTATTTGTTGGAGCTCGGGTTATTGAAAGGTCTGGCATTTTATTTGCATTTTTTGGTTAAAACTTAAAAGCAAATACCAACTGAATAATTGGAGAAACTGGGTTCATATGAGTTATTCATTTGAGAATTTGAAACATTAATGAATGGTAAACGGATAAAAACCCATTCGATCCATCTTCTTACGTCTTGAATCAAGATGGAAACTGAAAGAGGAAATCAATAAAGAAAAGTAGGACAATAATGAACCGCGTGCACCCTAATAAAAAAAACTCTCACTATAAACTACCACCGCCGATGAAGAAATTTTTGATAGAATTTGAATGTGAATGAGAACCACTCTAAGGGAAAATAAATATATCTTAACCAATAAGTGAAACAACCATCACTACTATTTTATAAATATAAATATCTATCTTACATAAATAACTAATAATCTCGAGTAGTTAAATTTTTATTGTACATTTTTTTTTACATGAAACTAATAATATTAATTAGTTAAATTATTATCATGGTCCTAAATAAAAGTTGTTGTTGTAATACCAGCGACTTGTGAATGAGTCGATAGATATAGGGAATTGGGCAGATCTTTGAAATTAGTGGCTCAACATGAGTTTGAATTTGTTCATTCACTTGTAAGATCAATGAGCAGGATTGAACGAGCGCTTATTGCCGTCTATATTTAGATAACACAAGTCTAATTATTAAATTATTAGATCCAGTAGCCATGATACAATACCATTTGGTAGAGGTGGTCATTGTCTATCCTTTTCCCGGTTTCATATTTCATTTTAAAAATCCGACCGTTATGGTTAAATGTCTATCAGATACCCATTCCTGCGTTTTAATTTTGGGAAATTTTCGGATCAATGCCATACGTTACTCTCTTCAGTTTTCGGATCCGCAAAACCTATTCGTTTTCAGACCCCTCACTTTCTTCTTCACTCATATTTGTTGTTTTCTTTTATCTGATATAATTGAGAAAACAGCCGTTTCGCTAGGGGTTAATTTTGGGATCGAGAAATAACAGAACAGGAAAGAGGGAAGAACAGATGGCGATGTTGTTGAATGAGTTTGGGATGGAGATAAACAGATAGAAGAAGGGTTGAGGTGTGAACTGAATTTTGGTTGGATTTGAGAGAAAAGAGCATAGTTAGAGTTGGGCTGTTCAGGGACAAGCCGTGAATGAAGAAATGTCTTTTGTTGCCGTAAATGTGGAAGATGGTGATTGTTTGAGTTGAAATTCAAGGTCGAGAGAAGATGGAAAGATGGGGTTCTGCTGCCATCGATTTGAGAGATGATTATGAAGTGATTAGACTATTTCGAACTCAACAGAGACAAAGGAAATGATGATATTAAGAAGATTATGAGCCGAGAAATAGACAGTGAAGAGATGGAGGGATTTGGCCTGAAATTATGTGAATGGAATGGTTGTGAATGAATGGGTTTACTGTTGAATGATTAATGAATGTGCAGGGAAGGATTTTGGACCTATAACAACAACGATTTGCTCCTCTCTCTCTATCTCTCTCTTAGGGTTTACTTCCTCTCCCTCTCAGGTTCGATTATCAGGAAGAAGAAGAACAAATCGAGGTTCGATTTCTTTGTTTAATTTTCAATTTCAGTGATTAAAAATCATTCATTTATCATTCTCTCTCTCTCTCTCTTTTTTTTAATGGATGATTCTTATCATGTCACTAACTAATTTGATTGATTTATATAAAACTCTAAATGAACTAATCATGATATATAATTGATTTATGGGGCCCCTTGATTTAATTTTAGTTGGTGGACTTTTGGAATTGTTCGTTTGATTCAGTGGAGTCCATTAAAAGAAGGATAATTTGATTGAGCAGATCAGCTCTATACATGAAACCATCACTATTTAGATACACCAACTTGCAGTATTCATCGAAGTACTGATATTTAGGTTTGTGGGTATTGTAACTGGGGATCCAATATTTCAAATGCTCCATCTTTATTGTTTTAGATTCGGTAATTAGAGAGGAGTCTTCGTCTGGGTTTATCTCGGTTGATGATATGGTTATAGTTCGTGTTGGAACATGTTTATGTTTCAATAATTGAAAACATTCAGCTGAGTTGATTTGTTGAAATATTGGAACATAAGGTGTAATTATGGAATCAGTGGGAATTTTCAACATGATTATATCTTTCGTTTTGATTTTTTTCTTTCTTTTGTTACTATTTGATTGTATACACTTCTTATTTACATGAAAATTCTGTTACCAACAGATCACTAACCAGAAAAAACCTCTCTGAACTTTTGATGGCAAGATGGGACCAAAACTTGGTGCGTATCCGGACAAATTGATTGTCTTTCCATTATGTGATTGCACATCCCTAATACTGAAAAACATGAACAGAGGGACCCAATAAAACATGAAAAGAAAGAGAGAAGATTATTAAGAGAAGAATTATAAAGCGATTAGTCTGTTAGAGTTTTTGTTCTTTTGGTTTGTTGTTGAGTGATGATGATGATGATCTAACTTGCGGTTTTGTTTTTTTGTTTGGTGAAGGAGTTTTTCAGAAGTGTGGTGGTCTGCTGAATCAAATCAAAGTAATGAAGGATTTTTTTACAGGTTTCAATTGCTGACTTATTATTGGTTATCAAATTTCTTCCCATCTTCTTCTTCTTCTGCTGCTGCTGCTGCTTTTTCTTCATGGTTTGTTGTTCCCTCTGGCCAGGCGAATCCCAACTTCTTACTTAGATGACTTATTATTGGTTATCAAATTTCTTCTCATCTTCTTCTTCTTCTTCTTCTTCTGCTGCTGCTGCTGCTGCTGCTGCTGCTTTTTCTTCATGGTTTGTTGTTCCCTTTGGCCAGACGAATCACAACTTCTTACTTAGATGAACTTTTCCAGCAAAATTTGGATCATCCGGTAGGTATATGTAATTTTCTCTGTTCATAAAATCTTTGATTCTTTCTAGGGCAAAAATATTTATCAGTCTTCTCTATACATATAATTTCTTTCATTCTTTATTCAATCATTTGTTCAAACATTTCATCAATTTGATTTTGATTTTATCCAATTGCTTATTCATCTGTGCATGATTTTTCAAAGATAGATTGCTTATTTAATTGTGAATTTTTAAGGAGATTGCACAACCCCCATATACATACATTGTATTTCTATCGAAACCCTGAAGAGATTAGGAAGTGAAGCCACAGAACCTATTGGAAGGATACCTAAAGGATGTTGGCTGGGTGTTCTAAATTGTTGTCACCAACAGGGAATAGACTAAGAAGTGAAGCTACAGCACAATTTCAGGCAGTTTGCAATTTCCAGTTACCCTCAATGAGCACACAGAGATGGGACTTACCGTGTACTTTTAACCATAATACTTCGAGATCACAACCTATAAGACCTGTTGGTTTGTCAGTTGAGAAAGGGTTTGAATCAAAGGGAGTTGTTCGATTAGGCACAAAAGCTGTCCACCGCCTTCGCTTCCCATTCCACAGCCGTCGATTTGGGAGGGAAGGAGAGGGGTTGAAGATGTGTTCTGGGAAGAAGAGAAGAAGAGTTTGAAGAGGCAGAACTCATCAAACGAATGCGGCGTTAACAGGGTTAAGAGAAAGAGATGCAGTAGTGATAGTGAATTGGGAAGTGAGAATATTTGGTTTTCGCAGAATGTCGTAGGGTCTGGAGTTACAGATACCGAAACTCCTTCACTTGCTGCAGCCAAGGAATAAAGGGTAAGTTTTTGGCCACGGTCAACAAGTCCATGAATGGATTTTTGTGGTGAATGAGATTACAGCAACAGGTGATAGAGGTGCCGAGACAAGCCAGGCAATTAGAAAGGTGAAATCGGGATCAACTAACTCATCCGAGAGCCGTAGTTTGACACTAAAGCCAGAGGATAATTCCTCCGACATCGAAATTGGTAGGAACTCGGGGTCCTTACCCATCAGAGGGAAGACTAACTGCACGCAACAATGGCGACGTTCAACCTGAGCATCAAAATTTTGAGCTACCTAATCCTCAACTTGAAACTTCAGTGCTCTCCATACGGTATGATTATGCAGTATTTCGATATACTTTAATATGCCATCTCAATGTCATTCAAATTCAAGACAATCGAAAAATGCTCTATTATGTTTGTGAAATGAACAGTCTCACAACTATCTCACTGCTTTCCATGATACCATTTGGAATTGCTGCTGCTGTAAGGTTTTCTCTCTAGCTCTCTCTTTCTCTCTCTCTCAAATATACTTCTTAATACGATTCACTAATCCACTACTGTTTTGTATGTCCTTTTTTTATATAGCACTCGAGTTTTAAACGGATTAGCTGCTGGGAGACCTCAAGCTGCACCTTTAGCAGTCTTCACTGTCATGATTATAGCAGGAACTGAGATGGTTATAGTAAGTTCGGCACTTTTGAAGTAATTCTATATAAATAGCACTCAAATTTTTGTCTATAACTTTAATGTGTACAGCTGTTATAGAATTATAACTTTAATGTGTATAACTATTTCTTTTGATTTTTTTTGGTGCTCCAAATTTGGTTTTGATTATGTTGATTATTTTTGTGGGTACTTAAAATTCTCATGAAATTTTGAAAACTTGGTGTAGGCTTAAGTTTTGGAGATGTTCAACCATTGCTCACAAGTCACAAATTGGAAGTCTTTCAAGGTATTCCCTATACACTTCTACTAATCCATTGGACTGCCTACAAGGATTCCCATCAGCCATGCTTTTTTTGACAACCGAACATATGTTTCTATTATAAGGTTAATTTTGGTTTTCTTTAGGTACAAATGCTATTGAAGATACCGTTACTGGTGTTCCAATTAGTTTCAATGCAGGTTCAGATATCGATAATAATTTTAGTCTTCGTATATAGGGAGTGGTTCTTCTAAAGGTGAGGTTAATTTTGTTTATGCTTATGTTTATTGAAAAATTCATTACTGACTCACTAATCTCTTTGGTTGTTGTTTTTAATGATGAAAACTTACTTATGTTTTCGTTTTTTACTAATTTGGAACAATTTTTGATCGGTAAAGATGCACATTACCAATAAGATATAGCAATGGTATGGGTGAGCCTTACTGAATAAGATGTAGCAACGGTATGGGTTTTTGATGCATCAACCCTTATTTAGACTAGACAGAGGTTTAACAATGGTATTAGAACACGACTACTATTTAGTATTGGTCAGCAGTGTTAGATTAGTTTAGTTGTAAATTATGATTGTCAAATTTAGGACTCAGATCAGTCGTAGGAAGTGCTCAAAGGTTTGAATGATCTCAACAATGTCTTATAATTTTTATCACTAAGTAGTCGTGCAGACAAAATATGGCAATTCTTCATGTATGTGCACAACATGATACATTGAACTTTATCCTCATGATCACTTTCCATCATTTAGCAGCTTTTCTTATTATACTTTAATATCATTGTTTCCTCTATAAAGGCTTACTCTACAAAAATAAGTTTTCTTGCAGGTGGTATGCATGGTTCCATAGTTTATGAACTTGATAGACCCAAAAATGCTGGGCTTAAAAAATCTTTCAAGGTACTATCTCTCTAGCAGAAAGTGAAAAGTGAGCTTAATGATGAAAACTCACTAATATCTTTGGTTGTTCTTTTTAATGATGAAAACTTACTTATGTTTTTGTTTCTTATTGCAGTATATTATGTCATCCTGTATGTTTCATTGTTTGCTCTCAATGAGACAACTTTGTATGAGTCACAACAGTAGGATTAAAACCTTTCTGTACCATGAAACAGTTCCTGTAATGGACGAAACCTTCACTTCTTGCATTTATGTTTTTGAAACAACAAAAAGATACAAAAGCATACATTTTGGTTTCTTATTGCAGTATATTATGTCGTCCAATACGATGGATCGAATGAAGGGAGGGAAAATTCACAAATCCACAAATTTACAATTTTATGGTACATTACGGCTGATCGAAATGAAAATTCATGGATGTTGATAAAGTGTACTTTGATGATATACACAACCATGTTTCTTATTTGAGATACTTCACTTTGATAACAAAGCAGTAGTGTCTTTTAAGAATTTTACAGAAGTACATGTAACCTCCAAGTTCTTACATGCATTTATGGGGCTTCGCTGTTTTTGATTGGATTTGTGACTGCTTTGCAAGGTGGAACAAGTTATGGTGTTTCAGCTTAAAAAAATCAAGTGATGAGTTGGATGTTCCCATTTTTGGTGCTGAAATTTGCAAAGCAACATGAAGGCTGTCTACTACAGGTTCATTTTCTAATCTGCGACTACTATATTTTAATGAATCCCAAATGTTTGTTGTAGGGTCTTTAGTTGGTAGACTAGGTGATGAACTTAACTATGTATCAAATACTAAGCATATATACGAACATAATTAATTACTTTAAGGAATCTCTACACCCCATGAAAGCAGCATTTGTTATTTTTAGTATTTGAGGTTAGAAAGTACCCAGGTAACCAACTTAGTTACTTCCTCTATAAATGCTAGCTTCATCAATTGATACTAACAATGTGGTCGCTAAATACTGAGATGGATCCATTTGGAGAAGTGTGTGCAATACTAAGGAAAAGTCAATTTTTACACCAGGTTACGTCGGGCATTTAAATCTCTAAAAAAATGACTTGAAGGTGCATCATGTATGAACTCATATTTTAAAATTTTAAATCAGGTACAAACACTATGTACTTGAACATTGGCGTACTTATTGCAGTAGAATATTTACACGTTGATTGCATTATTCTTTGGGTAGGTATTCCTGACAAAGCAGAATCTTATAGAACATTGGCATGAATTAAAAAATCTCTGTAAAAGGGAAGCCATGAAGGACCCCATTTCATTTTCCATTTGTATACAGAACTGTTGATGAGTAGAGAGGAGAACAACAGAATGAAGCTGAGGCTAAGGTGCAAACTGCAAACAAGCTTTGGAAAACAACAAAAAAACAAATGGGATGGTGTTATAACACAGGTCTATACCTGTATTGATCTTTAGTTCTGTTAGGGCGGGGATTCCATTTTTTATAAAATATTTGAACATTTATATTATCATTTGTGGATTTCTTTGATCGAACACAATTAAGCTTCCAGATTTTGTTGTAGCATTGGTGTTTAAGTAAATGAATCGATTTAAAAATAGCAATGTATTTTATGTATTCATCCTTACGATTGCTCTCAAACAACTAACACAATTTTGAATCTGATGGTTAATTTACTTTCAGCCTTACCGTTTGCAATCTTTTCTTTGGAAGGTAAAGTGATTAAGATAAACAATTGCAATCTCAACTTCCCATTTGATGCATGTTTAGTGGCAGAAAATTTAGAAGAAGATATTTTGTACTATTTTCGGGCATCCTAAGCATCTTTTCTTCTTTTTTTCCCTTTATTTTAAAGTTGTAATGGTGTTGTGCCCATCTATGGTATGAAGATTGTTTTTGTATATTAACAGTTTAGTATATCGCTTATGCTATACAAAAGCTGTTACAACACGCAATGATATTTTGGTTCTAACGACAGTGTTCAAGGACTCCCTATACTTTTTTTTGTGTTTGTATTTCAGTCTACTGAACGACTTAAGAAAGTGCATCCTACATCGTCACTGCTGATAATGAACTTCTTAAGTCGTTAAGTGCACCGACAGTAGTTCTAACACTATGTTGCTAATTCAAACTGAATTACGACTATTTTGCATTTTTACTCCCGGTGAGCAATTTTGAGCGAAACCTAAATTGGACCATTCCCCGGTGCGAAGCACGGGTTACTAATACTCCTATTAGCAGGGACAAAAGGTAACAATGAAGGTAGGGACAAAAGAAATTGGATTTGAGGGATGACAAAAAAAATTTACAACAGATCCGGTGCGAAGCATGTCATAAAAAAAGTTATTCACTGTGAGATGAGGAGTTACTGATTTTGGTTTAAAAGTGTCTATAACTTTTGTAAGAAGGTTAACGAGAGAAGGTTTAAAAGTGTCTATAACTATAATGTGTATCATAATTGCACTTTCCTGCGTTTTATGGGCGTATGGTATTGCTTGGTTTGGAACAAACAATTTCTATGGTCAAAGGGATGCGAGTTAGTGGTATGCATCAGGAAGGCATTCCTTTCCTGATAGCTTCAAATGTACACAACTAGATGTTGCTCCCGTATGTTCTTTGTCTATAAATTACAGAGTACAAAGTGAAACAGTTCATAGTGTAATGTTATAAAGGATGTAAAGCATTTATTTTCTCTTTATATATCTGCTAATTTGAGTTTGATTTTCATATATCTACTAAACTCTTAGAGGATGAAGGGTTATGACATACACATGTCATATCATGCTTTATATGTTAACTAATTTTCCTTCCTTGCAGTAAGTTTCTTTTGGACAATGGCACCTCAAAATGAATAACAATCAGATGTTAATTTCTAAACATCGACTAGTGACAGTCAGAATAACAATGAGATTTATGCTTATGTAGGTAACATCATATTCTTGACAAGGAGCATCATCTCCCAACATACAACGAGCACGCCCATGAACACTACCACACCTAGGTTGGATGCATACTAGGCAGAAAAATCATTAAAATCTTTAATATGTTCTCAACATATAGTTCAGTACTGATGTGTTTTTAAAAAATAACAAAAATTTCCCAAAGATCCTTAATTTAATTTAAGTGAGTTATCATTACATTTGCAGGTGTGGTTGTGAGACCAAGCACAATTAAAACCCGCCAACATATACTGAATGCTTGATGCTTATGATGCTGCTGCTGATGTTCTATGGATGATCAGTTCACTTATGAAGCCATGAGTCCAACTTAAGTGGACAGAAAAAAAACAAGGTAAGAGATTTCGTTTCATCCTTGAATTCGCTTATCCATTTCACTGTTTTACTTTTATATAAGTATTTGATTTAGAATGTTGATTATCTATTTTCTTTAAATTGGTTTTGATTCATATGATGAGCCCAAACAAGTTGGGAAGTGTTCTTGCGCTGTACTAAACACTAAAAAAAACCTAAAATGATAATGAAAGCCTTAAAAAATAACTTACTAATCGAGGCAGTAGTCTAATTATTAGACCCAACGGTCAAGATATATTCCCCATTCGTTAGTGGTGGCCAGAATCTACCCCCTTCCCAGATCACTATTCCATATGCATTTTTTTTTACATCTGACGGCTATGGGTCGAAGTCCATCGAATTCCCCCTTCATGCATTTTTCCGTTCCGCATTAACTACGAGCCCCATCCCTTCACCTCTTTTCTTCTTCGTTTCATTCTCTTTCTTATTTCATGTTTTTTGTAATGATTTCTTTTTCCCTCCCATTCGGTCGATTTTTGCTATTTCATGTTAGGCTTAGTTTTATCATGTCCATAAGACTAAGCCTTAGCAAGCTAAACCCTTCCCCTTTCAATCCACCACGGTTCCGCAGCTTCATCAGGTTTGTTTCCTTCCCTCGTCGTTTATCTTTTTAATATACTCGACAATGTTTTCCAGATTGTATTTATTCGTTGTCTGATATACTTTTGTGATCATCCATCTTGTTCTTATTTTTACATGTTTCCATTAGGGTTCCTTATTTAGTTTAAAATAGATTGATCTTTTCCCCAACTGTTCAAAAAGTCTCGAATCCTCTTTGTTTTGTTATGATTTAAATATTTAGATTTGTTGACGTGCTTCTGTGATTTTAAATGAACCATATTTGATCATTCAACTTTAAGTTTTAGTTTTACATATTTTTATTGGGGTTCCTTATTACGAATAGGTTTTATGCGATTCGCTTGCTCATGCACCGTAGCCAAATGGATCCTCATGTCTTATTATGATTTTTAGGGTTTTAAAATTACATTTATGGACGTTTATTTTGAGCTTTGCAACGATTATCTTCAGCTTCATTGCAACAGTTAATCTGTAACACCAGAAAAACGTTGCAGATTTCCTGTTTTATTATTTTAGCTTATTTTCTTCTTCTCAAGCACTTTTGAGCCATGTACCAATCTTTAGAGAGTGTTTTGAACATGATGATACTAGTTTCATACTAGTATAAACATGGATGAAAACAAATTCAAGTTAGGATGCAACCAGATTCATCATTGCTATTTTCGAATATTTTTTTTCAATAGTAGAATGCAACCAGTTTCATCCCAGCTATTATTCGAATATTTTTTTTTTCTTTAGTTTAAATCAGGATACATCCAGTTTCATCTAAACTATTTTTTGAATAATTTTTTCTATTTTATTTTAATTCAGGATGCAACCAGTTTCATTCTAGCTATTTTCTTTCGAAAAAAAAAACTTTTGAATTTACTATCAACAATGGATCTTGTTTTGTAGATAATTTAATACCCTTTCCAAAAATATAAGTTTTATTAAAATCGAATATATATTTTGAAAGTTATGAATGTTTTTGTGATTTGTTTTTAAATTGGAGAGAGAAAGGATAAAAAAGAAATAAATATAAAGATGAGAGACATAATTGTCTTGTTTTTTTTGTGTCCATTTCACCCATTTTTATTTTTACATGTCCTCTAGAACCATAATTTAGGGAATCTTGGGCAATAGACCCATTTTCCCTTGTTTTAATAGGTGTTGTGTTTTCCTGATTTGTAAAACCAATAAATCAATTTTAATCTAATTTGCGAAATACCCTATCATAGTTTTTAAGGATCTTTTTCCCAACATCTAATATTTTTTGCTATAAAATGACATTGCAGATCCCGACGAACCCCCGAATGACATCGTAAATCACACTCGCTCTTCCAAATGCAGGAACCTCCCGTTGAAAATATGGCTTAAACTGCTTCCATTCCCTGACCGAAGGGAATATTAAAAATGTTGCAGTTAGAGTTACTAGGAAGAGAGAAGAATTTGATCTTATGTTCACCCACGACGTTGTAAGCATGGATATTGTTATTTTTTATGCACATGCAATGTTCTGCTCAATACACTTTATTTAATACAGAACCATTTCTGAATTGCTAGGATAAACATCTTTTTTTTTTTTTTTTTTTTTTTTTATAAAATGTTGATGGTTGTCGTCCATTGCTAACTCACTTTTGACTTTAGGGTTATGAATTGCACGCCGTGATTCTCCGGTATTTGATTTGTACATTTGCTAATGAGATTAACAAAGGTCATTTGTATTCCATCGACTAATTGCATATTACCTCTACGAAAGCGAAGAACTATTTGTTGGTGAAACCTCCTTTGTTGTTTTAGAAGATTACCCTAATTTCATCGTTCCCAACAAATTCCGTTTCACCGAGATTGAAATGCTTGGTCAAAAACTTCAAAACCTCCATCTCAGAGGTATATTAAATGTCCTCACAACTATTTTATGCCTATAAACCATGCATCTAAGCTTATTTTTTGCTCATTTAACACTGCAGATGTAGTTGGTTTCCTTAAAACCATCACCAATATTCAGGTTGTTAGACGGCCTGGGGGCCAATGTAGCAGGATATTAGAGATAACTATTGAGAATGGTAGATATGCGTGGATCTTTCTTTATTATTGATAAGAATTGTTGTATAATTTGTTTATTTTTGGTTTATAAGTATGCATGATCAAACTGTATAACCTTGCGTTAAAGGGTTCGACACTGGAAATTGCTCTCTTTGGTTCATTTGTTGACCAAGTTGTCGATGAACAAATCGATTGGGATGTAGTCACTTAACCCGTATTGGTTGTCATATGTTCCGCCCTTGTTAAGAGTTACCGAGGTTTGTTCACTGTGATTTTTCCATTGAAAATTAACAACAGTTGCTTAATATAGTACCATGTATAAAAAACGTTAACAAAATAAAACATTACAAACCTAATGATATGTGTATATTATTAATCAGGTTATTGCAATTGGTATGGATAAGTCCAGACGATGTTAGAAATGGAGTGCAAATATTAAATATGGTAACTCAGAAATGACTATGAGCTCATCCAATTTAAAAACCTAATATGTTTTAAAAAAATTAATTATAAACTTGTCAAATTTAAATCATCAACCATCTTAATAAATGTCATTGCTCTACGTTAATCGGTATGAGCACTAATATAACTAATTCAAATGAGTAAGAAATTGGCAATTAACGACACAAAGAAACCAACTATAAGAAATAGCCCGTGCCATTACGTTACGAGTTCAAATCTAGTCATGCTACATGTGAGATTACATTTGTAGACGGGAGAATTTCAGTGGGCACATATAGCTGGCGACACATGAATCACAAAGTAGTCTAATTGATTATAGTAACCACAATGCATATTAGTACAAAAGTACAATCCTAGTTTTACAATATCCAAACAATGTATTGAAAAAATATATAATTTTCTTCATCTTCTTGCTTAGGTTCCGTTTTTTGGGTTAGATATGAGCAAGGGTTTATGTTTTTTTATGAGTTTATTGTTTAATTTCTATTTTTAGGTTTATTTTTGTTGTTTTTAGTTTTTTGACACATTTCTTTGTTATTTTGGTGATTTTTTCTTCGTCTTTACAACGATTTTCTATTCGTTCTAATATCGATTGTTTCAAATCTTTATGGTGTTTCTGGCTTGCTATTCTCGATTCATCAAGAACATAAACGATTCTACTCGGCTTCACTTTGGATTCATTTTAAATAAGAGGGATTTAGGGCATCTGAGTTCGTTCAATCTAAAAGGTTTTGGGCAAAATACTCCATTCTCTTCGGAGCATCTCTTAATCAAGAAAAAGACAATCAGTTTCAAAGATCGGAGTTGATTTCGAATCACACCATCATTCATCACAGACATTTTATATAAAAAAATTAGATATTTTTATAGTTCATGGCTCTTTCTCTTTACGATCTATTTACAATTATTATCTTGTATTTTGTTTTTTATTTTTATAATCTTGTAAGCATCCATGTAATCACTATTTTAATTTAAATAAAATGAAATGTGGCTTTTATCGTTAGGTGTTAGAATGTAGACAAGGAAGAAAAATATTCTAAAGAAAGAAATGCCATGGTATCTCAAACACCATGAACATAATAAGTTACAAGAACTGATAACAGATAACAAACACTTTGAGCACTCATAGTGACCTTGGTGGTTTCTCCAACAATGCAGATAGATAAACTTCGTCTTTGGATTTAGGAGAAATAACCCATCTGTGTTTCTTGTACCTAAACTGCAGAAACATATACATGAAGTCATCTAGCTCAGTTTTCTTGCAGAAGAAACGGTCTACCCAGAGTAGTCCGCCAGGTCTCAGAATTCGATCCCAGTCGAACAAGATAAAATCCATTAGTTGTAAATCAATCCAACCGTCTAAGAACCCAATTGTATGAATCAAATCCATAGTATTATCAAAAAATGGAAGTCTTTGATTTAAAGTTACATACAAAGGAAGCAAACCTCTTAGTGCAATCATCTCATTGAAAGGAGCCCCAAGGTTTAAAGCAGTCGAGATAATTGTCACATTCTGTTCCTTCATTCTGGCAGCAAAAGTTCCAGTACCGATACCAAAATCAAGACCTATTCTTATCTCCTCAGGCTTAATTTCAAGAACATCACTAATAAGAAAACCTGCAGGAAGTGTACTATTACCCATCCATTTAACTTTTTCTTTTTCCATCTCAAAACATCCACTGCATTTGGTATAACCTCGTTTGGGATTCTTGGCCGCTAAACAATCAAAGTTTCTGCACTGATAATTAGCCCAGCGAACATTTCTTCCATCCGGCAATTTCCATAACGACTCATTAATTGGGTACGGCTTCAGATATAGCTTCGATGCCCTAGTCAAACAACGCCTCCTAGGCAAAGGATCACATCCATTAATCATAAGCTTCTGTGCTAAAGGCCAATCATCTTTACAGTAAGAACCAATATCATAGTTCATGTACTCTTCCAATTCATCCTTCATTAAAACACAAGCATGTCCTATTGTGTTGTAAATCTTTTCTGTTCCATATATATTAACCTTCCCAACCCTATTCGTTTTCGCAGTTATATACTTCCGAATCTCCTCCACTACAAACGAGTTGATTAATGGGTCTTCAACTGCAGTCGTATTTCTAGTTTCTTGAACTTTAGGTAGTCGAATCTGTCTAAGAGAAACGTGAGCAATATAAAGAGGTTGAATCACTTCCTCCTCCAAAAACTTCTTATACTCCAATTTCGAAATACTCTCTTTATCAATATTACCTCTATTCTTCTCCATCTCTTGTACAGTAAATTCAAGCTTATCTTGCAAATTTGCCATTTTCAATAGCACTTCTTCAATCCGATCTGATAAAGCTTTCGTATCAAAACCGTTGTACGAATCTCTAACACCATAAAAATGTCTGCAAATGTCTTCATCATGCATAAAGAACCCCGCAGAGTAAAATCGGAACAAACTCGTTATACTTACTAGTATAACAAGTCCTCCTAATAGAATCTGAATTGAACCCATCACCCTTGCAAGTTTGCAGCATCTTGGTAAGCAAACTCTCCCCATCTTCATTTTCTCAGAAATCGATCTGGGTTGTCAAAATTTTCTCATAACTTCACCTTCTACTCAATGCAGCCTGGGAGGTAGAAAAAGTGAGATTCAACGAAACACTAAAAAACACGCATTTTTTGCTTGTTTGAGTGCTGCAACCGTTGTTGAAGGTGATGAACCATGTGTTTCTAACCCAACTTGGGAAAACTTTGTCGGCTGATAAAGATTACTTCTATTTTGTGAAAGTTGGACCAAAACAACACATACTAATGGCTCGAACTTCGTAATTTGAAAAATGTATTTAAAAAATAAACTTGAAATCTGGACGATGAAATTAAGGTTATTTAGTAGTATTAGATCAGAAGGGTTGACTGAAGAACTAGTAGGATATTATACGTAGCCGTTTGGGTTTATCAATTAAGGAATCAGCTTGAATTGTGGAGAACTTAACATGTACAACATTTCCTAATTCTTCATCTGTCAGGTAATGCAATTGCAGTTTCTTATATTCACCATTTCGTGTTGATGGAATTTTAATAGGGGAAATAATTAAAATGGTGTAATTTTTTTTTGTACCAAACAGCTATAAATATTTTCAAGATAGCAATATACTTCTATTAAGAGTATATTAAGCTAGTATAGACCGAGAGCAGAAGATGTAAACTTTTCATGGATCTGGACAAGTATTCAAAAAGGATTAACATTTATTAAAGATAATTTTATTTGGTAAGTCAAGGAAGGTAAATCTACGAAAATTTGGAATAACAACTGGATTTCTAACTCATCTGTTATTCTTAAACCTCAAATTAAAGATGAACCGGTTCCAGAGATGGTTAACGATTTAATTACCCCCCGAAGGGAATTAGGAAATTTCAAAGTTAGATAAAAATTTTACCCTAGATGTTAAGATAAAAATTCTTTCAATTACTCCTCAGATCAATAAAGCGGACAGGAAACACCATCAATCAGGCATTTTCTCGGTCAAAAATGTCTACAATTTTCTTATGTCACAATCCACCAACAAAAACATAATCTTTCCTTGGAAAAAAAATATAGAATATCCAAGTCATCCCAACAAAAACAAAGAGCTCTCCCCACCTCTAGCAGATTGGCGACTCATGTTTCAGCTATTTCTCCAGACTGTTCCCTATGTAATTCTCAAACTCCGGAAACAAAAGTTCATGTTTTCCTAGAGTGCCCCTTCGCTAGAGCAATTTGGTTCTCCCTCTCCTTAGCTTCTGTGACTTCGATATCTCCTATGGGGTGTATAAGTGATTGGGTTGAGAGTTGATTTCTTCTCCAACTTATCCCCCCTTTTCCAGTATCTATGGTTCATTTGGAAACACAGGTGTTCAATATTATTGGAAAAGATAGAGCCTAATCCGAAATTACTGATAGACCAAATTAAAGATCACATCCAAGCTTCCTCCTCTCCTGTTGCAATTTCTCAGTCTATAAAGCCCATCCCATCAAGTTCTTCGAAACCCTCATGGTCAACTTGGGATACATACTTGATTATGTTTATAGATGCTTCTTTAAAAGAGACAGATTACTCGATGAGATATGCTTTCCTTCTTTATTCAGTAGATCTAGAAGCTTTCATGCATATTGAAGGAGGATCCAATTGGGCCTCCTCAGCATTTCAAGCAGAAGCCCATCTATGTTGATCGCTGGCAACTGGCTAAATAATAATATTCTCTCAAGTATTTTTATAGCTTCGGACTGTAAGCAACTGGTAGATATTATAAATAACAGAGACTGAAGGCCCCTTGGCAAGCAGAAATACAATTGTCAAAGCCGCGTCAAATTTGGCGAATCTCCCTCAAGCTAAGGTTAAGTTTATTAGCAGAAAACACAACACAACTGCGGACTCAACGGCAAAAAGGATAAGAATTCAAAGTCTACAACACATCTCAGCAAATATACAACAACAAGTTCTAAAATCTATAATATTATGTAATAATTTCTCAAAAGTAGATGTTGATAAGCTATTGTATTACATTTCCTGATTAATATAATTATATTTTTCATCAAAAAAAAAAAGAAGCATATAAAAGAGGAATGTTTCATTACTATTAAGTTGAGCAAGTCCTATGGTGGAATCCAAACTATTTTCAAACTTGAAAAAAGTGTGGAATGTCATATCTAATGACTTCTAAATAAGTGTATTCCATGTTTTTTCCAAGCAATATTCCAAGGTCTTGTGGAAGAAAGCTTGGAATCCAAGAAAATACGCCAATCCAAATGACGTTGAGGATCAATCCAAATGGCGCTAAACTTTCCTAAAATCTAGAGAAAAACTAACTTTTCTAGAAACATCATAATTTATAATATTATTTTATTATTGCCATAACAAATATTTTATGATGATAAATATTAAAGTGAGATCCACGTTCAATCGAAATAACCACAATTTAAATACATATTTTTTTCTTTGTTAATTGTGGGGTCCAATATAAGACTTTAAATATATAGACTAGTCAAACGATGAGGTGGCATAGAATTTGGAAGAGCAAACTATTGACTTGCTCTTCCATGATCTATTCCAAATGACGAGGTGGCATGGAATTTGAAACTTGGAATTCTTCCACCATAAGACTTGCTTACAAGCATCATATGATGGCTATTTATAGGCTACATCCCATAAACACATGACTAAGTAAGACAGAGTCTAGCCACATCTATACTTGTGCGGAAATATAATATGAAAAATTGATATAAATTAAGCTTATACCTCGGCTAACAAAAGGTGGGACAACCACACTACTAAAAAATTCGTTCTACAATGCTCCTCCTTGGATGACCACCGGTCTAAGAATGTTTCATATTCAAAATCTTGCTGGTAAAGCCCAATGAGATAAAAATAATGCAATATCACGGTGTCGGACACGCATATGGTACCTCATTAAAACCTTGACAAGGAAAACCCCGTGGAACAAAACCTTGACGAAGGAAAAAGAGTACAACTTGTTGTAGTCCAAAATAAAAAGTCCTCTTGGGCAAGATTTTTGTTGATATGCCTTCTTGTACATATGACACATTCCGACTCCAAATACCAACTTTCGGAAGAACTTTGTTGGCAATGACTTGGTGAAATAAATCATCATCATTCTCATATAATTTTCTCTTTGTCAAAATTACGTAAGGAAAACCATTTGGGACAAAACCTGTACGCCTGTTTCAGGAAAACCACTTGGGACAAAACCTGAAAGATAACTTCAAAATATTGTTGATGTCGATGCAAACGTTGTCTCGTTAAAAACCTCGTCATAGAAACCACATGGGACAAAATCTAATTAAAGGAAAAAATTACAACGGACATCGCCTGATTATGGTGCCAGACACGCATATGCTGCCTCGTTAAAACCTTGACAACAAAAACCCTACGGGACAAAACCTTGATGAAGGAAAAATAATACATCGTGTTTAAGTCCAGCATAAGATTCTATGAGTTTACTTCCCCTCAAGTAAAACTATCTCAAAGCGGTTGGTGGTGCAAATATTATATTGTTTTCAGAATAATTGCTTTATTATTAGCAGTATGTGGAGCACTGCCAATTTTTGCATCGGGTGTACTACTAACACTAAACACGTCGTATATAGATTGGCCAACCATTTCACACCAATTTCAGTCTGTCGCTTAAGACTTCAGGCATAACAATGAAAACAATTAAGTATGGCTATTTACTTACTTAAATAGGGTTTTACACACATATTAAGGAATGTAGAGATGTATAAATCTTTTCTATCTTACCCTTAATAAAAGTCTTCAAACATTAATTGTTATTTTAAGGATGGTGAAAATATAAATACAACAAAAAATAAACGAGTAGTTTAATTAAATTTCTTTCAGTGACATCAAAGGATTCTTTAACAGTCTTTCTTCTTATTATTTTAAATCAATCTTTAATATTCTTTTTTTAATTTCGTTTTACAACCTAACCCCCTCCTTTTTATGCTTTTAACATTTACAAACTCACTGCTCTTCGTGGAAAGCGAATTGTATTTGGCAGATTTTAACTTCTAAGTCGACAGTGCCTATGGTATGCTGGTTTAGACCCTAGAAACCTTGGATTATCGATTGGAACTTCTTTATTTCAGAATCTTTAACACCAATGCTAACAAACACTTGTAGTGGAACTAGATTAAATGAAGTACCTGTGTCTACAAATGCTCATTTGAATGAATGTTTCCGTAATGACACAATCAGGTATAATGGTCTTGTGTGGTCGTGATCTACTCAACGGTCCTCTTCGGAGAACATAATTACATTACTGGACTATGGGTATCTCCTGTTAAGATAGGCATACAAATTTTCTTTGGCTGCAACCCGGGTGAGCAAGTCGGCTTCCGAACGCGTCAAAGAATGGTTTTTTATACTAACGCCTCCATGCAATCCATGTTCTCTATGGTCTACATTACACAAACTCCATTCCCTTAGTGTCCATGTTGTCACCTTCTGGTTCCCCGATTTGCTCATGAGTCAACATAGCTAGTTGAGAAGTTAGGAAAGGGTTTTCTTGAACTTGATTTCCATCTAAGTCAATCTCTTATTTCTTCATTCGGTGATAAAAGTTTCATCATAAAGTTCGATATTCCTTGGTAGGTGTTAGGGATAAAATAAGTCTCCCAGGAAGTGATGTCATCATTTCTTGGGGTGACGTCATGGTTCGATCCTTATGTCATTATTTCTTGGGGTGACGTCATGGTTCGATCCTTATGTCATCATTTCTTGGGGTGACGTCATGGTTCGATCTTTATGTCATCATTTCTTGGGGTGACGTCATGGTTCGATCCCTATACGACGTCATCATGTTCCGATCCGACGTCATCAAGTACGATACCCATCTTGGCACGACGCGACGTCACCATGTCCCGATACGACGTCATCAAGTACGATACCCATCTTGGCACGACGCGACGTCACCATGTCCCGATACGACGTCATCAAGTACGATACCCATCTTGGCACGATGCGACATCACCATATCCCGATACGACGTCATCAATACCGATGCACCAAGTCAATCCCGATAGACCAAGTCAATTCCGCACAAACTTTTGGATAAAGATCATATTGAAGATAAAGATGATAAGAACACGTGGCGAGCATAGAAGAATCTTCATCGACACGTGGCGAACTATGATGACATGTGGCGAAGGGCTTTTAAATAATTATCATATTCTTATATCTATAAATACAAGTTTAGAAACAAAGAAGGGGAGGACTTTTGGGGAGAGAAAGGCCCGAGAGAGGCTTCCTCTTCTTCATTTTCAACTGTAACATGGAGATTAATGGAAATTCCAACTTCATTACCCGTGGACGTAGGCTAAAAATGGCCGAACCACGTTAAATCTCTTGTGCTATCTTATCTCATTTTTGTGGATCTTTTACTATGATTTTTTGGTTGTTTTTTGCCCATGAGAATTTTGGCTGAAACAATTTGGCGCTAGAAACAGGGATGTATAAAGGATTTATCCTACCTTTTAAAGAAAGGATTTTTCTTTTCATTTTCATTTTCAAACAAGAGCTTTGATACTGGGAGTTTGGATTCAGAAGAATGGTTTTCACCAACATAAAAATTATGTTCTATTCTTCGACAAAAAACTTGTTTGTTCTTTTGAGAATTTGATTTAAAGCAAGTTTTGGTTGCAACAGCTAAACCTTCTTTTACAAAACCTACTTAATTAATTTTGATTTACAGTTGCAAAAGCTTGAAAAAAGAATTTTCTCTAAAAACTCTAATTCAAAACCAAGTTTGATTACAGAACAGTTGCAAAAGCATATTCTACAAACCCATGTGAGAGATTCCGAAAAATTTAAGTAATAAAACTTCGATTTGGGAACTTTTTATAAAATTGAGAAGTTTTTCTGTGAAACCGGAAATTCTTTTGATTTGGGTCATAAATGGTTTGTTCTGTTGTGAATTAAGAAAGAATTTCAGTTTGCTGTGATATGTTGCTGCTAATGTTTGGTATTGGGAGCACGAATTTGAGATAGGAGAAAGTCCTGTTGATGAGTTCAAATGAGTTTGAGAAAATTGAAATCTCCATTTTACTTATTTGATTCTTTCTTAATACCTAAATTTGAAAGTTTTAAAATCAAAAGGTTTTCAAAATTTTCTTAAATAACACAAGGGCCTGTTCTTGAGCCGAAACTAAATTTTCTTGCAAAATCATAAACTAATTTTAGTCTTGATGACAATTTTACTATCAACAGAGCTTGATTTACAAACCCATTTAATGAATTTTGATAACATTAAACGTGAAAGATTTACTTGTTTTGGGGATTTTTGCCCTGCAAACAAAATTGAACAAAACTCCATTTTTTCTGAATGTTTTGACTACAATTGATTACTGAAGATGAGTTGATGGGTGTATATGAGTTTCGAATGTACTAGAAAACATGGGTTTGAGTTGGATTGTATTAATTGCAGGGAATGAGATTTAAAAATGGGGTCTATCCATCAACAACTAATGTATTCTTCTGTCAGCAGCAGGACGCATGCGTTGTGCTTGATGAAATGCATGAACGAGTGATTCTTCACCGCTAGGATAAGATTTAGAAATGAAGAAGATTACGGCAATTTTGTTTCAGAATTCGGACAAGTACAGGAACTATTTCGAGAAGGTTCAAGAGAAGCTATACAAGCATGGACATAAAGACATCAAAAGCATATTTCTGTCAAACTTCTCAACAGAATCATCAATTCTTGCAACAGGAAGAACTCCGACTACAGGCTTTGATTTGATACTCTAAAGCTATACCCAGACATCTAGTCTCAACTCGGAAGCTCTCCAGAATATCTCTCAGTCCAGACTTGATACTCTAAAGCCATACCCAGAGAACCTGTTACAATCATATGATGAAATGGGACAACCATGTTGTGGAGGACGAAAAACTCAAGGATAAGTACGAGTCACAGCAACACGAATCACTTTTCTGTTAAGGACATAAGAGAAAGGATCGTAGCTGGCTTATAGCGTTAAGAGATATCATTTACAAAAGTACAAGCCATGGTAACATCTGTCAGAAGAATACTATTATGAACGACCATTTCGGATCAACCATCTCAGACTTAACCAGAGTAGTCACTCATCTCAAAGTAATCAGCTCTTGGAACAACATTTCGTGTGAAAAAATTATCTCGAAACAAGTTGTACCAGTCAATCATCTCGGGGAGAACCAGTCACTCATCTCAATACAAAGCAGTATCTCAAGCTACACTTACTCGTGTCAGATCACATTGGGGATATCCAATCTACTCAGGTTACACAATCTTAGACAAGTCAGGACATAACAGCCGTTCGAGTCACATTCACCTCTGCTTTGGAGGAGATCATCTCTAGAGTCTGGAAAGAGTACTATTGTCAAACTCGGACAAACAAAGTCTGGGCAACTTGTTGGGCCTAGTTGAAACCAAGACAATTCGGGCCACAACAACTCCAGCTGGTAATGGCTAGCTCGTGACAGACCTACTCATCCCTCATTTCGTGTCATCATGCCAAATCGAGATGACTTCAAGCTTCGGATACAGTTACTTGGTGCTTGTTGCTCGGACGAGAAGATGAAACCATTATTAAAATTGAATGTGTCAAGTAGCCGATCGATTGTTTTCTCGTTTGAGTCAGCATTTCGATGTAGCGGAGCTATTTGAAAACAACCCAAGCTAATCGGCTCATTTCAGTCAGTTTCTTCTGAATGTGTCGAAGAGGCGTCAAAAATACAAGCTGCAATTGAAAGAAAAGAAATGTGGAATAAAATTGCTGAGGAGGAAAAAGCAAAGTACCTAGAAACCACAAAGGAAATTGAAGTGGCAAGATAAATGCTCGAGCAAGAAGTTCAGAAAAGACAAAAGGCAAAACTGAGTGGTGCCATAACAACGTCTCCAGAGAGGCAGCAGGTTTTAATTGATGCTCTGTTTTCGGGTAATACTGGAGATGAAATTGTTATTGCTATCGATTCGTTCTCGGAAGCTAAAATCATCGATGAAGGAGGATATGGAAAGTGTACAAACGTGCAATTGAGAAGGCTGATAATTTTATGCCAAGCTACTATACTTGAGGAAGTAATGGAGGATCGATTGCAAAGGAATTGTTACTAAATCATGTTTACACACCCATCAAATGATTCTTGAAAACTTTGAACGTGATTTTTGCCCTGCACAACAAGAAATTTTGCCTAAAACACAATTTGTACTCTTTGTGTCATATATTATTTTACCTTGAATCATGTACAGCTTCGAATGCTTATAAATGATTTATGAAGATTTAAAATTGTTAGAAACATATGATTTGGTTTTCAAAGTAGCATAATCTCTATTTGTAAAAATGACTTAATGACTTCTAAAACGGGCAGTTCTTTCACTATGGTTTACTTGATTTTATACCATATTTTCTAAAATGATCTAATGAATCTTTGATTTCAATACATGTTTGTCGATAGACCTGTTGATTTTCATTCATACAGGTTGTTTTTCTTATGTTTTGGATTTGCTCTTTTATGAGTTAGATTTGAGTTAGAGACATGGTTTAAATTATGGTGGATTATAGAGGTTCAGAAAAGTTCATAAGAGGAAATATTGGTGGTACTGGTTTAACAACATGGTGTTTCTCCTAAGTACTACTGCAGCGACAATTACAACAAGAACCACTCAGTAATGAAGAGTTGTTACGCTATATGGATTATTACCACCACCACCACAGACAAGAAGTGACCAATGTGATCTTTTATGAATAAATGTATACAAGTATTATTAGTGTTTGGTCATTATGAAGGACGAAGTGGTCAGTGGAGGACAAACTCAGTACTGATCTGACAAGACCCCCAATTCCACGTAGCAGTTCAACTGTTCCCAAGCAGTTTCAAGAGGATGATGCTGATGAGTATCCAGACACATTACCGCTCGTCAACTACCATGCACATAATCTGTGGATAAATTTAAACTTGCACACCAATGGGTGTATTTGCCTTAATCTACTCAACACATGGCAAGGGGGAAACATAAACACATGAAGTCCGCAAAAGCAATCGACATCAAGGGTCTAACTCTTCAAGATCCATACAGGAAGATAAGAATATGATCATAGACAAGGAACACAAGCTGCGCCCGATACGTTATGCCCGATCAACCATGATCGATCATTTGTGCCCGATCAACTATGTGTAAAGATACCTATGAAGGACACTTCAGAAATGCGGCAGCCATGCAATAATGTTGCACTGGGGGGCATGTTATAAAGAAATCAAAGTTTTAGCTGTCAAATGAGCTAAATACTGCACGCCAATTAGGTAATTTATTTCAATAATTAATTAACGTTAGATAAATAATATTTTTCGCTACTATGCGTTATATGCCTTGTAATTCTTAACATAAGGCATAATTGATATTTTAAATGAGCCTTCGAGAAATGATCTAAATGGCTCATACTTCACGAAGAATATTCAATGAATACTTCAATTTATTTCGGACTTCTTATATTAATTCGAAGGACGACGCTTCTTATACTTCGTATAAGTTACGATACGAATTTTCATTCGATATCTCTTATACTTCTTGCGGTAACCTGAACGCTCCTACAGGAATTATCATTCAAAGATGAGTATTTCTATCAACTTATTATTAAATATTTCTGGAAGAATATCCAAGGAAAAATCTTTCAACATTCATGGAATGCACAATATTTGAAGCTTTGTTATCCATGAGTAGCAGTTTAGCTATAATGGCAAATACAGGTATATAAATTTTTACTTAATAATTTATTAAGAAGGAAAAAATATATATGAAATATTAAATGTTCCAGAACATCATATTCTGGAAAAAACGCTACGATTGGCGATACTATCATAATTATTCCAGGAACATCATATTCTGGAGAGCGCTCAAATTATTCCAGGAAAATCATATTCTGGAAAACGCTACGAGCGACGACTCGATTACTCCAGGAACATCTTATTCTGGATAGCGCTTCAATTGGAGACACAATCATAAGTAAATATCCTTATAGAATTTCATTAACAACGAAATTCTAATAAAAAAAGGAGTTCCTTACTAACAGTTATCATTTTTCAGAGTACGGTTCGGGACCAACCCTGTATCTTACCCCTGGCTCGGGTTTGTTTCGTATGTGTGGGATCTCGATCCATTGAACTCATGAAAAAATACGATTGACCTAAACTCCGTGGAAGGAGGTGCTTCATCGCAAAAAATTCCAACCCAGGTTTCAAAGGAATCTTGCGGTAGAAAACTAACGATCAATATATATATATAAAATTTTGTTTTGCAGGGACAAAAATGCAACATAACATGGAAATGCATAAGCAACATCAACCCCCACATAATGATTCGGGCGAGACGTAAAGTAATTTTCTTAAAAGTTTTTCTTCAAACAACTCTCAAGAAAAGGGGGCAAGTTGTTAGGGATAAAATAAGTCTCCCACGAAGTGATGTCATCATTTCTTAGGGTGACGTCATGGTTCGATCCTTATGTCATCATTTCTTGGGGTGACGTCATGGTTCGATCCTTACGTCATCATTTCTTGGGGTGACGTCATGGTTCGATCCCTATACGACGTCATCATGTCCCGATCCGACGTCATCAAGTACGATACCCATCTTGGCACGACGCGACGTCACCATGTCCAGATACGACGTCATCAAGTACGATACCCATCTTGGCACGACGCGACGTCCCCATGTCCTGATACGACGTCATCAAGTACGATACCCATCTTGGCACGATACGATGTCACCATATCCCGATACGACGTCATCAATACCGATGCACCAAGTCAATCCCGATAGACCAAGTCAATTCCGAACCAAATTTTGGATAAAGATTATATTGAAGATAAAGATGATAAGAACACGTGGCGAGCATAGAAGAATCTTCATCGACACGTGGCGAACTATGATGACATGTGGCGAAGGGCTTTTAAATAATTATCATATTTTTATATCTATAAATACAAGTTTAGAAACAAAGAAGGGGAGGACTTTTGGGGAGAGAGAGGCCCGAGAGAGGCTTCCTCTTCTTCATTTTCAACTGTAACATGGAGATTAATGGAAATTCCAACTTCATTACCCGTGGACGTAGGCTAAAAATGGCCGAACCACGTTAAATCTCTTGTGCTATCTTATCTCATTTTTATGGATCTTTTACTATGATTTTTTGGTTGTTTTTTGCCCATGAGAATTTTGGCTGAAACAGTAGGATGATCCAACTTTCAGTGAAATAGAGAATAGTTTGTGTGACATTTGTCTTGATCCGTTGGCTTCTTTGGTGGTGGTGGTAACTTAATGTCGTCGTTACAAATCCATTCCTTTAGTAGGTCCAGTACTATATCGAACGCGTAACGGTACTTTGGAGGTTCTTCCTTATCGTTGTAGCTAGCCTGATGCTTTGGTTGTTTATCACCGATTTTGGTAAATTGGCGTCTTTGTTGGTTACCATCGTCTCGTGCGTAAAAAACAGTATGTGGCCAGTTCGTTGATTCTATTGACATTTATTCTTATGTAGCATTTGTTCTTGCACAAGTATCCTCTAGGTCAGCAAACTTCTCGATCCCGTGTTCTCTATCAAGCATCGCTTTTACAAAGGCAACTGCATGATACACATATTTACTAGCTTACTCTCCGGGATAACAATGTTGCATCCCAAATACTCCATTCAAAAACGCTTAACAAACGCTTGGAGTAATTTTCTTGCATGGATGTCTGCCGCATCTCTTCCCAAATCTCAATGTTGTTCTGTGGTAAGGTAATGAACCACGTAAATGCATCTTTAATCAGTGACTTATCGAATTACCTTAGGAAGCTGAAATTAGTTGTTACTTCACCGGTTTTGTATGATACCGTAACCTATGCGCATAATTGATAGTTTTGCCAATATATTTGACTTATTATATGATATCCCATGCTTGGATTAAATTCTTGATGGGTTATGCTTAGGATAGTCAAATATTATTTGGGAACCTATATTTAGTTTCATATAGTTTTCTCGTTAATGCTATTTGATGGTTCATGCTTGGGTTTTATCTTTTGATGTGATATACTTATCATATAATAGGTGATGTCGATAGAACGGAGAATAATAGATAATTAGGAATTATGTTTCTTTTTAGTAATTAAATATAAATGGTGGTGGATTTTACAAAACCCTGGTTACCGACTCTCTTATTGTATTTATTTTATTAGTTTAGTTTAGTTTATTTTCTCTGTCATTATTCTTTTAAAAATCATAAATTTATAGCTTATTGGTTAATCTATTAGGAACATTGGCTACAGTATTTTCTCCGCTCCCTATGGATTCAACCCGTACTTGCCACTTTTACGTTGTAGACGTCGTGTGATTGCGGTATATATAGGTTTCCAAATCCTATCAATTTTTGGCGCCGCTGCTGTTTGATTAATTTCATAATTTTATTTATTCTAAAGATTGATAGGGTTGGAAAACCCATATATATAATAACCCAATCGCACGGCGTCTACAATGTAGACAATGGCAAGTACGGGTCGAACCCACAAGGGGCGGGTAAAATACTGTAAATTAGTATCTCTAATAAACTAATCAAGGATGATATTTTTTTTAAAGAATGATAATAAAGTAAACAATTAACTAAACTAATAAAGTAAATGCAATGGGAGAGTCGGTAACCATGGTTTATAGTATCCACCATTGTTTCTATGTAATTACTGAAAAGAAACATAATTCTAAATATTCATCTATCTTTTGTTCTATTGACCTCACCTATTGTATGTATATAGTCACAAATATCACTAGTATATTATAAGCATAGCTCATCAAAAGACAAAATCCAAGTATGCACCATCAAATTGCATTGGTGAGAAAATTGTATGAAACTAAATATTAGTTCAGAAATATTATTTGGCTATTCTTAGCATACCCTATCAAAGAAATTAACCAAAGTATGGATATCAAATAATGAGAGAAATATATTTGTGATTCTATCTATATGACATAAAAGTTATTGTATCGTACAAAACCGGCGAAACAACAACTCATATTTCAATTAATCAATAAATAATTATTGAGAATTAATTTATTCTAATCATCATAGTCTATTGTTGAATAATTCAATTCAAAGTAGTCTAATACTCCAAGTGGTTTCAACCATAAAACCCTATCTACAAAAATAGTGAGACATGACTAAGGATTTCTCAAAAACCATAAAAACAAATTACAAAGAGAAACAAAGACTAAACCGTTATCACCATCGTCACCTCGGAAAAAAATCTTTTTCCTTCTCCTGGTACAGTCGCCAACCTTCATCTCTGTGTATTTTTTATGGTTCTCCACCACCCCCAACCTTTTCTTCGTCTAGAACTCCCCTCAAAAGATATACGCCTTCTCTCTTTATCATGTTACTTCTAACACCTGAGTTAGTGTTTTAGGGTGAAAATAAATGTATTATAAAATGGTAGTTTCAAGTAGGTACGAAAGATCAAGCTCAAACAGGATAATCCTAAACCAAGAAATGACCGTTCATGTCCTGCTTCGATTAAAAAGATGGAAAGGATTAGGGTATGTCTTAGGGGACGGTACAAAGAAGGTTGAGAAATATCAGTAGTGTGTGAAGAAAATTGGATTCTCCATAGAGGAATCACTAATTCTGTAAGTATTGGTTTCTTCAGACTGATTGTGTGGTTGTCTCATTCTGTCTTGTTTTGAATAGATGAGAATCATCTATTTATAGTTTGAAGAAGACACACACTGATTTCTCGTAAGTCGTGGAAGTTAGGGAGAATAAAGAAGTGATTATTGTGGAGATTGTAGTGGGGTGGCGCCCGAAAAAAAGGGAAGACCTGTCTGACCACTACTCCTCATCCTCTTAACTACTCTGTAACCGCCCACTCCTTATTACCTTCTTGTTCGTGAGGGTGGTGTCACCACTCACGATGCCATAAACCGCCATACCAATACCCCAATGAGAATCCCCTCATGTTGTATTTGATATCTCATATAAATAGTGGAGTCATAAGCCACTATAGTTTTTATTAATTCAAGTCGAGTCAAACGACTTGCTAAGTCAGTAAGGTAAGTTGTGCGACTCACTCGATTGATGGTTAGATTGGTTAGTGTCGAGTCTGAGAAGTTTAATGGTCATGTACTTTCTTGAAAGTAATGTGGCATGTTCAATAGTTAAGTATTATATCAAAAACGACTTATTGTAAGTTTGGGAGACATTTGAGGCCAAATGTTGTAGAGGGATCCTCGAGCAAGGAGACCTGCTGAAATTCATATAAGACTCAATGTATGATCTTTATTGAGAAGAAAGGCATATTTCTGAGGAAAGTGGCTAGCAAAACTAGCACTAGATACTTAGTGCAAATAAGAAGGTGCTAACTCTTTCAACATAGAAGGCTAATGTGATAACGTATCAGGAATAAGACCAATATACATAAATTCTTTTAAATATCGATTATACTAGGGCTAGTAAGCCAGTACCAAGAAAGTTCGGAGTTAGCACTTCAATTGTATAGTTGATGTAATTTTAAAGTGGTAAATAAAGATTCGTTACTCAGACTTGTGAAGATTGATTTTAAATTTAATTTCTAAAACTAAAAGTACGAAAACTCAAATATTTATTTATAAAGTTGGGAGAAAACTGAGACTAGGATTCCACTATTTTCCAATTTCAAAGTGATAATAATTTTAATCATGCAATTCTAACATTTTAATTTGATTCTAAATCATTGCAAAAATAGATTTTCAAAACAACAATTGTATAACAAAAGCATGGAGCATCTAGACGTAAGCCGAGGCATGCACCATCTAACGGAATCACAATTGCTTAACAAAAATCTTTTAAATCAATTTTTAATCAAGGCAATTAATCATAAATAAATTGTATAAATTAATTAAATAATTACCACATAATTGTTGGAAAAGTAGCTTCCTCCATAGCCTCAGAGATGAAGTTTATCTCCTCATTGTAATGGCAAAACCCTCAAAAATCTTTTTTATAACTCAAATAAGGCTTACAATGAGAATAGAAATGCTCACAGACACTTTGATATGGTTATAATTGTTGATGTGGGTACTTCAGTTCGTTACAGAAATTGTTTAAAGAGAATGGAAATAAAGAAGTACGGTTTCTATCGCTGTTGGAAAAAGAACGGCTTTTATGACACTATGAACGACAGTTCGTCTTTGTAGTTTGTTCTTCGTGTTCTCCTTCAATGGCAGCAGCAGCAGAAAAATTCTTCATCTGTGTGAGCTCTGATCTCTCCCTAAGCTTCACCAATCCCTCTCTCTCCCCTCTGGACACCTCTAAGCTTCCTATATATACTAATCACAGCCCTAATCCTCCTCAAACTTCCTTTAATTCTTCATTGAATCACCGATCAGGAATTTCCAAAAGAGAAAAGACTTTTTCCTGATTTCTTTTTCTTCCTTGGTTTAGCAATGCTATAAAGAGGATCAATTGATCTCTTTTAGTTCTTTCCCAATTAACTTTAGTTTCCTAATCAAGAAAATTCCATAATCACGATAGTTTCCAAATTTCAGTCTTTTTTTCACGCTGTTCCGTGAAGAGAAAATGTCTTCCCGCCAATTTTTAAAGTTTGAATTTTGGGTGTGGTTGCCCTTAACCAAAGTGTGGGTGCCTCAATCCAAGTTGAGGGTGCCTTTAACAATTCTCCAAAAACACCTACAAATCAATAAAAACCATAATAAATACAAAATCGAATACCAACAATATATAATATTGAGATCAGATCAGACACAAAAATGTGTCTATCAATAGTTAGCAGTGAGGCTTTAACATAAATGTACCCGTGGCTAAGTCGCTAAAAATATCTAAGGACGCGCTAGCACTAGGGGCGCATTGGATTTTTCTAGGAACGCATTGGAGCTAGGGCAGGGGCGTCATGGAGCCAAGGGCGTCAACACCAAGGGCCAAGGTTGTCAGCAAAGGGAGGTAAGGGAAGAGCGTCAGCGACCAAGGGCGTGAGTGCCAAGGGTGTCAATTCCAAGGGAGTTAGCACCAAGGGCATCACGGCCAAGGGAGTTAGAACAAATGGCAGAATATCCAAGGGCGACGCATAGGGCTTGTAGCGCATTTGACGTTAGAGCTAGTGTTAGCTCTTTTAGTGCTACATAAAGATGCCAAGGTAGCGGTACGTTGGTTAACACCTTATTAGGCTAAAACATGTTAGCTAAAACTATTTTTGGTTAGTTAGCACTTCTCAGGTGCTAGGGTTTAGCGCTAGAAAAGTTAGCGCTTTTAGTGCTATTGTGGATGACTAGTGCCAATGCAATTATCTTGGTGTTAATACAAGTAAAGGCTCAACTGAGAGGTTTAATGCATCTTTTATGACATTGCTTCTCGAATGTGGCGCATCAGAAAGAGTGGCACATTATTTGTTGCTTATATTTAAGCAAAGTGATAAAATAGCATATTTAGGCTCAGAAAAGCAGTTTGAGGTGCATTCATTGTGAATGAAGCGTTTATCTATAATGTATTTCAGGGTTTAAGCAGTAGATATTCCCAAATTTGGTGGATATTACCAGAACTTCGATGGGCACTCGAGGAAAGTTCAAGGAATTCAGCCGTAGAATTTATGCGACTTGAGACTAGCTCGATATGGCATAAATGTTGTGAGTATTGGGGAAGCTACAAGGCTAGTTTAGAATATTAATAATTGTTCAGAGACGACTCAAGTTTGCTCAACACTAGTGGGAAACCCATCTAGGAGCTTGAGACTTATTATATTGAGATTATAGACTACGTTGGCATGGAATGCCTGTAGCCTTTTGTAGAGACTGTATCCTCAATTCGCATGCGGAATATAAGGAGGAATACAATATTTTGTTTTTTGAGGTGAAGTCAGAAGTATGCGCACAAATATGTGTGGATATTTTTATGCTCCTTCAACTAGGTAAAATGGCGATTTTACAATTTTAACCCTTGTTAAAAACTCACCATCTACATTAAGTCCCCTGCTTAGTGAGGAACAATAATGTTGCACAACAAGCATTATATGGTGACAATATGCTTATAATGATTATATACGCATAATTTGAATTTCTGTAGTAGAAGAAGGTATATTTAGCTTCTGGCTTCCAGGTACTGGGATAAGTGCCTCTTAGCGTGAGTCTTGGATGTGATTAGTAGATGCCCACGTTCTTGCCCGGAGTTTCCAATTTGTGAGCCAAGGGGAGCGTAGCTGGGTTGAACTTCTGATCCAATCATGTTAGTTGAACATCTACCAGCAGGGTCATGGAGAGTACGCCTATGAGGATCCCCATAGGTCAGGGAAGAAACTTGGTTGGTTCTGTCTCACCCGAGATTGAGATGTGGCCCCTTAGCAAGAACCTTGATTGGGAATAGTAGGCGCCCTCGTTCTTGTCAGGAGTGCCATCTTGCTGTGAACAAAAGTGGGGATATGGTCGACACTTTCTTTCTTTCTTTCTTTCTGAAACGTTTCCGCCTCATCTCAAATAAAAGATCAAGTCAGCTGGATTGATCTTCATGTATGTGTCCAGCACGAAATATTGTTAGCTTTGTCTCCTCCAGGCTATGTCTTTGATGCAAAGTTAAGCCTTAGATTTAAACTTCCTTGTAAGCAAGTAGTTGGTTCCAGTGTTTGCTTAGATTTTAAGTATACATCAATTAAGTGCTAGTGACAGTATCAGCAAAGCAACAGTAGATGAGAGACAGGGCACACATAGACGATGCTTTGAGTTGTAGCTAGTAGCAGCAAAGTTGGAAATATTGGAAATCGGCAGAAGAAGCTGATTGTAGATTAGAACTGCAAGGGAGGTTTACGGTGGACTCTAATGCTCTTATCGTAGAAAGGTTGATGAAGTCTACTTGGGAGATGCAGTGCGACCTGACAGGATGGTATGCAGATGAGTCTTCTGAATCCCGTTTGGAAACCCTAGTTTGCACACCATTCGCTTCCAAAGCTGTTGAAGTTTCATACAATATCGGATTTTGATGTTTGACCCTAATTTTTAAAACCAAGAGACCAAGCTATCATATGCAAAGAGAATCACTCGATTCAGAGTTGGATGGGTCAGCCAACCGTGCGTAAACATTTGTGATTAATAATCCCGTGTGAATTTCAAGACCCCGTAGACTTTAGTATAAGATCCATATCTCCTAGCTCAGGTCTCTGATTGATGTGCCCTTCTGGTATGTCATAATAGAGACGTAGATGAGCACTTCTCGTGAAGGATGTTTTGACCCTTTCTTCACCGATTGTTGTCGATTTATGAATTTTTAAATTGAAGAGTTACTGATAGGAGCACCAAGGAATAGAGGAGTGGACCGATCTGCTGTCAGGAGACAGGACAAGTACCATGAGACATGACAGGTACCAGGAAGCATGAAAATCAACAGGAGACGAGGCAGGTACCATGAGACATGACAGGTACCAGGAGGACCAGGTGTGCGATTTTCTCCATGGTGAGCATATTACTGGATTTCTGACTGGTCAACTTGTAAACCAATATTCGAGAAGTTGAGAGAAGAAGCCTGTGTCTTTGAAGTTATGAGTTGGAGATGATTGTGTCTTCCGAGTCCGGAGCGTGTCCAACAGTAGAATCATGTGGTTGAAGTAAGTAGAAGCAACAAGGATGGGGTTACCTCTCTGGATGTGATCAGGTAAGAAGAGGAGGCTCCCCAGCCGTATGAGTACAGATGTAAAAAAGTCTTATTGCTTGTACCGTTGCTGATCATACCTTCTAGTTGAGGGATGTTACTGTGTTAAACTTTCAAAAGTGAAAGAGTCGTCAGTCCCCAAGTGTGACTTACTTGGATCCGCTACTTGGAAGAAGATAATTTTTGGTGTCTTCATAGGTCCATGCTTCCAAGAAATTGAGAGGACATGGGAAATCATGAAGGTTGGATCCGTCCTTTGTTGTCGTTGAAGTGCTGGGACTAGGGCGAACATCTGAATCGAAGTTGAATCCATCATTGTCGTCTGGGATATTGAGTTGCAATAGAGTTTTTTTCCGATGAAGACGCAGTGACATGTCCCAGGAACAAGTCTTAGAGAGGCTGGCTCTGGTTCTTATTGTTGATGCGTCCCTGAGTGACATCTATTAGAAAGGGGCAAGTAACCCGAGGCTCCTCCGTTAGCTTGGATCCGTCTCAAGTAAGCTTCTTTTCGTTAGTTCTGATGTGTAAAATGTCCTCGCCAAAGATGAAAGTCACAAGCGGACTACCTCTCGGATACTTGTTGAGGATGGTGCTTCGAATAACGTTAATATATGGAACAACAATGTAACAGAGAGTGTGCCAATTGAATACCCTAATGCGAGTATTAGCGTTGATTTCTATTTCAACAGGATCCTCCTTGCGATATGTGTGTTATCTAGCTTGGATGAGGCTTCCAAAGCCAGGAATAGGACTAAGGAGGGCTTAAAGTTTTAGAATGGTAGTTAGAGGAAGAATACCTATGAACAGATCGAGCCAGTCTTTAAGGACTCTTTTTTTTATTGGGCTTATAAAATATTTTATGGTTTTTGGGATAGTAGGTAGGCTTTGACAAGTAGTTTGCAAGAGGTTTTATTTTATAAGAGAAATATAATAAAATATTAAAAGGGATTGGATTCCCATTCACATCACCTAGTCATAGCGGGGTTGGTCTCTGGATCGAGTCTCAATGCCTCAGTGGGACATGGGATAACTGGTTTTAAATAAGGATGTTGAATAAAACTTACTTGGTTGAGTCCCGAAGTTTTGATCGAATCCCTGAGCTTTGATGATAATGAGGAACTCGCCTTGTTGTTGTGCATCCATGGACGCCTCAGAACCATGTTGTAGTCTGGATTTTTTTTTAATGATGTGAAACTTCGCATCTTTAAGATGAGTAGTGGTGGGGAGTCCCCGGTCGTGTTCTTCATTGTTCTTGCCGACCATGTCTTCCGAAGGAAGCTTGACTTAATCAGGAGTATTTTCAGCAAGGGATAAACATTTACCGGATGCCACACAATTGAGAGCAGTGAAAATATCTTTGCGATGTGCCTTCGTAGAAGTAAAGAAGTTCGCATATGTATTCCATCAAGGATTGAACTTTTCGGTTGATAAATCTTCCGGATAGAGTAAAATTTCTGAATCTTCCTCAAAATGGGAGGAGGCTGTAGATGAGGCTGAAAATTATGATCTTGGTATTACATGGATTTTTCTTCATCTGGGAGCTTTACGAGAGCCTGAAGTAGGTAGCGCCTTGCTGTAGGGACTGGGTGAAGGGACCAGAATGAAATGAACTGGTACCTGACTGAAGGGACCAGAGTGAAATGTGACTGGTACCAGAATGAAAGGGATTCCACGAGAAAAAGAAAATTCAAGAATGTGATAGCTGGCCGCCTTGGATCTTGTTGTTGTTATTGTTGAGTTTTGTCTGTGACGTGGAACAAAGCTTGTCTTTTTGCTGGTGCTGAGGATGAGGATGGAGCTGGGCCTGAGGCTGATAGTAAGCGTTTTGTTTGTGACGCTTGCTGAGATGAGGCCTCCCTCATGACCCCTTTATTCTGACAAGACCTCATGGATGATCGGATGTTGTAGTGCCTACTGACAAGACGACTTCTCCAACAGGTACCTCTACAACTTTTGGACCTTAAATCGGTATATGTAGTCGCCAAGATATTCGTCGTTCATCTGGAACAATCTTTTTAGATCTGAACAATTTATCCCCCATTATAAAGGGAGAATATCGAGAGAGATATCCCCTGGTGAAATGATCTTTTTGGATGGAGAGAGGGTAAAAGGTCGGTGATGATGAAGTGAGACTGGTCCCTCTTTAACTTGAAGCTGTAAAAGTATTTCCAGGTCTTCATGGACGACAAGGTTGGATCATTGGCTCCTTGATTGTCATCTTTGAATGCAGATTTCGTCATCATCCCGAATATTGATTTTGGTACTATCGACGTTGGTAGGCTTGGAATCATTGCTTGGTGCAACTGGTGACTTATCTATTCCGAGAAGAATTTTTCCATTAGATTCTTAATGCAGGTGAGTACCTTTCTTGAGTGATAGCTATGTATTTCTGTGTTCTGATAGGAACTTTTGTCTTTACATCAGATCGACCATGATGAGTGTTATTCGGGCGTTCCTGGTGTTTTTAATCGTCGTAAAATGAGAAATTCGGAGATGAGTAACCTCCTGGCAAAGGATAGCTTTGAGTTTCTGCCCAATGTCGCTATTCGAGAGAGCATCATAGTGCTAATGCATTATTATGCCGCGATGCATGATTTAATGCATCACTAAGCCAATGCTGCGTAAGAGAGAGTGCATCATAGTGCTAAGGAACTATGATGCCGTGATGCATTATTGAGAATGCATCACTGAGCCAAGAATGCATCACCATGATGCATTAGCGTGTTCACTTGTAGCTTACATGAGAATGCTTCGCTTGGCTTTGGCAAGAAAACTTCATTTTCGGCCTTGTGCAGTCGATGGATGTCACTTTCTATTCTTCTATTTATTTGTAGAAATACGAACAAAACATATATAGGGAGGGGCTTTGCTTGAATGTGCATGGGGGGTAATGTACATATAAATGCAACGTAGCCTATACGTTGGAGCATGCTTGATGCATAAACATCAATATGCTTGTAGCTTAACCGATGAAGCTTGAATGTGCATGAGCGGTAGTGCACATATAGATATGCGAAGTGGCCAATATGTTAGAGTATACTTGATGCATAAGCATCAATATGCTTGTAGCTTAACCGATAAAGCTTGAATGTGCATGAGCAGTAATACACATATAGATATGCGAAGTGGCCTATACGTTGGAGCATACTTGAATACTAAATCATCAATATGCATGTAGCTTAGCCTATAAAGCTTGAATTATGCGAAAGCATTATTCAATCGTACTACGTACTTGAGAATGCATATTTGCATAATAAATATCGATAGTTAAGCTCAAGCTAGTGTATACCTTGTGAAAGTCCTTCGACCTATACGGTCTAGGCTTTGCTTGGCCTTTGGCATTGCGATGAAGTTGGAATCGAAGTTGACCTTGCCTTAATAGGCTTAAGTTGATTGTTCCTTTCGAATTGAACCTTTGATGAACTACAGTCATGCTTGATCCCTTCAAGGTACGGGTTGGGTACGTAGGCAGCCGCAGTGCAATGCATTGAGGTGCAACACCTTGTCGCTCATATCATCTAATTTAGCGGTGATTTTGACATTATGGTAACTCGTATCATCTGGCTTGTTAATGCTAATTCAAGAGATGATTGTTGTCACACTTGATGAGGTAGTTGTAATTCCATTTAATGGATGTTAACACTTCCTATCAAGCTATTCGGTACGAATGAAATATGCCTGGTTGCTGCACTCTTGGCAAGAGAAAGATCAGTGCATGTACCTAGTGCTTAGTCGAAGTTGAATTGATAAGGCGAAAAATTAGGCTTGAAATTGCCTAGGTGCTAGTCCAAGGCATGAGTTAGGCCTGGATAATGATCATATTTATATGATGCTTGCCAAAGGCATTCACCATAGGCTTTAATGGCCTTGCACCCTTAGCAGAACAAGGCTGAGGTGAAACGGTATAAACGTAGCTTGAATGATGTAGGAACTACGCCTCAAGTATAATGCTTATAAGGCATGCTTGGAAAGCAAAAATCTACCTGCACTTTCCAGCGATAAGTTGAGTTTTAAGGTCTGGTTACTTTCGTTTAATTGCGCATCGGGGAGTTCTGGCCTGCCCAACGCAACACGCCGGGGGGCAAAAATTTCTGGTCTGTGACAAATGGTATCAGAGCAAGTTCCGAGAAAACACTAGGGACTGTGATTTTGGACTCGTCATTGAGCATTTATAATATGACTACAAAATTTTCCTTCAAAGGAAATAGAAAAAGTTGGAAGAGTAGGCCAACTGTTGTGCGAAAATAGGGTGGATAAATCAGGCCAAGTGCCTATACAAAAAGAAATTGTAACTTGCTAGTTACTCCGCTAAGATTTGGAGGAGCTTCACCTAGTTCTGTGAGTTTGCCAGGAAAACTCGTTTGGAACGGTGGCTGGTATCCGACTACCATTGGCACGGGATTGATTATCCCCACCCATCGCTGGAATGGTATGCATTGTCAGGTTAGCTAGCACCCACTTACGAGTGGAAGATCGTCCGGGACGATGGCTTGCATCCGACTGCAGTGGCATTAGATTTTGGTTCTCACAGTACTACACTTGAAACTGTTTGTAAATTTGCAATGACTCTTTTCAACCTATGCGAATTTTGGGGACTCTTAAGTGTATGGTATGGGACGTCTACTTAAGATCTCGTTTTGAGTAAATTCTTTTGCATTCTTGAGCATGTGGTATGAGATACATGTTTAGGGATCCAATTTGATTTTCTCTCAGTAGAGTTATAAAACCTTTGCTGATCCTCGAGCATGCGGTATGGGACGTATGTTCAGAAGGGTCTCAATCGGCGTTTATGGTAATTGTGGGCCCTATTAGGATCCCAAGATATACGGAATGAGACGCATATTCTGAAGGTTCTAATTTGTGTTCATTAACAAACATTAGACCCTTGCAGGATTTTTGTGCATCATGTTATGGGACATAGGCGCAGAAAATCCAAATCGATGAAGTTTGTCCACAATAGTTTTAGAGTTGAGTTGAATTTCAGGGATGAAATTCTTTTAAGGTGGTAAGATTGTAACACCCGCAATTTTCGCATGACGCTTAAGGATGCGTCATGGCATGGGATGAAGCTTCATCCTAAGCTTATAAAGCTTGCTTAGGATTGCATCAGGGTTTGGATGCCTTGACCTCGAATTTATAGTGTTAAGGCCCTATTACGCGT
This sequence comes from Papaver californicum, assembly GCA_023531435.1. Taxonomy (NCBI): domain Eukaryota; kingdom Viridiplantae; phylum Streptophyta; class Magnoliopsida; order Ranunculales; family Papaveraceae; genus Papaver; species Papaver californicum. The sequence continues at coordinate 143,742 of JAJJMC010017500.1, forward strand.
GATGCATGATTTAGAATGCACCACAAGTCAAAATTGACCCTTACCCGGGGAAGGCACAGATGGCCTTGATGCGTATCTGCGAGAATGCATTATAGTGCTAATGCACTATTATGCCGTAATGCATTATTGAAAATGCATCACTGAATGTGACGTATCCGAGAAGGCATTATAGTACTAATGCAGTATTATGCCGTGATGCATTATTGAGAGGGCATCACTGAGCTAAAGTCGTTATTCGAGAAGGAATTCTAGTGCTAATGCACTAGTATGCTGTGATGCATTATTTAGAGTGCATCACTGAGCCAAAGTCGTTATTCGAGAAGGAATTCTAGTGCTAATGAACTATTATGCCGTGATGCATGATTCAATGTATCACTGAGCCAAAGTTGCGTAAGTGAGAGCATCATAGTGCTAATGCACTATTAAGCTGTGATGCATGATTCAATGCATCACTGAGCCAATGTCGCTATTCGAGAGAGCATCATAGTGCTAATGCACTATCATGCCATGATGCATGATTCAATGCATCACTAAGCCAATGTTCCGTAAGAGAGAGTACATCATAGTGCTAAGGCACTATGATGCCGTGATTGAGAATGCATCACCGAGCCAAGAATGCTTCACCATGATGCATTAGCGTGTTCACTTGTAGCTTACCTGAGAATGCTTCGCTTGGCTTTGGCAAGAAAACTTCATTTTCGGCCTTGTGCGGTCGATGTATGTCACTTTCTATTATTATATTTATTTGTAGAAATGCGAATAAAACATATGTAGAGAGGGAGCTTTGCTTGAATGTGCATGAGCGGTAATGCACATATAAATGCGACATAGCCTATACGTTGGAGCATGCTTGATGCATAAGCATCAATATGCTTGTAGCTTAACCGATGAAGCTTGAATGTGCATGAGCGGTAATGCACATATAGATATGTGAAGTGGCCTATATGTTGGAGCATACTTGAATACTAAAGCATCAATATGCATGTAGCAGCCTATAAAGCTTGAATTATGCGAAAACATCATTGAATCGTGCTACGTACTTGAGAATGCAATTTGCATAATAAATAGCAATAGTTATGCACAAGCTAGTGCATACCTTGCGAAAGTCCTTCGGCCTATACGGTCTAGGCTTTGCTTGTCCTTTGGCCTTGCGATGAAGTTGGAATCGAAGTTGACCTTGCCTTAATAGGCTTAAGTTGATTGATCCTTTCGAATTGACCTTTTGATGAACTACGGTCATGCTTGATCCCTTCAAGGTACGGGTTGGGTACGCAGGCAACCGCAATGCAATGCATTGAGGTGCAGCACCTTGTCGCTCATATCATCTAATTTAGAGGTGATTGCGACATTATGGTAACTCGTATCATCTGGCTTGGCAATGCTAAGTCAAGAGATGATTGTTGCCACACTTGATGAGGTAGTTGCAATTCCATTTAATGGATGTTCACACTTCATATCAAGCTATTCGGTACGAACAAAATATGCCTGGTTGCTGCACTCTTGGCAAGAGCAAGATCAGTGCATGTACCCAGTGCTTAGTCGAAGCTGAATTGATAAGGCAAAAAATTAGGCTTGAAATGGCCTAGGTGCTAGTCCAAGGCATGAGTTAGGCCTGGATAATGATCATATTTATGTGATGCTTGCCAAAGGCATTCACCATACGCTTTAATGGCCTTTCACCCTTAGGAGAACAAGGGTGAGGTGGAACGGTATAAACGTAGCTTGAATGATGTGGGAACTACGTCTCGAGTATAATGCTTATAAGGCATGCTTGGAAAGCAAAAATATACCTGCACTTTCCAGCGATAAGTTGAGTTTTAAGGTCCGGTTACTCTCTTTTAATCGCGCATCGGGGAGTTCTGGCCTGCCCAACGGTCATGTACTTTCTTGAAAGTGATATGGCATGTTTAATAGTTAAGTATTAGCTCAAAAATGACTTATTGTAAGTTTTGGAGGAATTTGAGGCCAAATGTCATAGAGGGCTCCTCGAGCAAGGAGACCTGTTGAAATTCATATAAGACTTAATGTATGATCTCTATTGAGAAGAAAGGCATATTTCTGAGGAAAGTGGTTAGCAAAACTAGCACTAGCTACTTAGTGCAAGTAAGAAGGTGCTAACTCTTTCAACATAGAAGGCTAATGTGATAACGTCTCAAGAGTAAGACCAAAATACATAAATTCTAGTAAATAACGATTATACTAGAGCTAGGAAGCTAGTACCAAGAAAATTCGGAGTTAGGACTTCAATTGTATAGTTAGCGCTGAGGCTTTAACATAAATGTACCCGTGGCTAAGTCGCTAAAAATATCTAAGGACGCGCTAGCACTAGGGGCACATTGGATTTTTCTAGGAACGCATTGGAGCTAGGGCAGGGGCGTCATGGAGCCAAGGGCGTCAACACCAAGGGCCAAGGTTGTCAGCAAAGGGAGGTAATGGAAGAGCGTCAGCGACCAAGGGCGTGAGTGCCAAGGGTGTCAATTCCAAGGGAGTTAGCACCAAGGGCATCACGGCCAAGGGAGTTAGAACAAATGGCAGAATATCCAAGGGCGACGCATAGGGCTTGTAGTGCATTTGACGTTAGAGCTAGTGTTAGCTCTTTTAGTGCTACATAAAGATGCCAAGGTAGCGGTACGTTGGTTAACACCTTATTAGGCTAAAAAATGTTAGCTAAAACTATTTTTGGTTAGTTAGCACTTCTCAGGTGCTAGGGTTTAGCGCTAGAAAAGTTAGCGCTTTTAGTGCTATTGTGGCTGACTAGTGCCAATGCAATGCAAAGCCGAATGGCTAGTGCTATCTTGGTATTAATACAAGTAAAGGCTCAACTGAGAGTTCTAATGCATCTTTTATGACATTGCTTCTCGAATGTGGCGCATCAGAGAGAGTGGCACATTATTTGTTGCTTATATTTAAGCAAAGTGATAAAATAGCATATTTAGGCTCAGAAAAGCAGTTTGAGGTGCATTCATTGTGAATGAAGCGTTTATCTATAATGTATTTCAGGGTTTAAGCAATAGATATTCCCAAATTTGGTGGATATTACCAGAACTTCGATGGGCACTCGAGGAAAGTTCAAGGAATTCAGCCGTAGAATTTATGCGACTTGAGACTAGCTCGATAAGGGCATCCTTTCTTCTCAAATTTAAAGAAAGCATTTTTGGCGGGAATATTACTTGACTCAAACTGTATGAAGATTTCAGCGTAACTTGTTTTGGGATAAATTCGAGTTTTAAGGCAAGAAATATATTCTTGTCTTAACAAAATGAGTTTTACACGATTGGGATTGTTCAAAATCCTAACAGAATCGTGGGGACCAAAAATCAAATCTCGGGAAATATCTTCTCAAAGACAGGGAGGAGTAAATATTTTATCTCGTGAAGATTGATACACCTTTCCTATTTTACTTTATCGTTTCTTACAACATGAGATAATTCAGAGAAACAAAAAATCGAGTTGTGGTTTAAAAGAGAAGGAAAAACAATCCTAGGAGAGAACTGAATATATATCAAGAATTGTTTTCTGCCAATAATTATTTTTATTAAATAAGAGATATTGGGGAAGATTTGGGAGAGAGGTTGTTGTCTAATATAAATAGAGGAGTCGAGAAGAGTTTTGGGGGAGGCTGGCTCTGCCAGAATCAAGAAGAAATAAAAATCATAAATTAGGGTTCTTGAGAGAGGAAGAGAGGAGGAAGAATAAGAAATTACGTCCTCGAACCGTCGCGGATAGTTTGGTCTATATTTTCATAGTATTAGCGATAGTTTGTGGTTTAAATGCTACAAAGAAAAGTGTTTTCTCTACTTTAGGAGAGAGCAGTCCTTCATCAACTACACCAGTAAGCTGTCAATTATTTTATCAGTTCTTTCTGTTTTAAGACACAGTTGATCAGTTCTTTTTCTTGTAAGCATTATTTTTAATCAATAAAATGGTCTATTGGTAGATGATGAAGTTATTTTCGATGGGAATATTTAATAATTGATTTCCTTAGCATATTTACTCTCTACTAGTGTTATTATTTACTAATAGTTTTCTCTTCTTATAAAGCTTCATTTTAATTGTCATGAGTAGTTTTCAAATATTGATATTTAATAAGCGAAGGAGAATTATATTTTTGCATAACGACTTAAATCTTAATAGTAATTTAAAAACATTATACCTTATGACATGAGAATGAGTTCAAAACTGTCTTGAGTATTTAAGAAAGAGTGTTTAAGATATTAATTTGTTAGTTTTACCAACATCAGAAGTAGTGGAAACTGAAACTTTAGACCTTTCTCTTCTTGATTAATTTATATAGTTATTTTATTTTTTTATTAATTTAATTTGTTCATTAAAAATTATTTTTTGTTATTAGCATATTAGTTAATTAAAAACTAAAAATTGCATTTTTTTGAAATCCCTGTGGAACGAAGCGTGCTCGCATACTGTCTCGTCGATACCCGCGCTCTTGTGGTATAATTAAAATCCCATCAAGTTTTTTTGCGCGACTGCCGAGGATTGAGAAATTATGATTTTCAATTTTTCTCTAATTTTGTGTTAATTAGTTTAGGATTTATTTTATTTTTATTTTCTCTTTTATATTTTACTATGGGTATTTTTTTAGCTTTGATATGCAGGTGATCCTTTACAATAATTGTGGAAATTGCCTACCAAAAAAGGTAAGTAATAATACCCAATCTTTTTAATTCATTAATTTTTAGATTTTTTATTTTTTTTAGGAACAATTTGTATATCTTTTAGATTTATTTTTATTTTGTATATATATAAAAAAACACGTGCACACACCAATTGCATCGTCAGACTACCGATTCTTAGGAAAACACATGGAAAAGTAAGCTGAACCCGTTTCTGGGCCTGATGGGAGTTAGCAGCTGAAATTCACTAAGCCTTAGCCTCGTACCTTTGACCAATATTTGATTGTAGGTATATTTTGGTAAGGTAACCTAAGCTTACCTATTTTAGTCGAACCTGCATTTGCACGTGCACGATGAAAAAATGTCGAATTGGTATTATGAGGATCAATTCAATGATTATCGATCATAGTTTCAAAATGGACATTACATGTACTATGACCATAGTGTGGATAGTATTTGGGACCACGACCAACCTTTTGAAGGTTATGGTTCATATCATAGTGATCCCAATTACTATTCACACGCTCACCAGTCGTACGAACGGGTAAATGAGCAATATTATACTGAGCAAAATGTTAGTTCTCTATCTTTAGAAGATGCCCTCAGGCATTATATGGAAACTTCAAAAATTCTTGAGCCTTGTATGCTTCTTTGGATAATAAACTCAATCAATTTGTTGAAACTGAACGGAAGCGTGATTAGAAAGAACAAAAAGATTTGCAACTATGAGTACTTCTCTTACTAAACTTAATACACGTTTAGATGAAATTGAAGAAGAAGAATAACGGTTAGTATTGCTCAAAATGAACTTAATTGCCAAAATAGTATTTCCAATTTTACCCTTGATAATAATGATGATTATTTACTTAATATAGAGGATAAGGTTAGAGTTGAAGACACTACTTATTTAGATAAGGTTCAATCATCTTCAGATTATTATAATGATGAGGAGAGTGTTGATAAAGAATTTGAAATTCGTAGTCATAATGACGAGAAAATTATCACAACAATTGAGCTTCATGATTGTGTTTCTAGTTCCAATCCTAATAATGTTGATGATTATCTTACTTATTCAAGAGGAAAAACATTTAACTAGAGCCACCATCGTTATAGACGGTGAGATATTTTCTTGTTATTATGAAGACAATGATGGTTTAGAAAAGCGAATTTATCTCGAGATTAGTAGTTTATAGTCCAATAATTCAGGAACAATAGTCCCAAACAAAGATGATAGACCCGTAAAGGATTTGAATGTGAGTGTAGGAAACCCACCTGATTATGACCTAGATAAAATAATTGACCATTTTCCTAAATCTGATTTAGAAATTAAGGAAATTGTGACTAGTTTGTTCAAGGACACAAACTACTCTAAGTTTGGGGGTGAATACCATTCTCCTTATGGTTTACCTTTGACTCTTATAAAGGTCCCTCACTTGGGAATTCATGTTTGTGCGTCCTCCATCTTAAGAGATTATCTTTAAGAATTGTTTCCTGAACCTGATTATGTCTAGAAAGAAATTCAGTCATCAGAAACTCATCCTCTGGATGATGTGGTTTACCCGGTCCATGGTACCATAATTGACTTTGTTGTCCCACCAATATTTTATACCAAATATGGAAATGTTTCAATTGTGTCAGTTCATAAATTTTTGAACCAAAACGGATTACTTTAGAAAATTTGAATCGACAAATTTTCTTAAGAATGGCTACCACTCCCATATACTTCTTTGTGGTCCGTTGTATGAGTCAAATTCAATTGACTTTAATGATCCACAATTATTCCAATTATTATTGTATAATTCGTAAATTGTGACTAATCTTTTCTTGGTCTGGATGAAGACTTTAAACTTAGCGCTCTATGGGAGGCAAACCATATTTTTTTGGTACACTATGTTGGTAATATCTTTCATATCTCTTTTACTTTGTTCATTGTTTCTCATTGATCATGCTTTCATTCATTTATATTTAGAACATCGAGGATTATGTTCAGTTAAGTTTGGGGGTAAGGGAGAAAAATTTAAAATTTTTAGTTGTACCAAAACTCCAAAATCTAGAAACTTGTGAACAATTCAGGATGACACTAACCATTCTAAGTAGATAGAAACGAACCTCTTGGCTATAGGAGTTGAGGGACCCAACTAAATAGTTTATTCATAAAAGGACAGAGCTCAGGTGTTAGAAATAATATGATGGTCGTCACCATATCTCAAATTCGTCCCTATATCACGTTTTATTTTTATATTTTTGTAACTTTATGTGTTTCTCTAAGTGATTTGGTTGGGCACTAGTATCGCCTTGTTGTCACTGCTAGGATGAAGTAGAATGATTAAGATCAAGCCCAATTATTGTAATTGAACTTGACCAATAATTTTTTTTCTTTCAAAAATAAAAAAATAAAAAATGACACTTTGATAGAAATATGTGAGTGTTCTCCCTATCTCCGTTGCCTAAGCAAGCGTGGAACACAGGATCCATGGGAACTATCATGTAATCTACTGAAAAGGAGCATGCTCTTAGATTCAAAAGATCTAATCATGTTGTCGGGAAAAAATAATGAATAAATAAATTAATTAATCGACCGCTGGGGCCCTTGTATATACCAGCTGAGTTGATGCTAGAATTAGGATTCAGACCGTTAGGTGCGTATCTCAATTTATTAGGGTTCATCTTGGTACTGATGTTCATACATATATTCTGGGAAACACCCTTCACCTTAGTCAACTTGTGCACACTTCTATCTCCATTTCCATCTTCTTAATCTATTCATGTGATTGTGGTTTGTTGTGGTTTGTTAGATTCCGAGTATCGTGGTTCATTGTACGACTATCTGAGTAAAGCTTTGTTTTTTCTTTTATATGAATTTTAGTGAGCTTGAGTGCAAACTCGTGTACAACAACTGGATTTATATAGGGTAATGATTCTCATAGCCACAGAATTTAGTAGCCAGCTAAATAGCATGTTCAGTGTCTACCCTCAATCTTTCACAAGTAGCTAGGAATTGGAGTAAAGGTTTTATGGGTATACCTTTTGTAAACCCCCACGAGACAAAACTCGTCCACTAAGGCATCTTAGGGGTTCAAAGGCTTGTTGCACACGCTAAGTGCAATCGCGACGCCAACGACAGTGAGTTATGATTTTTATTTTCTAGATTAGATTTGCTCTAGGACTAGCAAAATATAAGTTTATGGGTATTTGATAGACATATTTTTGTGTCTTAATTAATCTCACATTTATATTGTTATCTCTCGATTTTTGTACTAATATTGCTATCTTTGTATGTTTTTAGGTATTTTGGAGAATTAATAAATGTGGAAAAAATTGCTTAAAAAGTGTTAAAGGAACCCCAAGAATTGTTAAAGGCACCCATGACTCTGGTTAAAGGCACTTGTACCTTGGATAAGGGCACCCTTTCTTCTAAAATTCAAAGAAAGCTTTTTTGGCGTGAATATTACTTCACTCAAATTGTGTGAAGATTTCAGCGTAACTTGTTTTGGGATAGATTCAAGTTTTAAGGAAAGAATATATTATTTCCTTAACAAAATGAGTTTTACACGATTGGGATTGTTCAAAATCATAACAGAATCGTGGGAACCAAAAATCAAATCTCGGGAATATCTTCTCAAAAAACAGGGAGGAGAAAGTATTTAATTTCGTGAAGATTGATACATCTTTCCTATTTTACTTTATTCATTTCTTACAGCTTGAAACAATTCAGAGAAATAAAAAAATCGAGTTGTGGTTTAAAAGAGAAGGAAAATAAGTCTGAGGAGAGAAAAAAAAATATATCGAGAATTCTTTTCTGCCGGTAATTATTTTCATTAAATAAGAGATTTTAGGGAAGATTTAAGAGGGAGGTTGTTTTCTAATATAATTTTAGGGGAGGCTGGCTCTGCTAGAATCAAGAAGAAATAAAAATCAGAAATTAGGGTTCTTGAGAGAGGAATAGAGGAGGAAGAAGAAAATATTACATGCTGGAACTGTCGCTGATAGTGCGGTCTATATTTTCATAGTGTTAGCGACAATTCGTGGTTTAAATGCTACAAAAAACAATGCTTTCTCTACTTCAGGAGAGAGCAGTCCTTCATCAACTACACCAATAAGTTGTCAATTAATTTTATCAGTTCTTTTTGTTTTAAGACACAATTGATCAGTTCTTTTTCTTGTAAGCCTTATTTTTAACTAATAAAATGTTTCTTCCCTATATTTTTCCATTATTTTCTCCATGAGTAGATAAATATTTGTTCTAGGATAGAGGATGAAGTTATTTTCGATGGGTAATATTAAATAAATAATTTTTTTTGCATATTTACTCTATATTAGTGTTATTATTGACTAATACTTTTCTATTCTTATAAAGCTTCATTTTAATTGTCCTGGGTAGTTTTAAACTATTGATATTTAATAAGAGAAGGAGAATTATATTGTCCTGGGGTTGATACTCATGTGAATAACCACCCATGTCGAAGTGACGTGGATTTGAAGTTCCATACCTGAGACGATTATAAGCATAAATTTCCTTATACCGTGGCCCATACATATATTCCCTAATCGTCTGCTCAGATGGCATCTCCTGAGAAGGAGTCGTCACCCTTATAAACCTGAAAAGAAATACTAAAACAAATACGAGTGGAAAAGAACTAAAAATCCTAAAAAAAATAATAGAAAAAAAACTTAAACTACGATTAAAAAATCAAAAATATTAACTATAATATTCCACAACCGCTTCCCGGCAGCGGCGCCAAAAATTGATAGGGTTGGAAACCTATATATATAATGACCGTAATCGCATGGCATCTACACTGTAGACAACGACAAGTACGTGTCGAACCATATGGAACAGAAAAATAATATAAATTAATATCTCTAATAAAATAATCAAGGATGATATTTTTAGATTTTTTTTTGAAGAATGCAAATGAAGTAAACAAATTAAACTAAAAAAATGAAGTAAATGCAATGGAGAGTCGGTAACCAGGGATTATAGTATCCACCACTATTTCTATATAATTATTAAAAAAAATATAATTCCTAAATATTTATTTATCTTCCATTATATTGACATCACCCATTATATTTATAGAGTCGTAAATATCACTAATATATTATAAGCATAGCACATCAAAAAAATAAAATCCAAGCATGCACCATTAAATCGAACTGGTGAGGAAATTATACGAAAGTAAATATTGGTTCACAAATATTATTTGGCTATTCTAAGCATACCCCATCAAAAAAATTAACGCAGACATGGAATATCAAACAATGAGACAAATATATTTGTGATTCTATTAATTAGCCATAAAAGCTATTGTATCGTACACAATCAACTAAGCAACAACTCATATTTTTATTAATCAATGAATAATAAATAATAATTAAGAATTAAGAATTAATTTATTCAAATCATCATAATCTATTGTTGAATAATTAAATTTAAAGTAGTTTAATATTCTAAGTGATTTCAACCATAAAACCCTAGCTATAAAATTAGTGAGATATGATTATAGATTTTTAAAAATCCAAAAAAATAAATTTTAAAGAGAAAAAAAGATTAAACTGTTATTATTGTCGTCACCCAGCAACAAATCTTTTTCATTCTCATGGTACGGTCGCCATCCTTCCCCTCTCTCTACTCTTTTTATACGACCAATTTCACTGCTATGTCACCTATATTTCTTGGTCTAAACACTTCCAGACAAAATATGCTCTCCCCCCCCCCCCCCCACTCCAAAAATAACTCCTATCACTTTTTTTATTTTTGCCCCTTACTGTCCGTCTAAGTGTTTTTCTTTTTAACTATTCCAGCTGTCTAACCAAACTTCTTTTCACTGTTCTGACACTTCCCTTTGTTATTCTTATTTTCTTTATCTGTGCCCCTCTCAACCAGCCACAATTCCCAGCTAAACACAAATTGACATGGGTCCATAGTTAGGGTCCATAGAGAAAGATGAATTTTGTGCCTATTACTTTCATCTGTGTCAATAATCTTTTGCCATTTGAAGTCTTCATTTTTCTCATCTGATGCCAAGTAATTAAACGAGCTCCACAATCTTTAATGTACACTTCCAAATTTTACCATTTTCTTTCTCCGCCGGATAACAACTCCATAAGTTAGAAGGTGAGTTCCATTAACAATTTAGTCCATTTAATCGTATTTATTCGCAACTTCAGATTTTATGTATATCACCTATTAAATCAATAAAATAAAAAAATTAGTACAAAAATAATGACTGGTAAATATAAATAAGGTGGTAAAACTATATAAATTATGCGCCTATCAACAACCATGTTTATTTGCAGCTTGTTCGTTCAACATCATTGAGAATCGATGTAAGTGTTCCACTGAATTACTTGTGCGATCGAACAACATAAATTTTGAGGATTTGTTTGATGTAGGAATCGACCTCTTGGTTACGTCAGGTGTTAATGGTGATTGAATTGTGTAACAACAAGAGTTTGCTATAAGGCCATATCGATGAGAATCGATGTAAGTGTTCCACTGAAGTGCCAGAAAAATTATCACTATGGAAATCATGCAGTGAGGAACATGAAAAACTCCTTCGGTCATTCTTTGAGAATGCTACAAAATGGTAAGTAACTCACTTCATATAAGCTTTATTTTTTAGCGTAAACAAACAAAGTTACTTCTGAAAACTGATATCAACAATGGAAGTTGACACCAAAACTGTGATCCAAAAAACACACTACCTCAACATTATGGGATCAACAATAGAAGTTGACACCATAAAATGGTATCAACAATCAAAGTTGATCCCATAAAATCTGCACAAAAAGTTTGTAATGTGGGTTTCAGTTGAACTTTGTATTAGGTTGTTTCTTAAAAATATATTTCATTTAAGATTTTTTGTTTTTTGAAAATACAACATAATTGCTTATAATTGTTATTACTGCAATGGTTTGGCACAAACGAGCATCAACGAGAGGCATATCCAGTGTCTGATGGATAACAAGAATATTAATGAAGAGATTTTTGATTACTACGTCAACATGATGCACTCCAAGATGGAAAACCCGAATGAACAGAGATAGAAGAAGTACTTGATTCTATCAACAAATGATTATGTAAGTAAAGAAACCTTTTTATTTTTAATGTTACATAATGACAATCAAAACAAATGAAAAAACTAAAGCTAAAAGATATAAAAAAATGATGCATGTATACTTGAGACAAGCTGTAGCCGGTGCAGATGCAAGCAAAGTAGAGAAATGTGGGATTGCAAAGAAGTTAAGGGAGGAGTACAATGTGGATATCGTGAATATTGATGACACATTCATCCTAATACCAATGTGCATGACTAATAGTTCAGAAATTCCATACCATTGGGTGCTGCTGGGGCTGATAATAGGAAAATGGCAAGTGTACAACTCCCTTTTCAACAATAGTGGATATAACATGCAGTATCATATAATGATAAAACCAATTACCCAAGTACTCAATGAGATGTGACACAAAGATCCTCAGACAGGTGAAGAAGTATCAATAATGTTTGAGAACTACATAGTACCACAACAACAAAGAGTTGATTGTGCAATGCACGTGTGCTTGTACTTGAAGACCTTGGTGAAACATGGTAACTTCGATCACCTAGTCGATATGCAAAAGAAGAGGGTGAAGATGGCTGCGAGAATATTGGGAGAACTTGGTGCATGGAAGCAAGAAGATGAATACCAAGAACAAGAAGTCTAACAAGTTGGCGAATCTGACTTGGTTCAACAGATGATTGCATTGTAAGACTCAGGTGAAAATCTTCAAAAGATAATTGCACTGCCAGACTCAGTTGAAAATCTTGACTAATGTAGGTCTGCAAATAGTATTTAACATATTATGATTTGTATGTCTGTTCATGGTAGGTCTGAAAAAAAAATATATTATCTTAGTATAAACATGTTAACATAAGTCTGAAAACTACTTTTAGAGTTATTGACATATTATTACTTAATTGTTATTGTTATTTATCATGAATGAATAAATTATTTGTTTGTTAGAGTATAAAAATGTTGCAGGTGTATAGATAAAATGGAGATGACTTAAAAATATAGATGGATCCTTGAAAAAAAATATTTTTGAGTGTCAACAACCAAAGTTGACACCAGTATGTCGTGTCAACAATGGAAGTTGACACTGAAAAGCTGGAATCCAGGAACACAGATTCCAGATTTTGGTGTCAACAATGGAAGTTGATCCCAAAGCCTGATGTCAACAACCAAAGTTGACACCATTATGTCGTGTCAACAATGGAAGTTTACACTGAAAAACTGGAATCCAGGAAGACAGATTCCAGATTTTGGTGTCAACAATAAAAGTTAATCCCAAAGCCTGATATCAACAACCAAAGTTGACACCAATATGTCGTGTCAACCATGGAAGTTGACACTGAAAAGCTAGAATCCAGGAACACAGATTCCAGATTTTGGTGTCATCAATGGAAATTGACCCCAAAGCCTGGAACAACAAAACATAATTGGAGCCTGCAAACTGACATACTTAGCAGAAACACATAAAAAAACATTCATACAACTAAACTAAAATGTATGTCGTTAAAAACATAACAAATCCAAAAAACAAAAGACATAAAAAAAAGGTATGTCTTAAAAAAGTTAACAAGTTCAAAAAAAAAAAACACATCACAAGATAGTGTTAAAGAAGTTCAAAAGATTGTAACCAACATAAACTTCAGAACAACATTCTCCTCAAGAAGTTATACATCCTGCAATTTGACTGCCTGTGAAATATTGGTGCACGAGGAGCCAACGGAGCTCTGCGACAGGTTGCACGGTTGTGATAGAAAAACATGCCATATTGACCATATCTTCTCTTCTTTTGAACTTTCTCACGAGCACCCCTGTACCTTTTAGCAGTTAGTCTCCCTGCTTGTGCTCGACCACCATTGGGAGGTAGCACGTACCCCTCTTGTGTTGCTTCAGGAGGTTTTTCATAATCCGGAATCGGATAGATGGGTCGAGAAAACAAACCTTTGTAGAACTCGGTAGTAAAAAATGGATGATACGCTTGTATGGTTCATCTTCTCCAATCTGCAACATTGCTTTCATCGAATGCGTGCAAGGAAAACTATGATTCTTCCACCAATTGCAAGTGCACGTTTGAGCATCCAAGTCCACCATATGCTTTTCGGTAGGAGAAATAACCTCAAAAACCTTCTCACTTGATTTTTGAACTTTGTAGACACGACAGTCATTTATCCTCTTGTTCAACCTAGCTTGCATCCGCGGAGTAAGCCTAGTAGCCCATTTACTAGAATCCAATTTCCTCTTGTAGTTCTGCTCCATTAACTTAGCACGAATAATATCGACCAACTCAAATGCTAGAAGCTGCTTGTCATTCCCAATCCAACATTTGAGGTGTTCTCCCTATACCTTTTTCCGGGAAATGTATGAGCAGCCTAGTTCTTCAATGAAATCCTTATCATCCGATCAATAACTGTGTTCAATTTTAGATTGCTCATACTCATCGCAACAACAAGAAATTTCTCATTTGTTAATGTATTGTAGCACTCTTGGAATAACTTGACAGCGGTTTCTCTACTCTATCCCTTTGGAACATAAATATTTTCTTTCATATTATAAAAGCAGTACGAATGTGAAGCATTTGGGAAGATCTCAAGGACATACTTCAAAAGACCGGTTCCACGATCCAATATGATGGTCAATTCACGATCTTTATGGACAATTTGCTTCAATTTGCTTAAGAACCAACACCAACTCTCACCATTTTCACAAGGGACAACTACAATGCAACTGGATAAATCTCTACAAAAAAACCTAGACCCTAGACTCTGTGATCCCTACACCTTAAAACCATAAACCCTATACCCTTGAAACCTTGAACCTTGAACCAGAGAACAATTTAGCTACAGATTAGGGTGTCAATAACCAAAGTAGACACTAAAAAAACTAGTGTCAACAATAGAATAAAATGAAGTAAACTAGTGTCAACAGCCTTGGGAACATGGTTCACGGTTCGGAGTTTCAGGGTTCAGGGTAAACCTGAACCCTCAAACCATGGACCCTGTGAGCCCTACACCCTAAACCTTATACACTTGAAACCTGATCTAGGGAACAAGTTAGATCATATTATGGTGTCAACAACCAAATTTGACAACATAAAAATAGAATCCAGGAACAAGTTGGTTCCACAAGCTAGAATACAGTTCAAGTACATGAATCCTAGTATTTTTCCTAGTTTTGCTGAGTAAAACATTCATGCATTGGTTACCATTTTAGAAGAAATGGATACAATTAGTAAATGATTAAAAATCCATACCTTGGTTACTAGTTTTTCCGCAAGCAACCATAAGATATCCCCCCCCCCCCCCCTGAACTTCCCAGTGAGAAAGGTAGCATCGGTAATTAGCATAGGACGACAATAAGTATTAAAACCAGTGATGGAAGCTCAAAAGCAACAAAAAACCTTTGGAACTGTCGCGTTTCACTATCATGCTCAAACTTGACGACGCTTCCAGGATTGTAACGTCCAACAAAATCAGAATATCAAATAAAGTCTAAATAGGACTTGATGTCATCACCCCAAAGACATTTTTTGCTGAATTATAAACCATGGTATGCCTGATTATATGTAAGCTTAAATTTGTATTCTCTATGGAGCAAATCTTTAACATCAGCATCAGTCTTCTTCTTCTTCGTTGATGATCTTATATCATCTATTAGAATATTCTTCAAAAACGACTTCCTCATCTAACCTTGGATGGATATGAATAAGATAAATCACATCAATACCGTGGGATATATCTCCTGCATTCAAAAACACTATTGCTTTTGGAAACGAGAGATGCATGAAACCTCTAAGGAAAACTATGTAATTTATTGAACTTGCACACCATGGTGTAACGTGTTTTGTCACTCTTAGCAATATCAAATATATAACCACATTGAATTGAGTATTTAAAAACAATATCAAGAGCTTGATCAACACCTATTTTGAACACCTTCCCTACACCACTTAGGATATAAGCTCACGCATCAGCCTTTCTAGGTACCTTTTCAATCAAAGATGAATCATCGGTGACGTGTTCTACAACAAGTACTTCATTATTTAAAATATAAATTGATGATGATAAAGAAGGTGCATCAAATGAATCTTCAACACTAGTAATCAGATGGATTGTAAACTTCAAGACATCAATCTGATTCGTGATGAAATGGTGAATTAAAAATCTCAAATCCAAATTTCAACAAATGATATTGGAAACTCCTTCCACACTATAACAAAACTGTATAAGCTCTTCAGGAAAAAAAGGCCAACTATGTTTCATGACACCTATCATCTAACAGACAGTGGTTGATGCCGAAAGAGGATATGAGACACTTAAATTCCAAAAGAAAAATTCTGCAACAACCTTGTTTGTCCTGCAACAAACATAAAACATTAAAACTCACAAAACAACTAAAATTGACACCATAAAAAAGATTCCAGGAACAAGTTAGTTCAAATTATGGTATCAACAACCAAAGCTGACACCATAAAAATTGAATCCAGGAAGATATGGTTCAGTTTATAGTGTCAACAACCAAAGTTGACACCAATAACTAGAATTCAGAAACAATTTAGTTCAGATTGTAGTGTCAACAACCAAAGTTGACACCAATAACTAGAATTCAGAAACAATTTAGTTCAGATTGTAGTGTCAACAACAGAAGTTGACACCAATAAATAGAATTCAGAAATATGTTTTACCAAGATTATTTTCTTCATCAAAGCACAAATTCATTACAACAACAAAAAGAAACAAAACAAAACTAAACTAAGCAACAAATTCATCAGTGAAGCACTTCACTCGGGAATGCATTCTACATAGATGTATACATTCATGGTAGACTCTGAAAAAATAATAATTACTTCAAAATCAATAATATGCATTCTACACAGATGTATACATTCATCAAAAACAAAATAATTCATGTAAAACTTATTCATCCGACAATGCATTCTCCTACATATGTCAATATTCATCAACAATAACACAACTCATGTAAAAACTGATTTCGTAACACTGGTACATATAATAAGCTAAATCAAGGTAACCTAAGTTTGATTCATGACCTAACATATCAAAAAAAAAATCCATAAAAAAACAAAAATCAGAAAATGAATCAAATCAAATCAAAACCTAAAACGAAACTCAAAACATACGTGTTAAAGATATTATTCACGACCTCGAGTTCAAATAAACCAATAAATCTAGTTGAAACAGAGAAATTGAGATTTCCCAACAAATTAGAATGCCTGCAACAAATCACGAAGCTTTAATCAAATCTGAATATAAATCTCTATGAATCAAATATGCAAGTCTTAAAAAGATATATAAGAAGCTTCAATCACGAATTAAACTTACCAATTCAATCAGATCTGTACAAATTGAAACTTCCTGAATCTGATTTCGATCATAAAATTCAAATAGAAAACAGAGCAGATGAAGAAGAAGATGAAACAAACAATAAAAAGATGTTATAAAATCACTATCTGTATCAAAATCGAATCAAAATTTTAACGATTTTTTTTTGTCTAGAATAAATCTCTCTCAGACTCTCGATCTCTTTCTTTCTCTTTTTTCTGTTTTCTGTTTTTTTTTGTTTCAGTTAATAACAGAAATCTTAGATTTATAAGATATATAGGAGGGAAAATATGGTATTGATTAAAATTAAAAATAGGTTTCTAAAAGGTGAGGGATATATTTGTTGATAGATAAGGATATTTGTGAAGCCCACTAAAATGGAGAGTATATATTCAATTCCCATTAAAAAATATGAGTAAAAAGGTTTTATGTCTGATCCATAAAAAAATTTATATCCCTTATTTAAAGGAGTGTATACAAAAGTGGGTTCTTTACTAATTGATTACAATTTTTTCTACAATGTTTTTGAGTTAATTTTATTATTATTATTTTTTTGATATCACTAACCAATATACTCATACCAAAAAATTGTTTATATAGTGGTTTTCATGTTTCAACATCAAATAACAAGAAACTCAAAAACCAATTACAAAGAAAGATACAATAAATACAAGTAATAAAACTAACCATTAAAGAAGTTCTTAAGCTTTTTTGTAGTCCAATGACTAACAGAACCCAATCACTCAAGACTCGAGGAAGTTTTTCCTTCAAAATTGTGAAAAATATGAAAGTATCAATTATTTAGGGACAAAAGGAATAATATTTAATAATATTTTTTAAAAAAAATTACCGTGGCTCTTTGCATATTTTGGTTCATGGTCATTTTAGCAAGTCAACTCTCACATCTTGGGTATTTTGGCTTTATGGATGTGGTCTTTTGAGAAATTTAATCTTATGCCTTCAGTTCATTTAGCATGCAGATTTGAGATTTTTTTTTCTGAAAAGTTATGGGTAATATGTGGTACGAAGCAAAGTTTTGCTTGCTTCTGGGTGGCCCTCACAATAAGTTCTCAACAGGTTTAGAGCATCTTAATGGGTGTTAAGAATTCTATGTAGAGGTCTTATTTAAACCTTTATTTTTAAAGATTTACATATGTGATAAAAATAAGATATTTTGGCTCATGAACCATCTCCAATAGTGCAGGGTTTGTTTTTATAATTTCATATGTGGATAAGGAAAAAAATGATTTTATTTCAATTGTTTTAACTTATTTCATTTGAAATAATAATTAAAAAAAATTGTTGAAAAGATGGCATAGAGGTCTAAACTAAAGTCTTTTTTTTTTTCTCTAGAACCTTTTGTAGTCCATGGTATCACTGCTATTTTGTAGGATCTAGCAATTGGAAATGGATTTTTTCTAAATGAGGGCCTAAAATCCATGGAGATGCTTAAGATCATTGCCTCTGTTTGGCTATATTCAATAATAAAATGGAGGCTTATGAAATGGGAAGGTTCAAGTGTATTTCTGAGATGAAGACTATTTCTATTTGGGCTCTGAATTTTGGTGCTCTTTGTACTTTGGAACAAATTACAACTTAACTAGATTGATAGTGTCATTGGTAAGCCTATTATGCTGGATGACTTCAATCCTAATAAAACTAAAATATCATATGCTAGAATTTGTATAGAAATTGAACCTAACTTTTCTTTCCCTATCTATTCCATTAGAATTTGTATATAAATTGAACCTAACTTTTCTTTCCCTAATCGTATTCCATTATTGATTGATGGCTTGGTTTTTATATGGATATCATTTTTTGAGTATCAATGGAAGTCATTTAAGTGTGACAAACACATCTAATTTGGGCATTAATTTCTTTTCTAATTACCTTAAAGAAATGACTAACACATTTTTTTTTCTAGATATGACTCGCCTGGATCTGACTCAAATCACATGACTTATCTGGACCGGACTCATTAAGGTCTGATTTAAAAAATATGTTTATTTTTTAAATCATATCTGACTCAACTGACTGATATTATCTAGACATAAAATACCCTTAAGTATATTGGGTTAAATTTTTTCATTTGATTAACCTTTACTTCATTGATAACATTATACTGAAAAACATACATACAAACCTTAACCTTTACTTCATGGTTCAAACATCTAATTTACCAAATTATACAAGCCTTAAAATGAAGCCATGAATATTGCATAACTAGGTTCGGACATTCATTTAATCAAATGCTCTGAATGCAATAAACTTCAAAACTATATTAAGAAGCGAATCAAAGAAAGTAAAAAAAGTCCGTTCATCTATTTAACCTAAATATGAACTTTAAAACTAAGTTTGGACGTGAATCAAAAAAAAAAGGTTCGGTCATCTATTTAATGCTCTGAATCTACTCAAATAGATCTAGACTACGAGTGGTTGATGTTGGGTTGGATTTGTTCTTCACCAAATGCTTTGAATCTATTAATTTAGATATAGATTACGAGCGACTGATTTAGATGTTTTTCATGTTCTTGATGTTTTATCTTGATATATTAAAAGGTATTATCAACACAACCTTATCATTATTCTAGGTATTAATCTATCAAATGTATTTGTATTCTTGATAAAAAAAACCAATATCATTAACTAATCATATCGATAAAAAATATATATATTAAATTCCCTATCACGATCCATAAGAATTATGCTAATTTAATTTTTCCAAACAATATACAAAATTTTAACTACATAAATTGATGTTGATTTAAAGAGTTGTGGCTACAAATTGAGAGTCTTCTCAATTCTTAGAGCTTCTGGCCCCACCACAGGGTATTTACACAAATAAGAATCTTGGGTTCTAGTAATTTCTCTACACATTTGGTGCACATGAAAATATCTGGGTGATGGATACCCATGAATGACGTATGAAATTTTCTCACTAAACCCTAATCCTTTTCTCTTTTCACTGCCTTTTTTCCTTTTTACTCGTTGTTTCCTCTTCTTTGTCCTTGTATGTTCTAATTTGTTACTAATCTTTAATGGTTGAACAAATCAGTGATGGGTTAGGAACAACAAGTTGGGTCAGTGATCGCGTCGGCTCTCAATTGCTATTAAGGGTTTCCATATTTTCTCTGATAAAATAAAGGTTCAGAGGTGATTTGAGGTATGGACCGACGTCAAGAAGGACAACTTTAGGTACAATCCTACTATTATTTTTATTTATTTTCTGAATTGTCACTGAGGTTTTTTATTTGAAGGTTTTAGGGCAAGATAAATGAATCGGCTTCAAAATTTTGTTTTTGTAGGAATATGGTTCTTCACAAAATCCCAGAACTCTTTTAACATGATTTATTCCTTTTTCGAATTTCAATGCAATTAGTTAGGGCGATGGTCAGATTAAGGTAAATGACGGTTCTGAATTTTGTATATAATTGGAGGATGTTTAGTTAGATATAAATAGGGATGATGAAGGAGAGATGGGTATCGTTGTTTACGAAATAAATAATGATTTATATGATTATGATAGAGTTGTTGATGTTAAATATAATTAGACATGAATAATCATAAGAAAGGCACTATGTTTTCTTGGCTTTAGAGTTATTTTGAGAAATCAATTTAAGATTACCTTTATTTGATAAACTTTTAATTACCTTATCTACCATTTTTCATATACCCCTAGCTATGTTCGTTGATGCTATCTAATTTTAACTCTAATTTGGATATAATATTTTGTTGTCAAACAAGAAACTTTTGGTGACCCCTTGACGGAACACAATCTATTCACTGACGCAGAGTTAGAGGCGTGATCAACATAAACAGACATCAGTAATAGTAAGGTTGAATCATCGAAGAATATATAAGAGATAAGGTATTTCAATTAAATTCCCATTCCTATCCTTATCTAAACCCTCAACATTCTTGCAACACCATGGTAAACTTAAAAGCTTTCAACCATGTAATTTTTTTGATTTATTTTTATATGTTTTGGTAGGGTAATTGATTTGGTGGTTTATAATAAATTTTAATGATTAGTTATAAATTGTTTCAATAGTTAGTTACCACGATACTGTCAATATTTAGTTTATTCTACATGTGTAGTTCTTCTTTTCATGAAAAAAATGTCATTTCCTGTGCAACAACATGATGTTGAAATCATTGTTGGCGATACATTTTCTTGGTACGATTTTATAAATCGTGACTCAACTACTTGTGTTTCTTTGGAGATACATTTCTCATATTATAATTTATTGATTGTAAAAAAGTCTCAAACGTCATTCTCAATCGCCAAGAGGACGACTTTCCTATCATGTACACGCCATCGTGACACTCCTATTAGTCTCTTTATTGGTAGAACGGCTCATGACCATATTTTGATAGCCTTATCACGAGTGAAGACGTTCAACTTCCATATGCTTGTGGCGACATACCTACGACCAACTTTAGAAGACAGTTCATTTGGTACCGATGGAGAACAAATAAATTCTATGATTTTGAAGAACTATGAATGTTATTTTATTTTTCTATGTAGTTTTAATTTTTGTATAGTTTTCTAGACATATCGCGTTGTACTTTTTTTCCTTAGTCAAAGTTTTACCACTCTGGGTTTTCCTTGTCAAGGTTTTAACCTTCTCAAGTCTTTTATTTTAAATATTTCGGTGGTTTTAGTATTTACTTTATAGATATGTTTTTTTCCTTTTCATGTAACAAGTTTAATTTGTGTGTTTTACTTTTGAGAAAACTAAAAAGGGTAACCATGGGGGTGCATTTTTGTCTAGAGAAACCCTTGATGAAGTTACCATTTTCATCTAGATGGTTTAAATGTAATATTTATCCACAGAAAAAATAAAAAATTATTTCATTTTGGGTGCATGATTTGATCTAATTGCTATGTGTATTATATATTCTCTCTTTGTTTCCAATCCGTTTGTAACCGTAATTTAAATTGTATGCATAGAAAGTTAGAAGTGTTAGCCTCATTAATAGTTTACGAGTGTTATTGTTCACAAACCATTAAATTGTATTTTATATGTGGTTTAGTTTCCTTGGTCAACCTTCACCGTGATTACTGCTGTCTTAAGCAAGCATTTAGCTTGGTGCCTCATAGGGTCACTTAATTAACACACCAGCATGCTAGGATTTTAAAATTCACTATTTTGGCTTAAAGAGCACTGTAGTAGTTTACCCCATATGAGTTTTCTTCGTGGACTCATATGATCTCAACTCTTTATTTGGTGCATCTGAGAAGCCATTTTACTGTTATATGTATCACTTAGTGGGATCTGTGTAATAGGATATATGTTTAAAAATTAAGTTGTGAAGTAAAGCAAATGAAGCCAGGATAGATCTCTCTCCAACTTCATCGTTGTTTCTAATAGTTTATAAGCTAGCTCGAAGAATAATCAAAAAGCTAACAATTCAAGCATCTGAGTACATCAAATATATATTTACAGAGACAAAGGTTTAAGATCTTATATGTATTAAAAAAAAACATTTGTCATGCAGTTGCTTGGGTTCTCCTAGAAGAACTCTTTCTTCCATATCACATTATAAAGATGGCTTCAACAGCTATTAACCGCTAGATAAAAGGAGGAAAAGAAATAGTTTTCCTTTTATCCTTTTTTACTTCTATTCTCATTTATATTTAAAGATTGAATTGTCTAGCCCTATTTTACTAACCTATAATTATGTGGCACAGAGAAGTATGGGGAACACATAATGCATGATGATTTTTTTGTTTTGTCAAATTCTCTTTTCATTTTCCTTTTCCTTCTCCTATTATCCTCTTTTTAAATGTTCAACGACAACGTTTGCAGGAGGTGAAGCAATGAGAAGCATCCATAGTGGTGTACTATAACTTCAAATTTAGAAAAAGTTGAACACTAATTAAAGCTGCATAGATTTGGTTTAATTGATTTATATCTCATTGCAACCGTCTTTAATTAATCTCAATCTATTTAGATGAGATACACCAAAGCCAAACTGTTGCGACCAATAAATGCTTCATGCACACATTGGGGTATTATGTCATATAGATTTGCCAAATTTATGAATTATACAATCTCAGTTTCATTTTTGAATTGATTTTCTTTTGGTTTTGATTGTTTCCTTGAGCGTGATGAAATATATATCTGCAAGTGCAACTACTTATGTTATTTAGAAGGTTTAAATCTTTCTCATTAATTCTTTTCCAGGTTCCGAACGAAAATAAAAACCTTGGTCTAAAGGACAAAGTAATCACTGCAACTTAGAAGTTTTAGCAGGAACATAGATAAATTGGTACGCAAATAGAAAAGAGTTACGATTATATTATAGTATAGTTAGGAAGCATGGCTCTATTGTTGGTTACGCATCTAATTTGGGTGATATTTCAAATGTTTAGTGTAAGATATTCGATAAGAAATTAGAATAATGGGTAAACTTTCACTGATCTATGTATTTGCAGAATAACGTTTCCTCTTCATCACCAACCATACTAGTTGGAGTCCATTAATGTCAACTCTATATTTTTCCTTATTAAATTATTGCTACCATGAGGTTTCCTGGAAAAAAACATTGTTATATCATGAATGACACAATATTCAGAAGGTGCAATATGTTTTTTCCTTTTCAAGTTTTCGTATGATATTACTTGGATGGGTTATTATTTTAGTTTTTGGTATAATTGTCAAAGTGCATATGTAATATTTCGTTAAATGTACTTTTTATGTGTGTCTTTGGTTTATACGAATATGCGTGTCAAAAGACATGATATTTTATGGCGTGTTTGATTGGCACGTTCGTATACAAGGGCTTTTGTAACATGAAATGTCAGATAATCGATATTCTTGTCTTTGTTGTGAGTATCCTATATTTTATTTTATTTTTCTTTTATGTTTATTTAATCATTAGAAAATATTTCTCGATGAGATGTTCTTATATATTTGGACAAGGAAGGGGTCCAAATTGACATTCGCTTGGCTACAAGGTCCCTTAATTGGGGTTTAATAAATTTTTAAGAGCTCTACACTCTAATTTTTTCAAAGGTGAAAGGTTGCTCATGACTTTGATTCTTGTATAACGTTTACCTGTTATAAGTAAGTCGTAGGTAAATTATATGCTTACTAGCCCCTTTATGCCTATAAATGATTTGTTCTTAAGTATTACAATTTTAAATCCCACTTACATTAGGAAATGATATTTGTTGTCTTAGCTCAAATGACATAACAAACGGTTCTCAACCATGTAGTTGTGGGTTAGACTTTTACAGATGGTATCGTCATTTGACGAGGCTAAAACCTTGCATGTGTTTGATGTCAGTATTAGTTTTGCAATAACCATGTCGATAGAAGGATAATTGTCATTGTCTTCAAAATCTATCTTAAGTCTCGTTTTTCTAAAGTTCAATCTTTTGAAATAGATTGCCAAGCTACAAATAATAGGTAAGCAGTGTCGTTTATTATTTCGATTATTAGTGCAAATTTAGATCATATGAAAAGTAATCTACCTATGAGTTTATTTTTGTGTGAACAAAGGATAATCTACTAAATTAAAAGGATAAAGCAGCGTGGTACTAATAATTACGAAATTTTAGGGGCAATGCTATAAATCCTTTGTTTAGAACTTTTTCTTGCATCAACAAAGAAAACTTCAACATGAATGCGGAAAGAAGTTAATAAAGATAGTGTAAGTTTCAGTATTTCTGCATGGCTGGTTAGTGCCTATTTTCGCCTTTACAAAAAGTTCCACTCTATATAGGAACCAAAAATGTTTCAGTTTCATCTTAATTCATAATTCTGAAATATTAAATCCGGACTATCTACATTTTAACTCTCCATAGTGTTTAAGTGAAGTTTAAGAGATGTTTAGCATTAAACATCCTTTTATCTATAAAAGTACTACAAGTAATTTATCTGTTTTATTTTTCTCCCTCTCCAAAAGATGATGGACTTATTATAAACCTTTGTATGTATATTTTTTAAGAAGTTTACTCTTACATATACACAAATTACACTGTATACAAAATTATAGATGTCAAATTAAATGCCAAAGGAATAAAATACTATTGTACTGATTATAGATGTCAAATTAAATGCCAAGGAAATAGAGTACTATTGTACTGATTACAAAGACAGCAGTGAAAGGAAAATAATGAAGAACATACTGCAGCTATCATGGTGCTCAGCTGCATAGAATACTAAGAGAAGATATTCGAGTTTATGAACTATGAGTCGAATATGACAATTGATTCCCTTTAAAAAAATGTTGGAATCTTGGAAAAATTATGCATGTAGTTCCCTAATGTCGGGAGTGATAACATGCAAACTGAGAATAAAAATTAAATTATTTAGTAGTCTTACTTTCCTCATTATATTTATCTTATACAATTCATAGACCTTCTAATATGACACATTTTTATTAACTCGTGAAATACACGGGATTACAACTAGTCTACATGATGATTGATGATGTTATCACATCATTAACTAATCATACTGATAAAAAAAAAAGCTTTCCTATCATGATCAATATGAACTCTACAATTTAATCCCTCCAAATAAAAAACCAAATCTATATGATGATTGATGATGTTATTATACTTTAATTAAAAATCTCTCAAATCTAATACTACATACTATCATTTTTGTTGGGACAGAAGGAGTATATCTCAATGGAAGAAGAATCTAAACGTAATATTAAAACCTAAACCTGAAGAGTAAAAGTGTATTTTTAAATGACCACTAGATTATCCCATGGAGATAAAGTGTTGATAGCGCAAACCACATGGTCTGGTAGCTGGGTAGCACTGATGCAGACATGGTGACACGAACATGGCCGATACAGACATTGATAAATTCTTAAAAAAGTAAGACCCGGATACGTTATGAAGTCAATTATATTTCCCACTAAAATTTATATTATGAATGTAATTTTTCAACATTGCTAATAAATTGTTGATAAATAATAAATTTGTGCAAGAATAAGCATATATACCAATGAAATAATACATATATAAAAAATTTAGGCATATTAGTATACATTATACTAAAATAGTGTGTGACATATACATATGACATCGCCGATGTATCGTGTCGGATGCGAGTTTGACGCACACACGTAACCATTTTAGACGCGTCCGCGCTAAATAGTCTGGTTACGCAAACCAATTGTCGAAAAGAAAACCAACCCAGAAAATTTGGCTTGTAACTTCTGCCGCCTAGAGACATGATTTTTCATTTTCTTGTAGGTTTGATTTGTCCCTAGTGACATTTCCGGCTTCCCATCCATTGTTGCACTAGTTTGTGCGTATTTTCTTCTGTTTTCTTTTTTGTTTTTTCACATCTTCGATAAAATTTTCCTCGAAGAAAAGAGTCCAAGTGGGCTTACTCCTCATAATACATACATGACTACATTCTAATAAAATGCACATATTTGGAATGATGCATACCGAGCTTTAACATTTATTTTGAACCCAATTTTAGGCATACATCAGTTTTTTAGGCACACAAAACAATAAAACTATCTAGGATGATTTATAAAGATTGTCTAATGGGTAGTTCAATTACTAAGATACCCTTTAATCATCAGAATTACAAAAATAACTTCTACTCCTAATTAACTTCCCACAAATCAGTTTCAAAATTAAAACTAATCAATCCAAAATTAGTTTCAAAAAAAGATTATCCTTCTTCTTCCCCTCTTTTTCTGTTTTTCCACCGGAGAAAAAAAAAACTTTGTTCATCACCGTCAATTAATCGTCGATTAATAAGACTTTAATTATATACTATACACAACTACAAACCTACAAGATGACTCGTTCATAGAATCCTACCGGCCGCAAGACATCGAAGAAACAAATTGAAAAAGAAAAAGAAGAAGTTGGAAGAGTTTAACTCGAAATTGAATTAGGAGAAGGATTAGAAGATGGAGATGGAGAACCAAACCTCAACATGTACATTTGAGGGTATTTCCCACAAACCCATATCTTTTTTTGTTTGCATTTTATTGAGATTTAAGTGTTAAATCGAAAAAACCTAGCTTTTTTCAGTTTCAGTGATAAGTTTCGGATGAATTTTTTTTAAAACTTCAATAGAATTATCATCCGAACTTTTCAAGTTCTTCAACCTGAAAGTGTCAAAGAACAGTTCTACTGAAAATTATTATCCTTAAAATCAGCCGAACTTTATTCTGATAACTCCACAATTGAACAACTAGAAAGTCCGTCTGAAATTTGAATTTCCAAAATCAGCCGAACAATAGTATGTTCCCTTCAAAATCTTTTAAGTAGAAAGTTCGGCTGATTCAAAAATTAATAAAATCAGCCGAATATTAGTCTATGTCCTATAAAATCTCACAAGCATAATGTTTGGCTGAAAATGAAATTTCCAAAATCATCCAAACTTATGTATGTTGTTATTATTAGTCAAAGTTAGTGAAGTTCAGATGGAAAATCAAATGCTCGCGACAACCGAAGTTTTTGAATTTTGCATCATTAGCTGAACCTTGTAATATTGGTTTACATTTCCTATTAAATATTAGAAGAACCTTATGATTTTCCTGTCAAAAATTTGTAGTTTGAGCTATTAATTAGATTCAATACTTTGTATGGATTAAGAACCTAGGTAAAGGTAAAAGAAGGAACATGCAGGTAACTCCTTCTTCTTTTAAAACTCCCAATCCACGAGGAGGACTCACCAAAAAATTGGGAGCCGCTAAGAGAGGAACTACGGTTCTTATTTGTGAACCACGACCGGAGATACAAAGAGAAGATGAACAGTTGGAAGATGCAGAAGAAGATGTACCACAAGTAGAAATAAGAGGAGAAAATGATGATGGTGAATAGTGAACAAGAAGATGAACCACAACAACAACCGCCACAACAACGAAGGCAACAACAAAAAAAGAAATAGAAGGTTTATAAACAACAAAAACAACAACAACAACAACAACAACCACAACAACAAAAAGGGAAAGAGAAGGTTCTTGCTACAAAGCAGGACAAGGGGCGTCACATTCCAGATGATAAAAATGTAATAAAGGCTCGGGCGGATGACCTACCCCGTGGCACTCTGAAAGACGAAGGAGAAGCCATGATTGGCTACGTTGATTCTTGGACGAAGAAAATCTACGAGACTCTTGATCAGCGGGATGCCACAAGAATTTTGAGACACCAGAGAGCTACACCTTGGGATTTGATGGGAGAGTTGACAAGGTGGTAGCTATAGTACAAGCATCGGGTTTATGTCCGGCTATTCACTATGCACAGAGTGAATATCATTCAATTACCGCGTCAGTATTTTGTGAAAGATTCTGTCTAGAGACCTACACCTTTCATCTCCCATTCGGCGAGATAAAAATTACTCCTGATGATGTGAAGAATATTACTAGCCTTCAAGTTACTGGGAAAAGCATCGATGACGGCTTCTATGAAATGAATTGGGACCAGCTCTATGTATTGGCTCAAGAAACTCTTTGTTGGAGTCAAAGCACGACAGAATTGGAGTTCTCTCATGCCTGCAAAGATGTGGATAGTGTGAATCAATACATTAGCAATGGGGTTCTACCAAAGAAGTTGAAGAAGATCAATTTGACCAATTTGAAGAGTTATTTTAAGAAGAAAAGGTCGAGAGTTGCAGATGGATCCTTGGTGTTGGACGATGATATAGTCAAACAAACTGCAAAGGCGTACTTGTTGTATACTCTTGGGAGAACTATCTTTCCCGATCTCACAGGAAACAAGGTGAGTGCTCAATATATCCAACTTTTAAGGGATCTTCCGACCCTTAGCAAGTTCTCTTGGGGAACCTCTTCCCTTTTTTTCCTACTTGACAATCTTGCCACGACCACTAGGTTAACTAGTACAAACATTTGAGGAAATTTCAGTCTTCTTCAGGTAATTCTCTATGACATAAAAGTTATTTGATAATCTAGAATCATTTAACATACACTAAATTAGCTATTCAACCATGATTGATGCACCATATATAACATTGAGATTGAATCACGCTATAGAGTTGTAAATACTTTTTTTTTGTGATTGGCATCTAAAACTTAAAAACCTAGATAAATAAAACTTTCACGTTGAATGTTAAGAAAATCCTTGCTTCATATTGGTCGAATAAGGTTTTTGTGGCTTTTGTGAAACGAGAGTTTTGGTAAGGACACTTGGTATAATTTGATTGGTACAAATATTTAGGGGTTAAAGAAACCCACTCTCCTATTGGATATTTTGTTTTAAAATTATTACACTTTGTTTACACCCAATACCTAATTGTATCGGGTCAACGTCACATACAGTGGGGTGACAACATCGCAAATCGACGATCTACGTTTAATCATCTTTAATAAACGGATACCGTTAAATTTATATTCTTAAATAAGATAAAAAAACTAAATATATATATTCATTTGTGATTTCTAACTAATCAAACTTTGTAAAAGGGGTGAATCCAACACATACGGGTACGGGTAACTATCAGTTTCATCATCGTTATTTATATCATTTTAAATATACTTTTTATTTTGTAAAAAAAGGTGAATCCAACCGATACGGGTACGGGTAACTATCAATTTCATCATCGTTATTTGTTTCATTTTAAATATACTTTTTATTTCTACGGGATAAAATTAATCTTAAAACATTCTTTCGGATATTAGACTCAATCTCTTACCAAAGAACTATATTCGGTGATGTTAGCTTTGGAAAATTGTGGAATTCATCATAATAAAATTATAAAAACTTGATTAGAGGGTATTACAAAAAGATATAAGCAATTTTTAAACGTAACCGATTCAAAAAGGTACGAGCAATTATGCCCGCTGCGTAATACAGGCACAAATTTATTAGAGTTGTAAATACTTACGCCTAGTAGAAGACAACATAATCATCGGAACAAAAAGAAAGACCAGCTAAATATATTGAAACGACTTTGGGCCATTCTTAGTTCTCTGATCTAGTATTGAAGTTTGTGGATCTCCTTTACAATATCACTCCCTCGCCTTTTAAGGAAAGAATTAATGTGATAAGAGTATATCATAAGGGGAAAATAGGTCTATTGTCCAAGATTCCATAATTTATGGTTCTAGAGGACATGTAAAAATAAGGAACGGGTGAAATGAACACAAAAAAATCAAGATAATTATGTCCCTCCTCTTTATATTTATTTCTTTTTTATCCTTTCTCTCTCCAATTTAAAAACAAATCACAAAAACATTCATAACTTTCAAAATATATATCCGATTTTAATAAAACTTATATTTTTGGAAAGGATTTTCTACAAACAAGATCCATTGTTGATAGTAAATTCGAAAGTTTTTTTTGAAAGAAAATAGCTAGGATGAAACTGGTTGCATCCTGAATTAAAATATAATAGAAAAATTTATTCAAAAATAGCTTGGATGAAACTGGATGCATTCTGTTTTAAACTAAGAAATAAATAAAAAAAATCGAATAATAGATAGGATGAAACTGGTTGCATTCTGGTTTAAAATAAAATTGAAAAAAAATATTCGAAAATAGCAATGATGAATCTGGTTGCATCCTAACTTGAATTTGTTTTCATCCATGTTTATACTAGTATGAAACTAGTATCATCATGCTCAAAACACTCTCAAAAAAGATTGGTACATGGCTCAAAATTGCTTGAGAAGAAGAAAAAAAGCTAAAAATAATAAAACAGGAAATCTGCAATGTTTTTCTGGTGTTATGGATTAACTATTACAGTGAAGCAGAAGATAAACGTTGCAAACCTGAAGATAAACGTTGCTGATTGGTTGAAGAAACCGTTGCAGCTGAAGATAAACGTTGCAAAGTTGAAGATAAATGTTGCTGATTGGTTGAAAAAACCGTTGCAACTGAAGATAAACATTGCGAACCTAAAGATAAACGTTGATGATGGGTTGACGAAACCGTTGCCTTTTCTCTGTTCTTCCCGTCTTCTTCAGCAGCAGCAACACAAAAAAATTCTGAATTGATTTTTTTTGCTCTTTTTAGCTTCCTGAGCTCGACCCAACCTTCCTAACCTCTTTTGGAGGAGCAATTGCTGAGAAACTAGAGGTATTGGTGACAAACAACATATACTTGAGGGTGTTGTAAATGCACTAATAAGACGCTTCCATCACAGGAAACCAAGTAATTTGCATCGCGAAAACTAAATTGTTTCATACAAAACCTGAAAATTTCCAATTTAATTTTCATATATGTCTGTAATCCATTGTGTGAAAGTCATTTCGGTCATTTAGTTTAGTTTCCAATTACTGTTTCTCCGTCTAGTGGTATAAATTGGCTTAGTATGAAACCAAAATTTAGATTCAGAGACGGCGAAAACTATGCAGTCTTGACTAGTAGGTAATGACGAGAATGAGAAGTCATGATATCTATCAAACAAACAAATAAACAAACAAGGGTATTTTAGTGATCTAATATAAAATTTAGTTATAAAATTTGGATACAATACCCAATTTTGGATATTAGGAAACTATATAAAAGATTCTTGGATGTTAGAAGAGTATCTAATTTTACTTGTCTTCTAGACCCACAAATAAGATTTTATGGGTTATATAACCAATTAACTATATAATAAGGTCAATGAAATTATTTCTATGAACAAGCTCAACTTATAGATAGAATCTCCCAAATATGAACGTCTAGTTCCTACTAGGTTATCCTTATCCTTGATGTTGATGCCTTCCACATGGGCAAAGTCTTGCACATGCATCCATGACGACTTTTAAGCCCATCTTAAGATAAGACGACTTTTGAAAAGGGGAACGTTGTTGCAGACCACTATTAGAGTTAGTTCAAAGTCAAGTCTTCTGACTTTCTATTGTAAAAAATCTTGACTCTTTTCTGTATGAACTAATTCAGACAATATCATTCTACTATATTTTCTGATTTTTTTCTCTCTCAGTTACCTTTATGAAAATTGTCATGGTATAAGATTTGGTCTGATCCTAATGCTAGAATTTTCTTGCTCCACATCACTCAACAATTTAAATGTGATTCATTATATTTTGCTTTATCTTCATCCATTTTTACTTCGATTTTCAATATCAATTTGTTGATTTTTCAGATCTACCATCAGTTCTTTCATTTCTTGTTTATCAATATCTACTCAAACATCATATCTCAGCATTTTAATGGTTACCACTCATAATATGTCTTCTAACACCAATATTTTGATCCAAAATTATTGGGCTACTAGTAATCCTCTTATTAATCATCAATTTTTTTCGTTGCTGACATTACCAATGGAGCTGGTAATTTCACTCCTGTCATGTACTAATATTTCAAACTTTGTTTCAATCAAGCTGGACTCAACAAATTATCTTTTTTGGAGGGATCAATTTGAGTCCATTTTAATCTTTACAGATCTTTATGCCATTTTAATCTCTACAGATCTTTATGGGTATGTTTCTGGTGAAATTCAAGAACCACCTTCTGAAATTGTTGTTGATAATATTACATATGTTAATCCTAAATGGATCTATCGGAGAAAACTCGATCGTTTTGTTTCAAGTTGTATAAAGTCTACGTTTACTTCAACAATCTCTGGAGATTATCTTGGCCTTTCTTTTTCTCGATAAGTCTGGAATTTCTTGGGACGAGCTTTTGAAATCAGTTTGTGGCTCGAAGAAATATGTTGAGGAATCAGTTAAATAACATTCGTAGAGGTGATATGTCTATCTTGGTTTACCTCCATACAATTAAAATAATTGTTCATTCATTGGCAACTATTGGAGAAAATGTTTGGGAATCCGATCTTATGATACATATTATGAATTGTTTAGGTCATGAGTATGATAATTTTGTTATTTCTGCAGAAAATAGAGAAACACCTTTTACTTTTGCTGAGATAAAGGCAAGTTTGATTAATCATGAACAGTGTTGGCGGATCAACAACAAGAAACTACCACTATGTTTGATTCTTAATTTTCTTTTATTTTCTTTGGAAGAAATATGCACTCTGGTTCTGTAAGTGGTGGTGGCAAGGGAAAAGAATCAAAATCCTCAGTTTTGTTCTACTTCTGGTACTTCTTATAGTAATTCAAGAAGACCTCAAATTGACTTCTCTTAGGTAGAATGTCAAATCTGTCGTAGAATGAGCCATTATGCTAGTAGATGTCCCTTTACGTATACACCACCCAAGAAAACTGATAC
Source organism: Papaver californicum (assembly GCA_023531435.1). NCBI lineage: Eukaryota > Viridiplantae > Streptophyta > Magnoliopsida > Ranunculales > Papaveraceae > Papaver > Papaver californicum. The sequence goes on from JAJJMC010017500.1 coordinate 176,900, forward strand.
TGCAAACTATGCAATTGGTACCTCAAGTATTGCACCTAAATATGTTGATACTTTTGGTGTGGAACAATATTTTTCTGTTTTCAATGTTTCTGCTACTTCTATTCATGATGCTACTTCTTCTGCCACACATTGGATTTCTGATTTAGAGGTTTCTACTCATATGACTGATGACAGATCAATTTTGCAGAATACTTCTTTTTATGCTGGCAAGGAAAAGGTCATGGTTGAAAATGGTAAGACCTTATCTATCTTTTTAACTGGTAGTTCTTGGATACAAACACAAAACACTAGCTTTATGATGAATAATGTATTGCATGTGCCTGATCTAAAACAAAATCTATTATATGTTGCTAAATTTACTAGGGACAACTGTTGTTATTTTGTTTCATATTGGGTATGAGACTAGATGTTTAAAGACTAGGGCTATTTTGGCCAAATGAGATTTAACTAATAATCTTTATCTTATTGCTCATATTCCTTCTAGTATGTCTTCTGATTATTTATTTTCAACTTCATTAGTTGCTTCCCCTACTATTTGGCATGTTAGACTTGGTCATCCATCTGATGTTATTTTACAACATCTACATTCTTCTAAGAATATTTCTCTTCTTTCTGACAAGAACACTGTCTTGTGTCATCCTTGTCAGCTGGCTAAGAGTAAAATATTGCCTTTTTATTTGTGACATTCCCATGCTACTTATCGACTACCACTGATTCATTGTAATGTGTGGGGTCCCTCTCCAGTTGTTTCTTTGTCAGGATAAAGATATTATATTCTTTTAATTGATGACTTTAGCCGCTTTCACTGGATTTACCATGTGGTGTTAAAATATGATGCTCTAAATTGTTTTCAACATTTTAAGTCACTTACAAAAAAATTATTTTCTATAAGCTTATCTCTTTTCAAACTGATGATGTAAGTGAACTGGTTAAGGGTCCTTTTAGAAAAATTCTTGATTCTTGTGGAACTCTTGTTATAGTATCTTGTCCTGAAACCCCATAACAGAATGGCCTTGCTGAAAGAATGCATAAGAATATTACTGAGATAGGCAACACTCTTCTCTTTTACTCATTTTTCCCTTAAGAGTTCTGGTATGATGCATTTCTTGCTGCTACCTTTATCATTAATAGAACTCCTACAATAATTCTAAAGTTCAAAATCCATATGAGCTTCAGTTCCACATTCCACCTGATTATTTTGTGCTCAAGATTTTTGGCTCTATTTGTTACCCCTTTTTGGGCCATCCAAGAACAGATAAGTTGTCTCCTTAATCTATTAAATGTTTATAGGCTACAGTCCTTTTCATAGGGGTTATAAGTGTTATAATCCTTTGTCCAAGAAAAATCATGTCTCTAGACATGTAGTTTTTAATGAAAATTCCTTCTATTTTTCATCCGGTTTTAGTTCTTGTTTTTTCCCTGTAATTTCTCAAATTCCTTCTATTTGTGTCAGCGAACCCTCAAATCCAATTGTCACTAGATCTCATTTTGGTGTTTCTAAAGCTAAGTCTTTCCAGATTTTGTACTCAACCATTATGTTAAATATCTTCTACCAGTTGCTTATAATTCTTTATTAACCACTCATACTGAGCCAAAAAGCTTTAAGACTGCATCTAAGTGCCCTGAGTGGCAATTTTCTATGAAGTTAGAGTATGATGCTCTAGTTGATAATGAAACATGGGATTATGTTCTTCCTAATCCTAATATGATAAGTGGGTATATAAGGTTAAATTAAAGGAAGATGGATCTGTAGAAAGGTTAAAATCTAGGTTGGTAGCAAAGGGATTCAATCAAGTGGATGGGGTAGACTATACTGAAACTTTTAGTCTAGTGGTTAAACCTACTACTATCATACTACTCTTGACTTTAGTTGTGACACAATATTGGTCAATCGGGCAGGTAGATGTGTCTAATGCCTTTCTGCATGGTACCATATATTAGGATGTATATATGACCCAGCCATCAGGATTCATTCATCACGACTATCCCTCACATGTATGTCATCTAAATAAGAGCATGTACAGATTGAAACAAGCCTCGGGGCTTGGTTTGAAAAGTTCTATTCTTTTCTGGTTTCACATGGCTGTGTTAAGTCTATGGTGATCATATTATCTTCATTCTTACTACTCAATCTGATATGCTTGTTCTATTATTATATATTGATAATATTGTGCTAACTGGTAGTTCCTCTATTCTTATGAATGATCTGATCAATGCTTTGAGTAAAGCATTTGCTATGAAAGATTTAGGGGAGTTGAATTATTTCTTGGGCGTTGAGGTTGCTTGAAATTCTGATTCTTTGGTGCTTACTCAGAACAAGTATACCTTAGAATTATTCGTTAAACCTAAAGTGACAGATTGTAAACCATGTTCAACACATGTTGCTAAAGCTACAAGAGTTTATGTTTGATCGAAATGTTAGACTCGTCAAAAATATATTCCTTACTTTTTCACTAATAAATAGAATATTGATAAGCAGGTTCGTTCCTAAGGGAGCATTGAGTTAAAGTTGTCGACTAAATCTCTGAAAATAAACTAATGCAAATCTACGAAAAAGAATAAAAGAATGCGATATGAGGATGAAAATGATTAAGGATTCTTTCTCCACTGGTGAACATGAATACAAGTGAAATCTTCTTCAAAATACGTTTACTAAAAATCCTAGACAAGTTATGAGTTCAACAAGTCATTAGACTCCAAGGTCACTTCGTAGAATAAGTTCTCTACTCGTTTCTAGTCAATCAAACCACTTTGAATAAGCTCTGTAGTGTAACTTTATTGACCGGTATGCTCTATGAGTCGGGTTGATCCTAACCACATGCTCATAATATTAACATGTTAACTTAAGGTTATCTTTCATACACCAAAATCTACAACGTCCCATTACAACGTTGATGTTTCCCTACTTTCGATTAAATCGTCGTAACAATTACGGATTACGGGTCAATTATCTAGCATTAGAATTGCAAACAAAATATTCAATTGGCCGTTTGAACACTCGCAAACAATTCATAGTCATAGGGTCCGTAAAAGATAAGCAATAAAATAATATTAAAAAAAAAATTAACTCGGATAAATTATCAAAAACTCAAGTCACATAGTTTTAAGTCATCCCTAACCGACAAATTTAGCTAAGGAGTTCATAACAATTAAAATAAAGCAAATAGAAAACACCCAAACCAGAAATTCAATTCACCCAAACTAATGACACAATGTCCCTCGTGCTCTACAGCTCAGTGGACTGGCGACTATAGTCGTGATGGTGCTAGCGATGGTGGTTACGGTCTGGAAGCAGGTGCAGTGGTGGTATGCAGATGGTATGCAAGGTTGGATGGATGCAAACTGACGGTGGTATATGCACAGAAAAGGCTGCGACAGTGGTTTGGAGATGATGCTGGTGGAGGATGCAAGGATGCAGGTGAGGTGGTGTAGATGAAAATGGTATCTGAGAGGAGTAGAGCTCCTCTCTGTTGGTGGTGAAGGCAGGTAAGGTGTGTGTATGGGATATGTTCTCTCTTCTCTGTTGAGTTCCTCTTTTATAGCTTTCTGTTGCAGACAACTTGAATCACACGCAAACTCTAGTTTCCTAATCCCATTCAAACTCTGAACTCCATCTCAACTTCTAAAAACACTCATTAATCTTACCCATTGAATAATTGTAATCAACTGTAGCAACACCAAATGTTCACTGATTTCTTGGTTTGAAATATTACCAGATCCTTTGTTTCACCGAACTACAAGCTTTGTGTTTGCCTTAACTTCTAAAACCCCTTTTAACCTTTGGAAAGCACCCATCAGTCCCATGGCACGCTGGTGGTAGACATGGATGGTCGATGAGGCCTTTTGACAAACAAGTTGTATGCCACTCACAATCTGCTAATAGAGAGGACTCCATTGTACTCGTTTTATTCCTTAATTTACTCTCCTTCCCTGCAAACATTCAAATTCAAGATAACCCATTCACTCAATAAACCATTCATTTATTTCACGGCAGTTCCATCTTCTCTTGTTTTCCATCTTGTTCTTCTCGGCACAAAACCCAGATCCCGAACTGTTATAACTCGACAGACTTCAATTATAGCAGCAGTTATTATTTCTTTTCTTGCTAGTGAAACTAACCAAATCTCAATTCAACTTTATCACTCTCGAACCCATCTTCACTTGCTTTTCTCTGTCAATTTCATCAACAACGTTTTCATCTCTCGGCCACAGTTTCTTCTAAACCTTCTTCTATCTCCTATGTTCTCTTCTTCCAATTACTTGACCCATTCTTCACCAAATTCTCTCGAATCTGTTCATCTCCATTTCGGACTCATCATTTATCTGTCTTGTTCTTGGTGTTTCATTCTCGCTGAGATAGAACCTGGTCGCAAAGAAGAAGAGCAAAACCAATTCTCACGAGTCACGACCTAGCTTTTAAGTTAAGACATACATGGTCCAGGCACCACCCACTGGTTGGATACGGGGCAGCCTTAAGACTCCATTTAGCACACCTTGATAGAACAAATGGTTTCCCCCTAGTAATTTTTAATTTACACATAATTGAGACCTGTGTGCTTCTATTCTTCGAACTTGCCAACACCAAATGACTCTGGACAATGCCTTGAGCCCTTATATCTCTTTTTTTGCTTCTTATGACTCCAAAGTACCTAAAAACTCAAAAACAAACATAAAATACGAAATTTACAAGAAAAATAGCAAAGTAAGCATAATCAATAGATAATAATAAATGTGTTTTAGACACCTATCAAATTTCCACATACTTAGACTTTTCTAGTCCTCGAGCAAACTAAACTACATTAATTATAAACTACACTAAACTAAAATACAACAACCCTCATTCGTCTAGGATACGGTTACACTTAGCATGTGTAATTAGCCTTTAAACCCCTAGGTGTCTCTAGTGGACGAGTTATAGTTTCGTGAGGGTTTACAAGAGGTATACCCACAAAACCTAATCCAACTTTCTAATATTCCAAAGCACATGCATCCAAAGAGTTAAGAGGACATAAAGTTTTTGCACACTAATAATAAGAAGTTAGATGTATCAAAGAACATTATTCTCATGCTTAACTTCTGAGTTAGGAGAAAACCACCATATGAAAGAATTCAGGTTCGAGAGCGACTGAATGTTTCGACTTCTGCCTCACCAATAGGATTTTATGAAATTGCACTCAAAAGACGCATTGTATGGTTCTCATGTGTGCAGGCAAGAGTGAAGATAGAAATCCTGCACACGTTGAATGGGGGGAAGGGAAACCTTTCGAATTGTACTTTAATACCCCATAAAAACGTGGGAAGAAAAAAACCAATTTTATGATGATCTCTAAGAAAGGAAATCAACCACTATGTGAGGATGGGAATGCTCACTCACTTTCTCATCCAATCTATAATCAGCACCACTCTCACAGCGTCCCATAAAAACGTCTTCGTCTTCGGCTTAAACTGTAGATGATGAACTCTTGAACTTTGTAGAACTCTGACAATTTTAACTATTTTCTTCTTAAATTCTTGTTGCTAGAAACTTCTGTTTGTACCGGAAATTACTTTCGGCAGAGAACACGATTGATTTGATGATGCTGATGTGAAATAATGGTAAGAACACAAATTAAAGATAAATAAAGGAGACAAGAGTTTAACGTGGTTCAGCATGTTATGCCTACGTCCACGGATGAATCCCCTTGGGGGGAGATGTTTATTGATATAAGCATTACAATGGTATTTCTCCAAGGTTGAGAGACATGATGTTTAGGTTTTTCTTTCCTCTTTCTTGACTATATAATTTAGGGTTTAAGTCCCCTGTATTTATACAATTAACTAATGAGATAAACCCTAAATTCGAGATAAAATCGTGATAACTTGGCCAACAAGTCGTCTGGAATGTTCCGAAACTTTTCCCGCAGTAACTTGGTCAGCAGGCAATCTAGAACTTTCCAGAACCTTTTTCTAAGGTTCTGGCATTGGGTCGGTAGAAATGAGCCAAATTAACATAGGTCACCAGATTTGACCGATGGGCGTTGACTTTGACTTTCACCGTTGCCTGCGGCTATCGAATCTCTGACTGGCAAGAATTACTGGTAGACTGGCATGAATGGATGTTGGGTTGAATGAGCTGGTAAACTGGATGGACAATGGTTGGCTGCATGGTCGAGGACGACATTCATAGCCGGCTGTCTTGGACGCCGGTCGTGGCCGGATGTCTTGGTTGGGGGTCTTGTCCATCGGTCGTTGCCTCCGGATGTCTTGGCTGGGGACGGATGCAACGGGCTTGTAGACACAACGAACCGGGCCTGAGAGAATGGGCCAACAAACTGGGACTGATAAAATGGGCCAATGAAATGTCTTGGAGAAATGGGTCAACGAATTGGGCCTGGCAGAATGGGCTGACGTACTTGGATGGCAACAACATGGTGGTTCGGACGTCAATCTAGCCCAACAATTGGCTATTTTATACATGGTACAAACATCGCCCCATCTTCACCTCCAACTTGTTGGGGGTTAAGAAGTTCAGTTCCTCTTTTTGTTTAACGGTCAATGACAGAATTCGCCCCCAAGCGTGAATTGTCGTTTGTTAAAGAAGATCGTGGCTTGTCACTATTGTTTGTAGAGATGTTAAACAAAAAGACGCCCCAACTGTGGTTACATGCCCAATTGTTGCTCGCGTACTGGGTGAGTTGTGTCAGTATTGGATTATATTGGTCTACATCACTTTTGTGAAACTGGACTACAACAGTTGCATGCAACTGGACTACAACAGTTGATACGGAACTGGACTACAGCCGTTTTGGAGAACTAGACCGCAGCATTTGATGCAGAACTGGATGAAACTGGACCGCAGCAGTTGATGTGGAACTAGATTGCAGCAGTTGCTGGTCAGAATTTTCGCGTTGGGATGTTAGCGAATTTTTCGCGTTGTTGAACCTGTCAACGATTTTGATAGTTGCAGCTGGTGCATGTCGTAAGTGCAACAAATTACTCAAGATATTTTCCACTAATTAAATAATAATATAATGGTAGTAAGGATCATTCCCACGGAGAGCTATGTAATTGATAGGTTATTTAGAATAGAAAACTAGAATAAATACTAAAAAGGGGGGTTTATAAATTGATTAACTAAACAAATAATAAATAAAAAGATAATAAGAAAGAAATATGATTAGGGGGTCATTCGCCATTACCAAACATTGACTGAATCAGTATACTTATCTATCTTTCGTCAGAATCATTCATCACCAACTATAGAATAGCATCTAGATCAGTGATATCCCCAAACCTCTTTTTATCACTGGATACAGAAGTTCTCGACTACCAGATTATATTCGTCTAAACCACCAAGTAGTAGATCACTCAAGGTGTAACCTAATCGAATGGTTTAAGCTTTGTTAATTTAGGTTGATCCCAGTAGTTAAAATCTTAGCTTAAGGTCCACTTGCTGATGTTGTCTTCACTCAATATTGCTCCACAGAATCCCTCAACAAGGTCTCACGATTTCTACTTATGTACGAGTCGATGGACGATTACTTATCTCATAACTCAATACTAGCATTAAACTGATCAATAGATTAATCCAATTGTACACTCTAGAAAATCAATTATAAACCCTGGATATAGTGAAAACAAACGATAATGATAAAAACTCCGAGTAAATTTATATAACTATTAAAGTATTACGTCCGGAACATTAAAATCATCAGTAATCAAATAAAAAATAGCTACTCATAATGTTTATAACAATTAAACTAAAAATATATTATATATAAAACTAGAAATCAAACCAAAACAAAGCATACCTAAAAGTCCAGCTTGTTCCTCTTATACTATTAGCTTGGTGCTATAGTGGAAAGCCCGATACTGGATGAAAGTGGTGTTGTGTACGATCTGATGCTAGTGGATGTGAAGGTGGAGTGGGTTCGTAGATGATATGGGTTGGAGATGAGCAAAAGCTCATCTCTGTTGAAATAGAAAATCAGGCGTAAAGGTTGTATATTAGAGGTATGTATTAGGTATCCTTTTATAGCTTTCAAAACATCCATAGATCCGGTAAAATCGAGTGGATAAGTACATATATTTACTTGTGTGTGTCAAACTCTCAAGCACCTCCTTATCTCTACCATTCATCTACTATTTTAACGACAACAAATCTATTAAATGGCTGCAGATGACATCTTCTCTTCTATCTTTCCGGACACAAACTTTGTACATATCCCTTTTCTTGCTGTCAACTTACGAATCTATCTCAACCCAATGTCCTAATCCACTGTCAACTCTTTTGTCTCCTATGCTTATCAGGACTCTCAAATTCACCTGCCATCAGTTCACGTCAACATCCTCAACTTCTCTTGAGCCATCAACAGTGCACTACCGTATAAATCACCACCAAATACTACCTTTCGAACCCCTTTTCTATTCTCTCGGTCATCACAACCTCATTTAGTGTAATCTTTGCAGCTATCTTCTCGACCAGGATCACCTTCTATATACCATCATTCACTGCCATGTTAATCACGAGTCTCTCAACCTTGATTATCATCAGTGATTCTTCCCTTACAACTCAACTATCACTTTTATCATCTATACGTAGCTCCATCACTGCCATGAATGGTTCAGTTCGAGCTGTTGAAATCTTACAACAATGAACAACAATGTTAGATGTATCATAATAATATATAATGAATTGAACTGAAAACAACTCTACCACGGACAATTACGAGGGAAGAATCACAGGTTTAACAATTTGGCCTTAACACATTAGTTCGTGGGTATACTCGAGAAGAGTAATGTTAAAACCCAACATGCGAAGATGTGTACAGGATAAGACTGCCCGATATAGCTTGTATTAGCACAATACAAACTATCCACTCTTGAACTTAGCAACAGGGAAGGAAGGGATATAAACACTCAAAAGCACAAAACAAACCAAGAAGATGGTGAAAAGAAGACAAGATAATAGTCGCTTCTGGAAAGATTTGAAAACAGATTTTCGAGTTGTATTTATAGAAGAAAGCTACTTGCAAATCAAGTTAGGTTTAGGTTTTCTTGTAAAACAAGGTTTTGTTTCTTGTAAAACTACTAAAAACGAAAAAAAAATCCCATAAATAAAACTCTTAAAGAAAATCTTTTTGGAAATAATTTCCTAAAGAAAAACTTGTAAAAATAATTTCGAGTAGACATAGGACTTGGCGAATGGTATTCACACATATTGCATAGGTTGGGTCATGTATTGTTTGCCCACCCATTCCACCCACGTTTCTCTAACTATCCATATGAGAATAGTTATATAGTGGACATCCTTCTCTAGAATACCCAATGTGGGACTAACTAAAGAGTTTCATTCACTCAAGTAAATGAGTGAGCATCCATAGAACCCTTAGGTCCTAAGATCAAACCACACCAAGACCAAAAATATTTAGTTAAAAACTCATTTTCTCCAACAATCCCCGCATGAATGAAATCTCGGTAAAAAGCGAAAAATCAGAATACGGAAAATACCATATAGGCAAGGGTGTTCATCAGGTTTTGAACCTTTACTTAGTGAAAAGTTACCGAAACTACTTTCTAGAGACAGTGAACGCGATGTCTTGAACTGCTAGCGTTTGATGTAATTTGCGATAAAAGCCACGCATGATATCCTCCTGGCGTTTCTAAGTTCGTGAGTTGTGTCCATTTTGGCCCTGGTTGTATCCCGTTTCTCATAATGCTCTAGAGAATTTGCTCAAATTCTCATAGGAGCGGCCCACTTCCTCATTCAGTTAGGTGAGTTATATCAAGAGTGCTACTGCTACACCCTACTCCAATCTTAAATTGAAACTATTGAACTCATTAAGACTTATTAAAAGTCATCCTTCATATGCAGTTACACTATCACATCAATACACCATGGGGAGGGACAAATAATGTAATTCTCTTGATAGTGCATACCTTTAATCACCTCAAATTAGTTGTATCATTGAACCTTCGTCTTGGGATCTCTAGTCAGTAAGGTTGAGTATCCTTCATGGTAATTTTTATTTCATGAGCTTAAGTCCCATCCCCCTCGATGCAACACTAACTATCTCTTTAGACAATCCTTTCGTCAAAGGATCTGCGATATTCTCCTTAGACCTCACATGGTCAACGGTAATAAAGCCAGTAGAGATAAGTAGTTTCAAAGAATTATGTCTTCTACGAATATGTAAAGACTTCCCTTTATAAATACTTTTCTTAGATCTAGTTATCGCAGACGTACTGTCACAATGTATAAATATATCTGGCACATACCTATGCTAGAGAGGAATGTCTTCTAAAAAGAATCTTAGCCATTCGGCTTCCTCTCTTCATTTATCTAACGCAATAAATTTCGATTTCGTAGTGGAACGAGCTATACATGTCTGTTTGGAAGATTTTCAAGAAACAAACGCTCCTGCTAGAGTGAATGCATACCCACTCGTAGACTTAGGCTCTTCTGAGTCTGCTATCCAGTTTGCATCACAAAATCCTTCAAGGATTGTAGGGTATCCTTCATAATTCAAACAGAAGGACATTGTGTACTTCAAGTACTTCAGGACTCTAATAAGTGCATCCCAATGCATCTGCTTTAGATTACAAGTATACCTGCTTAACTTACTTACTGCATAAGCAATGTATGTTCTAGTACAATTCATAAAATACATCAGACTTCCTATGACTCTTGAGTATTCAAATTGGTTAACTCCTTCACTCTTATTCTTCTTGAGATTACAAGAAGAATCATACGGAGTACAAGTACGTCTACAGTTAAACTGATTATATTTCTTATGTATAGATTCAACATAATGAGATTGACCCAGACTATAACCATAAGAACTTCTTATAATCTTCATCCCTAATATTATATCGGTGGGTCCTAAGTATTTCATGTCAAAGTTCTCATTCAACAATTTCCTAGTGGAATTAATAACATCCATGTTTGTACCTAGTATAAGCATATCATGAACATACAAGCATACAATTACACAGGAATCCTTAACAAGTTTAGTGTAAACACACTTGTCAGACTTATTAATCCTAAAACCACTAGAAATCATCACATGATCAAATTTTTCATGTCATTATTTAGGTGCTTGTTTCAAACCATACAAAGATTTAATCAGTTTACACACTTTCTTTTCACAACCTTTCACTACAAAGCCCTCGGATTATTCCATGTAAATTTCCTCATCTAATTTACCATTTAGAAACATTGTCTTTACATCCATTTGATGTATCTCAAGGTTATGGTTAGAATATATAACAATTAACATCCTAACGGAAGTAATTCTAGTCACAGGTTAATAAGTATCAAATAAATCTATACCTTCTTTCTGTTTGTAGCCTTTAACTACCAACCTAGCATTATATTTATCACAGTTCCATCTATATTGCGTTTTCTCTTGAAGATCCATTTACAACCTATGGCCTTACACCTAGAGGTAAATCTACAATCTCCCAAGTACCATTCTGATGGATGGAATCCATCTCAATAATAGAGGCTTCTTTCCACCATGGAGCTTTAGAAGAAGTCATGGCTTCTCTATAAGTCTGTGGCTCAGACTCGGCTAGGTATGTAATGCAACTAGGATAGGTTTTCTCAGTTCTAACCCTTTTACCTATTCTAGGTTCTAATTCTGGTTCATCTTCCTCTAAAGGTAACTGGTTGAAGAAACATTTAGGGGTCCATTTAAACATCTCTTTCGAGAACCAAGTTTCATAGGAAAAACACTCTCAAAGAACTCTGCATCCCTAGACTCCATAATGGTATGCAAACCAATGTCAGAAATTTCAGAACTCACAACCATAAACCTATAAGCACTAGTATGCTCAAGATACCTTATGAAAACACAATCAACAGTTTTGGATCCTATCTTAGTTCTCTTAGGAGGAGGGATGGCCACTTTTTCCAAGCACCAACATACTTTGAAGTAAGCATAAGATGGTTGTCTACCTTTCCATAACTCATATGGAGTTTTATCTGATCCTTTAAAGGGTACTCTTTTCAGGATGTAACAAGCTGAGAGGATGGCCTCCCCCCACAGGTTTGTAAGTAATCCTGAACTAATTAACATGGCATTCATCATATCCTTAAGGGTACGGTTCTTACATTCAGCTACACCATTTGATTGAGGTGAATAAGGTGTTGTTGTCTCATGTATTAGGCCATGTTCTTCGCACAAATATCTTACGAGAATTTCATACTCGCCACCATGGTCATACCTAACAGTTTTAATGGTAGCATCTAATTGGTGTAAAACTTCAAGTTTATACATCTTAAAGGTTTCTAAAGCATCGTCCTTACCCTTAAGAAAGTATTCATGACAGTATTTAGTACAATCATCTATGAAAGTGACAAACCAATTCTTACCACCTCTAGTTTGAACTGACTTCATATCAACTGGATCTTAATGATTAATTCTAAGGGTTTAGAGTTTCTCTAGACGTTCTTACTGAATGATTTCTTAGCATGCTAAGATTCTACGCAAATCTCACACTTATAACCTCTATCAATCGTGAATTTGGGTATGCAGCCTACGCTAGCCAATTTATGCATTGATTTATAGTTTACATGACCAAGTATACCATGCCAAGCATTCAAAGACACACACATGTAAGCAGAAGAATCATTCATATTTATTTCATCAGATTTTACATTAAGCTTATATAGACCCCCATTTTTATAACCCTTACCCACAAAATCTTTCCCCTTAGTTACTACAACTTTTCCAGACTCAATTACAACCTTAAAACCCTTATCATCTAAAACAGAACAAGAAACAAGATTCTTGCAGATGTCTGGAACATGAAGAACTTCATTCAATGTGAGAGTCTTGCCAGATGTGAGCTTCAGACCGACCTTCCCCTTTCCTGCAACCTCTGTTGCAGATGAGTTACCCATATAGAGTTTCTCACCTTCGCTTACCTTCTGATAGGAGGTGAACAAGTCTCGACTTCCACATACATGCTTGATATCTCCAGAGTCTACCCACCAGTCCCTCACATTGGTCACCAGATTAACTTCAGACACCATAGCAGAAACTCATTCTTATTCCCAGCAACCAAGTTAACATTATTCTTCTTATTAAGGTCCTTTCGTTGTCTACTGTGAATTGCTATATGGCCACGATTTCCAAAGACATAACAAGCACCCTTAATCTTAGTAATACCAGATTCAGGTTTACAAAATTTAGCTTTGTTATGAGTACCATGCTTAGGGTTGTGTTTATTTTTATCACCTTTTCCAGATTTGTGTTCAGTCATATGAGCCTTATTTGGCATATCTCTTGCAGAAAAAACATTCTTGTCTTTGGTGCATAACATTTCTTCAACTTGGATCTTCTTTCCCAATTCAACAATGTTGACTTCACCAGTTTCATACCTCAATTTTCTTTTGCAATCTGACCAAGAAGATGGTAACTTCTCAATTCAGATATTTGAAAAGTCTCATCAATGACCATACCTTCAGCAAGAATCTAATTGATAATTTGTTGAAGTTCAAGGAATTGATCAACAACAGGCTTATCATTCGTCATCTTGAAATCCATATACTTCGCTACCAGAAATTTCTTGCTACCAGTAGTGTCTGCCTGGTATTTTTCTTCTAACGCAGTCCACAAATCATAAACACTGAAATTTTCTTTAGTATTATAAAAATCATACATCACATCTTCCAAACAGTTCATAATATGATTTTTAGCCGGATAGTTCTTCCTCTTCTAAAACGTTTTATCATCTTCAGTTACATCTTCAGTATTCATCAAATCATCAAAAGGAACCAGTACTGCGTCTAATTCATGAAAACTCAGGAAAAATATCATCTTGGATTACCATCTCTTGAAATCCTTTCCGTTGAACTTTTGTGGTTTCAACATCGTTCTTTCCCATTGTTACGAGATAAAAGCTAGTGTTTTAAGATTATTGGAATCTTGTAACAATGAATATCAAATGTTAGATGTATCCGAATAATATATAAAGAACGGAATTGAAAATAACTCTACCACGGACAACTAAGAGGGAAGAATCATAGGTTCAACAAGTTGTCATTAACACATTAGTTCGCGGGTATACTCGAGAAGAGTAATGCTAAACCCAACGTGCGAAGATGTGTCCAGGATAAGACTGCCCATATAGCTTGTATTAGCATAATATAAATTATCCACTCTTGAACTTAGCAACAGAGAAGGAAGGGAAATAAACACTCAAAAACGCAAAACAAAGCGAGAAGATGGTGAAAAGAAGACAGGATAGTATCCGCTTCTGGGATGATTTGAAAAAAGATTTTCGAGTTGTATTTATAGGAGAAAGCTACTTGTAAATCAAGTTAGGTTTAGGTTTTCTTGTAAAATAAAGTTTTGTTTCTTGTAAAAAAACTAAAAACGAAAAAAAGAATTTTTCTCATAAATAAAACTTTTAAAGAAAATATTTTTGGAATTAATTTCCTAAAGAAAAACTTGTAAAAATAATTTCGAGTAGACATATGACTTGGTGCATGGTATTCACATATATGGCATGGGTTGGGCCATGTATTGTTTTCCCACCCATTCCACCCACGTTTGTCTAACTATCCATATGAGAATAGTTATACAGTGGACATCCTTCTCTAGAATACCAAATGTGGGACTAAACTAAAGAGTTTCATTCACTCAAGGAAATGAATGGGCATCCATAGAACCCTTAGGTCCTAAGATTAAACCACACCAAGACCAAAAACATTTAGTTAAAAATTCATTTTCTCCAACAATCCCCACATGAATGAAATCTCGGTAAAAAGGGAAAAATCAGAATGCGGAAAATACCATATAGGAAAAGGTGTACATCAGGTCTTGAACCTTTACTTAGTGAGAAGTTACCGAAACTGCTTTCTAGAGACAGTGTGATGTCTTGAACTGCTAGCGTTTGATGTAATTTGTGATAGCCACGCATGATATCCTCATGGCGTTTCTAAGTTCGTGAGTTGTATTCATTTTTGCCCTGGACGTATTTACTCAATACTACCAACATTTAAATATGTATAATGACACCAACCATTCTTCTAGGGGCTTCAATCTTCTTTACAAATTTCGATGATCGAATTACGGTTCTTAAACTCCATCTGAGCTTTTCCACCGGAAAAGATGGATCTGATTGCTAGCTATGAAGAAGATTCATGAGAGAGCATGGAACGAACTCGAAAGAAATTAGGAAGTGGGTGTTGGTTGGATTCGAATGGCAGTTGCAGAGAAGAATAAAATTCCCGAGCCTGAGTAGATGATGATGTTATGATGTTATTGACGCAGAGAGTGGCCATTAATGGTGGTGATTATAGTAAATTTCTTGTATTGATCTCGAGTATGAAAATTGGTTATTAGACATTGTTGGAAACATGAATTTTGATCAAAATGGAGTTTAGAGAAAAGAAAATGGTTGCTGCCATTGTTAATCTTGAAGGTGACGTTGTTTGCATAGAAGAATGGTGGTTGGCTGTGAGTTAACGAGCTTTGAAGGTTTGAGGCCCATGATGGAAGTTAATGAAGATGATGGAAGATTAGATCGTCTTGGACGAATGAGTTTTTAACTAAATGTTTTTGGTCTTGGTGTGGTTCAATCTTAGGACCTAAGGGTTCTATGGATGCTCACTCATTTCCTTGAGTGAATGAAACTCTTTAGTTTAGTCCCACATTGGGATTTCTAGAGAAGGATGTCCACTGTATAATTATTCTCATATGGATAGTTAGAAACGTGGGTGGAATGGGTGGGCAAATAATACATGGCCCAACCCATGCCATATATGTGAATACCATGCACCAAGTCCTACGTCTACTCGAAATTATTTTTGCAAGTTTTTCTTTAGGAAATTAATTCCAAAAATGTTTTCTTGAAGAGTTTTATTTATGGGAATACGAGAAACAAAACTTTGTTTTTCAAGAAAACCTAAGCCTAACTTGATTTGCAAGTAGCTTTCTCCTATAAATACAACTCGAAAATCTTTTTTCAAAACATCCCAGAAGCGGATATTATCTTGTCTTATTTTCACTATCTTCTCACTTGGTTTTGCGCTTTTGAGTGTTAATTTCCCTTCCTTCTTTGTTTCTAAGTTCAAGAGTGGGTAGTTTGTATTGTGCTAATACAAGCTATATCGGGGAGTCTTATCCTGGACACATCTTCGCACGTTGGGTTTAGCATTACTCTTCTCGAGTATACCCGCGAACTAATGTGTTAAGGACAATTTGTTGAACCTATGATTCTTCCCTCGTAGTTCTTTATATATTATTCTGATACATCTAACGTTGATGTTCATTGTTACAAGATTCCAATAATCTTAACAAATTAGCTTTTATCGCGTAACAATGGGAAAGAACAATGTTGAAAAACCACAGAAGTTCAACGGAAAGGATTTCAACAGATGGCAATCCAAGATGATATTTTTCCTGAGTTTTCATGATTTAGACGCAGTACTGGTTCATTTTGATGATTTGATGAATACTGAAGATGTTACTGAAAATGATAAAACGTTTTACAAAAGGCAGAACTATCCGGCTAAAAATCATATTATGAATTGTTTGGAAGATGCGATGTATGAATTTTATAATGCAAAAGAAATTTTCAGTGCTTATGATTTGTGGACTGCGTTAGAAGCAAAGTACCAGGCAGAGACTGTTGGTAGCAAAAAATTCCTGGTAGCGAAGTTATGGATTTCAAGATGACGAATGATAAGCCTGTTGTTGATCAATTCCTTGAACTTCAACAAATTATCAACGAGATTCTTGTTGAAGGTATGGTTATTGATGAGACTTTTCAAGTATCTGCAGTAATTGAGAAGTTACCATCTTCTTGGTCAGATTGCAAAAGAAAATTGAGGCATGAAACTGGTAAAGTCAGCATTGTTGAATTGGTAAAGAAGATTCAAGTTGAATAAATTTTGTGCACCAAAGAAAGAATGTTTCGTCTGCAAGAGATACGCCAAATAAGGCTCATATGGATGAACACAAATCTGGAAAAGGCGATAACAACAAATGCAACCCTAAGTATGGTACTCATAACAAAGCTACATTTCATAAACCTGAATCTGGCATTACTAAGATTAAGGGTGCTTGTTATGTCTTTGGAAATCGTGGCCATATAGCAATTCACTATAGACAACGAAAGGACCTTAATAAGAAGAATAATGCTAACTTGGTTGCTGGGAATAAGAATGAGTTTTCTGTTATGGTGTCTGAAGTTAATCTGGTGACCAATATGAGGGACTAGTGGGTAGACTCTGGAGCTACCAAGCATGTATGTGGAAGCCGATACTTGTTCACCTTATATCAGAAGGTAGGGGAAGGCGAGAAACTCTATATGGGTAACTCATCCACGCATGTAGGTGCTACGTAAATCGCCCCCAAGCGTGTGGAGTGTTACGCATCTCGCTCAAAAGAACTACTTGATATACTGAGGTGTCATATATCTCGGCCCCAAGCGATAGTCATCGCGGATGAAGTGATATGCAACTTGTCCCCAATAGAAAATTATTGTCATGTTACTTAATTCTCGTATAAGGGTACACTTCCTTGCTGCATCTCGCTCGCGCATGTAATGAAGGTGAAGGTTTTCTTCTATCTGAAATTTGCGCAGGGGGGAAAGTCCTACTGTTCCATATGCGCGCAAAATTGAGATGTGTGCATCTTCCCATGCCTTGGCATGCAAAAACGGTCGCCACATTGAAAAATGCTCATATGATAAAAATATGCATGATAATACGAAATTATGTAAAAATATTTAAAACGCGTACATACCTTATGTGAATTTACATTGTGACTTGTTGATATGGTGTTAAAGATTTTCAACGAACTTTAAAATTGACAAGATTACTGGAGAATTCTCACATAGCAACATTAACGAACTTTGAACTCGATCATGTTGCAGACATAAGGTCAACACACATGTATCAGAAACTCTTTTTGAAAGCTTAAACGAACTTTGAACTCGATTGTGCTGCGGATAAAATCCCAACGCAAAGAGTTTCACGAACTTCGCTATGAAAGCTTAAACGAACTTTGAACTCGAACATGATGTGGACAGAAAGTCAACACAACAAGTTTCACGAAATTTGAACTCGAACATATTGAGGATCGCACATCCATGCAATAACTTTCACGAACTCCATGGTGTATGAAATTGAAAGACGATCGCAATGAGTCAAAAATCACTTAATTCAGATATCAGACGAGGGAGATATCAAAGAAAAAATAATATATAACGAGTCGAATCGGGGAAGTTGGATCGATCTTGGGCGGAAACATCTGAAGGCATACAGAACTGGGGATGAAAAATCCAAGGGGTAGTAAAATCCACAAACTTGTAAAATTGGGGCTGAAATATCCAGTCGGTTTGGCTTGGTGAAGGCGGCTCGGCTTGGTGCAGGCGGCTCGAATGGGGGATTAGAGTTTCTGCTCCATAGGATGACTCTTTGATCAGAGTTTCTTTAGGTTTGACAGATGTCAAAGATAAACTTTTCAGGCAGATTGAAAGCGAACAGTTGATACAAAAGGTTGGACACGCAGTTGAATAATTCTGACGAACTTTTAAGCAGTAGTTCCAACAAACTTTGGATTTGATCATGTTGCGGACTGACCATCCTGGCAACAGTTTCTACGATCTTTACAGTAACACAGTTTCAGCGAACTGCGACGACTTCTGCGACTGCATCCAGACTTCTTATTTCCCCTTAGTCAGCGCTAATGTTTGTACCGGAAATTACTTTCGGCATAGAACACGATTCATTTGATGATGCTGATGTGAAATAATAGTAAGAACACAAATTAAAGAAAAATAAAGGAGACAAAAGTTTAACATGGTACGGCAAGTTATGTCTACGTCCACGGATGAATCCCCTTGGGGAGAGATGTTTATTGATATAAGCATTACAATGGTGTTTCTCCAAGGTTGAGAGAGATGATGTTTAGGGCTTTTTTTCCCTTTCTTGTCTATATCATTTAGGGTTTAAGTCCCCTATATTTATACAATTAAACTAATGAGATAAACCCTAAATTCGAGATAAAATCTATATGTGGTAACTTGGCCAACAAGACGTCTGGAATGTTCCAGAACTTTTCCTACAGTGACTTGGTCAGCAAACAATCTAGAACTCTCCAGAACCTTCTTCTAAGGTTATGGCATTGGGTCAGTACAAACGAGCTAAAATAACATGGGTCACCAAATTTGACCGAGGGCGTTGACTTTGACTTTCACCGTTGTCTGCGGCTATCGAATCTTTTCCTGACAAGAATTACTGGTAGACTGGTCTGAATGGATGTCGGGCTGAATGAGCTGGTAGACTGGTTGGACAATATGGCTGAAACATTTGCAGCATGGCTGGATGCATGGTCGAGGCCGCCGGTCGTAGCCGGATGTCTTGGTCGAGAGTTTTGGCCGCCGATCTTGGCCGGATGTCTCGGTTGGGGGTCTTGGCCACAGGTCGTGGCCGGATGTCTTGGCCGGGGGTCTTGGCCAGGGACGGATGTTGCGGGCTCGTAGAAACGAAGAACAAGGCCTGACATAATGGGCCAACGAACTGGGCCTAACAGAATGGGCCAATGAAATGTATTGGAGAAATGGGCCAAAAATGGGTCTGGCAGAATGGGACAACGTACTTGGATGGCAAGAAGATGGTGGTCCGGACGTCAATCTAGTCATGGCTAGTTTACACATGGTACAAACAACTTCTTTATAGATTTCTTCTTTCCGAAAACCTTAACGAATAAATACAAAAAAAATATACACTAAAACAATATAAAATATCTTTTTTATCCTTTTTTTTTCTAATTTTTTTCTAATTTTTTTCCCAAAAGATTTATGATATACAAACTAAAAGAATAACAATTAAACTAATATGGTCGTGGGGAAAGGACTTTACCACTTGATTCTTCACAACTTGTGTTTTCTCGGTATCATAAACTTCACAAAAAAAATTCACTTCTTTTGATATTTTCGCTCTTGTACTTAGTCTTCAACTAGGATATATAATTCTGCTCCTTGTATTGTTACTTCGCTTTGAATCTGAAATTGGCTCTTCTTTGTAATGTTGCCTGTAAACCTTGAACGTCTTCAACTTTCTTCAAATTTGTAATGTTCCGCTTGTTGATGATGATGGTCTTTTTATGGACTTGTTGTTGTTGTCGAGAGAGAGATAGAGTGGTGCCAACTGCAAATCAAACTACAACGTAAGATTTTTTCGCAATTCTGATGTCACCCTCATGATTGATAAAAATTAGCACCCCAAGAGATTAGAAAGTAGTGCTGAAATGGTGTGAGGTTGGGTAACTCATCATTCTACCCGGAAGTTTCACAGATGAAACACTCTAAACGGACAATTTAGAAAGGTACAAAGAATTGAAGGTTTGGTGCCTCACTCATGGGTATTGAAAGATCAGCTTCTCTAATACTGTATTCTTTCTGCACCTAGTTCGCCACAGGCGGTTTAAGTCCCTTTTTGCCAGCTCTAGCCTCTCAACAACTAAGAAACCCGAATATAGTTCTCTAATACTTCTAAGTTCAGTTATTTCGGTAAGAACTCCGTATGTAAACGTAGTCAGAAGTATACTAAGTGACTCTAAAATATCTAAAAGTTGGAGGTTCATGCAAATATTTATAAGAAAGTTGAAAATTTTCTACCTAAAAGTGAATACTTAAGAATTCTATATGCTTAACCACTCCCCCACACTTAAACTATACATTGTCCTCAATGTAAATTGACTCCTCCAATGTAAAACAAGGTGGGTAACCCTATAATGATATGACAATTCAGAAAAAAGTAATAAGAAAAAGTATAAGAAATATTAAACCAATGGGTTGCCTCCCATGCAGCACTTAGTTTAATGTCGTCAGCTCGACTCTCTAATCGCCCACACACCAACAATCTGAAAATTTGTGGATTCGTCCTGAAAACAATTTGCGTTGCTAACAATATCTTTACAAGAATATTAGCATATGGTATAAATAGTGAAACTATCGTCCAAAGAGAGTTACCCCCACACTTAGTCCATTCTACACTCGAAAGTGAATGCAAAACATAAGTGGAAGAAAACCTTGTGGAAACCTACACGGCGCTAGATTCATACATATATGGTGGATACTTAGAAGCAAGGAAATCAGAAATAACTTAGAAGCATTCAATTTCAGCCCCAAATTAGGTACCTTCTTAAAAGTCGGATTAGCAACTCTTTGAGAAACTACTTCTAATATGGGATATCATCATTAGCAAAAGATTCATATAAAGGGTTAGACATACCTTGTAAAATCTTATGCATTACGGGATCCTCAGTATTTCTGAAAAATTTCATCGATGTTCCTAAATCATAGATATCATCATTCTGATGCAGACTCTTTACAAGTCATTCTTCATCATTTTTCTTGTATAACCTGCAAGTTTTCATCATCAAAATCGAAATCTGCTCCAAGTAATTCTTCGTAACACTTATGCTCTTCTTCACAAGTTGACTTCTCATTCAAAGTAGCTACTATTTCTGAATTTGGGGTAGCATGCACAAAGAAGTCATAATCATCATCGATCTCATACACAACATAAGTCTTACCATCAATAACTTTTGTGTTTCTAGACTCAACTTCTTCCTTTTGAGTAGGAGAATGATCATTATGATCATGAGTTGATTTATTAACACCGTAATTAACAATGTTTTCCAAGGGTTCATCATCCTCGGAATCATCGGGCTCTTCTCCATTATCCACATAACAATTGATCTCTGTACGTATGGTCTTAGAAATTACTTCAAGAATTTCTATTATTGCTCCCTCTTCTTCCAACTGCTCATATTGTTTAAAGAGTTTCTTAATGTTAACACGTTTTTCACCAATACTCACGATAGGTTCTCTAGACACCATCTCTTCCCGTTGAATAGGTAAATGATCATAAGTAAGATCAGGAGTGGGTCTAGATACACTATCAGAAGTTTTCCTTGGTACAAAACTCTGCATATTGGGCATTGAATCAACCCTGCTAAATGTTTTCATCTCCTCTATTCCTTGACGAATTTGAGCAAATATTTGTGTACGACTAGAAGTCAAGTGATTAGAAATATAACCCTCCAATAATCCTTTTGGTCGTACTTGTTCACTTATATAACCTACATATGTATGATGGTAGTATGTATGTGAACAACCATAAGGATCAGTGAAGTATTAATCATAACCATTGGATTGGTTGTGAATATACTCCCCATACGGTTGGTAGTTGTTGAGAGAATGAGATTGAAAATCAAATTGATCACCATAGTATGTATGGTCTTGTGAACCATATGTGTTATTCCCAAAAGGAAACATCTTGAAAAAAATTATGTGCACAACTAGTTTATAGAACTTACCTCTTGTTCTAGACAAGCGATGAATATCACTAACCAATTGTAAACACGCAAAAAGAATGATTGATTGTACCTGAAAATAAGATTTTAAAAGAAACAAATTAGTAAAATCTAAGAATGAAAACTAAATGCAAAATCAGAAAATTAAATAACAACTAGAACTACCGAGTGCTCTCCGGCAACGACGCCAATTTGGTCGTAGTGTCAGACTCCTCAAAAATATATTCCTTACTTTTTTACACTAATATATAGAATATTGATAAGCAGGTTCGTTCCTAAGGGAGCGTTGAGTTAAAGTTGTCGATTAAATCTCTGAAAATAAACTAATGCAAATCTATAAAAACAAATAAAGGAATGCGATACGAGGATGAAAATGATTTAGGAGTCTTTCTCCACTAGTGAACATGAATACAAGTGAAATCTTCTTCAAAATACGTTTACTAAAAACCCTAGATGAGTTATGAGTTCAACAAGTCCATTAGCCTCCAAAGTCACTTCATAGAATAAGTTCTTTACTCGTTTCTAGCCAATAAAGCCACTTTGAATAAGCTTTCTAGTGTAACTTTATTGACCGGTATGCTCTATGAGTCTGGTTGATCCTAACCACATGCTCATAATTTCGATTTGTTAACTTAGGGTTATCTTTCACATATAAAAATCCACAACATCCCATTGCAAAGTTGATGTTTCGCTACTTTTGATTAAATCGTCGTAACGATTACGGACTACGGGTCATCTAGCATTAGAACTGCAAACAAGATATTCAATTGGTCGTTTGAACACTCGCATAAAATTTATGGTCATAGGCTCGAAAAAAGATAAAAAATAAAACAATATTAAAAGGAAATATTAACTCAGATAAATTATCAAAAACTCAAGTCACACAGTTTGAAGTCATCTAACAATTAAAATAAAGCAAATAGAAGACACCCAAAACTCAAATTCAATTCACTCAAACCAATGACACAATGTCCAGCTTGTTCCTCGTGCTCTACAGCTCAGTGGACTGGCGACTATGGTCGTGATGGTGCTAGCGATGGTCGTGAATGGTTGCAGCCTCGCTGGTGCTGTGGTGTTGTAGTATGATGCAAGCGAGAAGAATCCTGAAATGGTGGTTACGGACTGGAAGCAGGTGCAGTGGTGGTATGCAAGGTTGGATGGATGCAAACTGATTGTTGTATATGCACAGAAAAGGCTGCGACAGTGGTTTGGAGATGGTGCTGGTGGAGGATGCAAGGATGCAGGTGAGATGGTGTAGATGGTGTAGATGGTGTAGATGGTATTAGAGAGGAGCTCTGCTCCTCTCTGTTGGTGGTGAAGGCAGCGGTAAGGTGTGTGTATGGGATATGTTCTCTCTTCTCTGTTGAGTTCCTCTTTTATAGCTCTATGTTGCAGACAACTTGAATCACAAGCAAACTCTAGTTTCCTAATCCCATTCAAACTCTAAACTCCATCTCAACTTCTAAAAACACTCATTAATCTTACCCATTGAATAATTGTAATCAACGGCAGCAACATCAAATTTTCACTGATTTCTTGGTTTGAAATATTACCAGATCCTTTGTTTCACCGAACTACAAGCTCTATTTTCGCCTTAACTTCTAAAACCCCTCTTAACCCTTGGAAAGCACCCATCAGTCTCATGGCTCGCTGGTGGTAAGACTTGGATGGTCGCTGAGGCCTTTTGACAAACAAGTTGTATGCCACTCACAATCTGGTAATGGAGAGAACTCCATTGTACTCGTTTTATTCCTTAATTTACTCTCCTTCCCTGCAAACATTCAAATTCAAGACAATCCATTCATTCAATAAACCATTCATTTATTTCACGGCAGTTCCATCTTCTCTTGTTTTCCATCTTGTTCTTCTCGGCACAAAACCCAGATCCCGAACTGTTATAACTCGACAGACTTCAATTATAGCAGCAGTTATTATTCTTTTCTTACTGGTGAAACTAACCCAAATCCCAATTCAACTTTATCACTCTCGAACCCATCTTCACTTGCTTTTCTCTGTCAATTTCATCAACAACGTTTTCATCTCTCGGCCACAGTTTCTTCTAAACCTTCTTTTATCTCCTATATTCTCTTATTCCAGTTACTCGACCCATTCTTCACCAAATCTTCTCGAATTTGTTCATCTCCATTTCGGACTCATCATTTATCTGTCTTGTTCTTGGTGTTTCATTCTCGCTGAGATAGAACCTGGTCGCGAAGAAGAAGAGCAGAACCAATTCTCATGACCTAGCTTTTAAGTTGAGACATCGAGGGTTTAGGCACCACCCACTGGTTAGATAAGGGGCATCCCTAAGACCATTTAGCACACCTTGATAGAACAAATGGTTTCCCCCTATTAATTTCTAATTTACACACAATTGAGACCTGTGTGTTTCTATTTTTCGAGCTTGCCAACACCAAATGACTCTGGATAATTCCTTGAGCTCTTATTTCTCTTCTTTTGCTTCTTATGACTCAAAAACAAACATAAATTACGAAATTTACAAGAAAGATAGCAAAGTAAGCATAATCAATAGATAATAATAAAGGTGTAATACCTATCAATGTTCTTGATAGTCAGCCTCTTTCTGATCCAATGGAGTATAGAACAATAATTGGTGGACTTCAATATCTCACTCTCACAAAGCATGATATTTGCTTTGGGGTTAACTATGTTAGTCAATTTATGCATGCTCCAACACAAACTCATTTATTCTGTCTAGAACAAGTTCGAGCTGTTATATACTAGTAGGCAATCCATCTAGGAGCTAAGTTCAAGTTGCTTTATACTAGTAGACAATCTATCTAGGAGCTTTGTTATCCAAGAACAAGGTCAAGGAAGAAAATAACACAAAAGTATGTTCAGAACATTTTGTACAGTCAGAGAACATCTGGGAGGAGTCGCATCAAACACCCATGTTATTTTGAGGAAAAAGTCGTTCTATACTAGTGGACCATCCATCTAGGAGCTGGGGTATCCATCCAGGAACAAAAATATGTTCTGGATGTATATTTTGTATAGTCAGAAAATATCTAGAGAGGACTCGTAACCCTTACCAGTAGCATTCTGATGACAATATCGTTATATATTAGTGGTCAATCCATCTAGGAGTTGTTCAATCAATGTAGATTCCTTACATATATTATATAGAGAGAGAGAGACATGGATGAACACCTGTCATGGCATATTACCTTCCAAAGATTCTTTGCATAATGAAAATATACTAAAGTTCAATATATTTTTTGATACACGGGTTAGAAACATATTCTTTTACGATTTTAGTTTTAGAAAAAACCTACCATCTACATTAAGTCCCAAAATCTCCGTAGTCAGCTTGAGCTGATACTGATGTTGAATGATCGTCCAAGGAGCAGTGACCGGTGAAGTAGAACTAACAAGGTTGAAAGAGCATCGTCTAGAGATCATGGTCTAGTAAGGCATGACTAGGTAGGGATAGCATGGTAGAAGGACCAAATTTGCATGGTTGAAGCCACGTCTGGCTAGTTTATGATAATCTTGAGCAGAATATGCAATATCTATTGTTGTTGTTTTTGTTTCCAGGAAGAGACTCCCACTAATAATCAAAGTAACGATGGACCTCAAGTATCCTCAGAAAACGAGGATGGGAGTCAACATGATTCTGATTCAAGTGAAGAGGATAATGATTCCAATCGTAATAACAACAATTCTAACTTTCCGAATGGTTTGAGGAGCACCCAAGTGAGTGCTTATCTTGTATTATCTTACTAATAGCATAAAATGCCCCTTAGTGATGGAATGAATGGAAATTTATGCGAATGAATGAAAAATTTCGTTATAGTTCGTCGTCAGAAAATTCAGACACATGGGTCTTCATTGAAAGCACTATAAAAACTTCATACGGTATCCGTTTTTGATGATCCACCTTAAATTTTTGATTCCTAGGAGACCATTTATCCCTTATAGAGTTTTGTATATAAATCGTCACTAGATTCGTCACCAACTACTCTCAGCTTGCAACTTTGTACAAGGAAGTGCAGAATTGCACTTGACGAGCTTGATGCAAAAACGTCTTTTTAGGTCGTATGACCATTTGCTTGTGTATTGGATGCTTGATAAAGACTCTTCATGCCAATGATCAGTCCCCAAGTGTATCTCACTTGGAATCCGTCACTAGAACATATATGATATTATTTAACAGAGAGATCATGTTTCTAGCCACTTTATCCTTTTATATAGAACAACAGAGATATCAAGTTTCCTTGTATTGCATTGTTGGTTGTTGCTCACGTGCTAGGGATGAAGAAAGAGCTTGAATAAAACTCGGAGTCGAAGCCAGCATCGGCGTCGAGTACCCGAGTTATCAAGATTCGTGAGATGGATGTCTGCTTTGCACTTCGTAGATGGTTATTTGTTGATGAGATGAGAAATTTTTTGTTTGGTTTGATTTTTGGGTTTGATTGAGTAAGTGATAGGCAAATGGATTATAAAAATTTTGAATTAATGGTTTTTGAATTGAAATTGAGATTTTGATTGTCGAATATGTATATTGCATACATTTTGGAGGAAAGGAAATTACAAGAAATTAGGAAAATAATTAGACGTCGTTAGTAGGATAAATAGACGTCAAAGGATTTGAGCCATTTGCGATGTATTATCACTCCTACTGGATCGTTACCTATAGTGATTAGCTTGTAGTGTCCATAAAATATAATCTTAGAAATCATATAAGGCCCTTCCTAGTCATAAGATAGACTTGATGAGGGCGACTGGTTGAGTTTGGCTATCTTCACTACGAGATCTCCAATATGAAAAACATCAGGTTTTTCCATTTTATTCTGGCACATCTTCTTCTTGCAAAACTCTTTCTTCATTTCTGGAGTGTCGTCTTCAGTGTTGTTCATATAAGTAGGCACCAATTGAATTACAGACGTCTCATATGTACCTCTTTTATGTCCGGGGATAATTCCAGCCCATTTGATAAAACTCTCAAAAGGAATAGCTTCCCACTCGCACCTTCGGGTTATGGCAGAGTTGGCTTTACCAGTAATGTCAAGTCCCCAAGTGTGAGGGAAGTGAGGTGTGTTTATAGGTAAAGAAGTATTATGAGTATGACCTACTTGATCATGGTATTTCTCAACATATGATTTCAAGCCTTTTTTAGGCTCTTGTTGCGCTGTCATAAAACCTAGAAATTCTCCTGAGTATAAGAGAGGGTTGTATACAACAGAGTTGGCTACAGGAGACAAGTGTGTTATTCAAGATGTCTGGTGAGCTTCCATCTTGTTGATGTGTAGCCATAGGCGTCCCAGGATCA
Source organism: Papaver californicum (assembly GCA_023531435.1). Classification (NCBI taxonomy): domain Eukaryota; kingdom Viridiplantae; phylum Streptophyta; class Magnoliopsida; order Ranunculales; family Papaveraceae; genus Papaver; species Papaver californicum. The sequence continues at coordinate 204,515 of JAJJMC010017500.1, forward strand.
TGTTGTAACCTAGATCTTGCTTGATTATGAAAATTTTGGTTATGGTGTAAGCAGAACTCATCTTTATTTCAAGAGTGATGTAACCATAAGCATTTATGGATTTTCCTTCAGGATTTTTGATTGTTGTCGGAGCATATACAACTTCATGACGAGTGATTCTCATGGCTCTAAGTGTCTTGACAGGTATGATGTTAACACCAGTGTCTTTATCAATTAATGTCACACTGAATTATGTATCTTTGGGACGAGTAGTGGTGAGAAGTCCCCAGTCAAACTCTTCTTTGCTTTTATTCTTCTGAGCAAGTTCAGGATGTACTTTATTTTTGTCAGGAAAAGACAATCGTCTGACGGACACAACATGGTTGAGAGCGGTGAAGGCGTCTTTACGTTGTGTCTTCGAGAGGTAGAGAATCTCACATATGTGCTCCATCAGGGATTGAACTTTTTGATTGACAGGTTCTTCGGACATGATAAAACTCATGACAGGAAGAGGATTTCTGTATACTCCCTCAGTCCCTAAGTCCAATTCTCCTGATTCGATCTTTTCCTTGAATATGCGCTTCAAGACATTGCAATCACTAGTGGGGTGATTAACAAACCTATGAAAACGACAATAATTGGGGTCTGGTTAAAATTTTTCTATGTTCACTCAAAAAATTCTACATACGTCATTAGAAATCCAAATTTGATGTTTAATACAAATTCGGAAACTAGAAAATCTCATTTTTCAGCAAAATTCAGATCTGACGTGCTACACGTTCTCGTTCATAACTAATGAACTAATGATTCAAAATAAAAATCCTTTTGATAATGTAGAAGACGAATAAACATATAATTTTTGTGTAGACAACATCGCTTAATTCATAACTTAGATAATCATATTTTAATATCAAGACACACTATGCGAAGCATCAAAAATATCCTATAAATTCTTAAACATTTTATTTCATTTGATACTTTGACAAGTTATCAAGATCAAGGAGTTTAAATGGTTTGGTAAGTTGGGTAAGATTAAATACATGTTATTTAAAAAAATCTTAGAAAGTTTACAAGAAAACATAAGACGCTCATATTAATAACCCCTTAACTTCATAAAGGCATGATATAATATCATACAACAACCATTCAAAACCAAATCATATTGTACGAAAATTGTAATATTTATTTCAAACATTCCATTGATAACATATATATTGCAGTAGTGCAATGATCAAATTCAACAAATTTTTAATCTCAGTTTTGTTAATAACAAGATAGGCAAAAATAAGATTCTTTCTCATTTCAGAAGTATAAACATTTTTAGAAAAATAGTTCTACCGAAGTAAACTTTGAAACAGTACCAATACCGAGAATCTTGAAGATGTGATTATATTTCATCATCACTTTCTTTAAAACCATTTGATGAAACTTTTGAACAATTGCTTATCAAAACAAACCACGAATCACATTAAATTAGTTTGAAAGACATTGTTAATCGCATTCGGTACCCTTGCAATGCCAAGCCATAAATGCTTGGTTTAATCCCAGCATAGCAAATAACATCATAATTAAAATTATGATTCATTTCTTGATGAGAGTAAATATTGATATTTTTTTACTAGGTTTCTTGTTCTTTCGGTTTTGGTTTATTTCAAATTCTATCTCATAAGTTTCAAACTTCTATGAGTCACACTTTTATTTTCTTAAGTAATAAATATCTATTATTGGTATCTAAATTTCATGCACATCATTTTAAGATTGAACAATCACTCTAACAATCTAGAATTCAGTTAATTAAACACTATAACAACTACCAATAGTTCACCAAACATACCTCATCTGCTTTGAAATCTCAATTGGTCATATACCATTTTCCACTATTTTCAAAAACACCAAAGAAATCAACAAGACCGTTTCTCAACTCATCAATTTATTATCGGCATTTACTCATAATTTTATTTTAATTGGAAAATAAAAAACTTGCTCAAGTGAAATTATCAACTGTCACAATCATTTATATGGGAGCATATGTATCCCAGAATACATAAGATATATACTAATATGAATGTTTTGAAATCAATAAAAAATTGGTATCGCAAGTTGCTCTTAGGTATCAAACAAATATGATGAACCTCAAAAGTAATAACGATGCAACTTTCTACTAAGCATATAATCAAACATATGAGGTGCACTAGTTTAAATATTATTTCATAACTAAAACAATAATATTAAATAACTACATCAAATAAGTATTGTATCAAAACTCATAATCTCTATGTGATAATCCTACTTCTCTAAGATCACATTTCATATTTTGGACTAACATGCATAACGATTTTAAAGTCACCATATCTTTCAAACCATAATCACAAATGGAATTATTACAAAGGAATTTTGAATATTATTTCTTGATCTACAATTTTCATATTTCATATGATTCAAAATATCATCACATATATCAAGACAAACGAATTCAATCAGGACTAAATTTATGCTCGTCAGGATTTTTCAGCAACGGTGTCGAAAAATTCTAAAATTTAATATGTATGATCTTCAGAATGCCTAAGGTCTCCATTAAAAGTTTATAGACCAAATTTAAATTCATATAGGAGATATACAGAAAACTCTATAACACGTTAAAAATATTTGTTTATTATAACAATATTTTTAATGCTAATTATTCATGAAGAAAAATATTAACTATGATAGAATCCTAGTCTATCAGTATCATACATAATACATTAGGTATCAAATAACCTAAAATTCCAAGCATCATATTAAATCGTTAAAGAAAAATTATACCGTTAATAATTCAATAAAACGGAAAAAACAATGATAATTATCGCGTTTCAGAAATCGTTTTTCCTTTGATCTCTATGACAAAATAGACCATCTTAAAATTGTTGGAAAAATTGTTGAATTATATGTGCACAAAAAATAAAATCAAAGTACGAAACAAATATTATGGTTGAGTTATGGACCAGGTCACTCTCTTTAAGACATTTCGCGGCTCTCCCCAAGATTGTGCAAGCAGTTTATCGATGTCGGGACGTCCCCAGGATAAAACAGTTGAGTTCAATATCATTCACAATCACTCTTGCAAGATAGAGAATGTGATACTTTTACACTTTATTCTTGCTCAGAATCACATTTGTAAAAAACAAGATGATCATACACTCTTATTTTCTTTCTAAAAATATTTTTCGTTTAAAAACTCAAAAAACATAATTCTCATATTTGTTTTTCCAACCAAAATCTGTTTTAATAATCAAGGGTTTCAATAAAGTTAAATGAGAATTAATTATGCTATAACTCACACATGATAAGTGATGTAACAACTTAAATCAGTGTGTGTTCAATCTGGAGTAGCACCTGGGGTTACTCTACAAAATTGTAGTTTCGTCGTTAACGAAATATTGATGGGTTTGATGTACTTGTATTCTTGTACTATAAATTCTCTTATAATTAAAGTGAAAGAAAATAAGTACGTTAATCAACCTTGTAGAATTCGGTTATTGAAAAATATTACAAACAAGAATCGGTCTTGTTAGAATTCAGATCTTGAAAGAGATTATTTTAGGTTTTTATTGGATATTAATTTTTGAGATTATTCAAGGAATTTGTCATATAGGTTCACGAACAAAAATTTGGCGGTGTACTCGATATCCTCTCATTTTCAACAAATCCTTACAACAAGCACCACATTTACTATTTACAAAAGTTCTCATGTCTAAAAAGACTGTAAAAGCTACATAAAGAAATCATATATATACTAAGTATTATATACAACACTTCTGATAAACAAGTCCTTACAATGCGCACCATCTTTACCATATATACTTTTAATGTAACGGGTATGAATGTCCAACTAATTTTTAAGACAGCATCTGCATCCAATCCAAAATCTATTGGATCCCACAAATTACATATACGTCCAGTCTATCGATATGAGGATCGGGCACTCTAACGCTAAAAAACGGACGGGGGGTGGGAGGGGAGGGGCTGATGGGATCCACGGGTTGGATCCTAAATGTTACCCTTAGTTAAACAAATTTTTACATGATCGAAAAGCTTGATGGGCTTTCATAAAATATCATTTGTTTTATAAAATGTCATTTGTTCTATAAAATGTCATTTCATGCAGATTAAGAAAAAGAATAAAGACTAGTTTTTTCCTAAATATATCCCTTAATATTAATTTTTAACATATTTAAATCTCCTAGTTTGTTCCTTGTTTCTAGTGGTTTGATTTCAATACATTGACAAATCAGGAAAAAAATGAAAAAAATATTAAAACATTCATCTATTTTGGAACTAAAAATAGACCTTAAACCTTCAACTAAACTGGGACGAAGGGAGTACTTTCTATGTGCGTACCGATTGACAAAGATACCAAAAATTTAACGTCTTAGCTTACTAATGGTTCGTACTCGTAAGAATCACTTCTTGGAAGCTTTCAATATCTAAGAACATCTCCAATAGAAGGTGCAAATTTAATTTTTTTTTTATGACACCTAGAACTTTAAACCCCCATTTAAAATAAATTCATCCCCAATAGTAGATCCTACAAAGTATGAGGGGTGACATACTAAATACAAAGTTTTTAAAGAAAGTCTTAACTAGACGTCCGTGTCTTTTCTTTCATAATTTTTTCTTTTTAGTATTTATTTAAAGTAAAATTAAACGGATAAGATGTTATCACATAAGACATTCTAAGGGTTAAATTCTTTAGAATTGGAGAGAGTTTATTAGTTGTGGGGTCTTATATTTGCTATATGAGCATCTCCAATAGAATGTGCAAATTTTATTTTTACATGATACATGGGATTTTAGACCCCCATTTAAGATAAAATCATCTCCATTAGTAGATCCTACAAAGTAGGAGGGATGACATACTAAATATAAAGATTATAGAGAAAGTCTTAACTAGACTTTATTTAATAATTATTTAAAAAAAGTGGTTAAACAGACTGCTTCTTCTTATTTATACTTCGACAAAAGCCAAGTTTTATTCCACTCCAATGTCTTCTCACTAGATAAAGTCTTTTTGATTCCTATCGCCGGTGTTTCACTGTACATTAGCTTTATCAACTTTCCTATTGGAGAAAAGTGGTTTGTAACATCTACTTCTACACCTTCAAGCTACATCACAACACAATATCGCAAGACTCTGCTAGGCACTCTTTCTACTTGTTTTACGACTTGACATTTCACAAGACCAAGAAGATCTTAGTATTTTATATGCTTCAGTAAGTTCGAAATTATACTTCCTGTACTTCATCAATTCTATAATCGGCTACAATCTCGATTCTCATAAGTGCAATCAGCATTCTCTCCTTCTATCATTTCTATTGATTACTCTCTACTTCCCTTGGTAACCTTTGCATCTTATTGGGCCTATAACAGTTGAAGCCTGGTGTATTTATTCCTTAACAGCTCTCTAGAATGGATATTATAGCGTGGAACTGTCAAGGAATCAACCAGCCAACAACTATACAATATCTACGAGGTTTGGTCTCAACACAGAAGCTTTTGATCTTATTTCTATCAAAAACTTTAGCCAGTGAAAACCACATGATTTCTCTTCGACGATCCTTACAATTCTGCCACCATTTTGTGGTTCCAAAAATTGGTCGGTGATCGTTTCAGAAAAGTGGTAAAAATAGTTCGTTCTCTGAGACTTGTGAAGATTCGTTTAGACCTAATTTTGATTTAAACTAGAAAATAAGTAAAAGATTTTAACAGTATTTGGAGAAAATGGAACTCAGGATTCCACCAAAATCACTTTTGAATGATTTCTACAATGATTCTTTAACAATTATAGCTCTTTTATTGACTCTATTTCTTTGCCAAAAGTAGATTTCTAAAACATTAACTGTAAATCACAATCATGGCGTATCAAAATCTCTTACGTCCCAGCATACACCATCAAACAAAATCACAATTAATTAAGAAAAATCATAAATCAATTAAAAATCAATGCAAAAGTCATTAAGAATCAAAAATAGTTACCGTTCATTCATGAAATATGGCTTCCTCCATTGTCCCAGTGGTTGGGGTGCCCCTATCCAATAGTGGGGTGCCTTTAACAACTTTCCTTAAGTACCTTTAGTAATTTTTCTCGGGTGCTTTTATCACTTTTTGAGCCGATTTTTCCACAAATGTTTATTTCCCAAAAATACATATAACCACATAAAATCACACAATAACTACAAAATTAAGCACTAACAATATAAATAATTGAGGGCAAATCATACACAAAAATGTATCTATCAAATACCACAAACTTATTATTTGTTAGTCCTCAAGCAAATCTAATCTAGAAATAAAATAAAATCCTAACTCATTTTCGCAGGAATCGCGATTACACTTAGCGTGTGCAACAAGCATTTAAACCCATAGGTGTCCCTATCAGACGAGTTTTATTCTCGTGAGGGTTTACAAGAGGTGTACCCACAAAACCTTTACTCCAAACCATAGCTACCTGTGAACGATTGAGAGTAAACACTAAACAAGCTATTTAGTTGGCATACTAAATTCTTCGGCTATTGGAATCATTACCTTATATGAGTCCAATTGTTGTACACGAGTTTGCACTCAGCATACTAAAATTCATATATAAGAAAACAAATCTCTACCTAGATAGTCGTTCAAACACGATACTCAGAATCTATCAAATTTCAATCACATGAAAAGATTTATAAGATGGATATGGAGATGATGAAGTTTGCGCATGTTGAATAAGGTGAACGGTGTTTCCCATATCTGTCTGAAGGTCAGTGCTCCCACTGCTCTTAATCCTTATACTAATATCGACTCAGCAGGTCCATACAAAGGTCCCAGTGATCGATTTATTGAAAATTAAACAATTATCTTTATTTTATTAAATGTACTGACAACATGATTGGATCAAATGACTCAAAGCGCATGCTCCTTATCATCATCTTACATGATAGTTCTCATGGATCCTGCGTTCCACGCTTGCTTAGGCGACGGAGACAGGGAGAACATACACATATTGCTATCAAAGTGTCAATACTCAGAAAAAAATTATAAGAAAAATCTTAGTCTAAATAATATCAAACACTCTACTCTATCCTGGCGGCAATAACAATTCGATATTGGTGTCCCACCAAATCACTTAGAGAAACAAAAAATTATAAAAATAAAAAAATAAGGTGATATGGTCGAGATAGACTCCGAGATATGGTGACAACTATCATATTATTTCTAACACCTGAGCTAGGCATCCTTTTATGAATAGACCATTTAGCCGTGCACACCAATTCCTATTGACAAAGAGCTAAGTTTCTATCTACCTAGAATGGTTAGTGTCATCCTAAATTGTTCACAAGTTTCTAGACTTTGGAGTTCCATATTTCATTAAAAGTTTCTCCCTTACCCCCAAACTTAAATCTAACATTGTCCTCAATGTTCTAAAAATGAATGATTAAATACATGAACAAGTTACCAATCGAAAGAAAGGAGTTAAAGAAAGATATTATTGTGTCGCATGAGCATGGGTTACCTCCCAAGAAGTGCTAAGTTTAAAGTATTCAGACAGACTAAGAAAGAATTAATCACCTTATAAAATCATATAGAAATAGCCGGAACAACTGTGGGTCATATGAATAAAATAATGTTATCCAAAATAGAAGGAAACAGATGCAGGCCCAGAAAATGAACAAACAAAGTACAACTTTATCCCTATCTAGTGTCTTGTTTAAGACAACTATATCTAGTTGAGGTTAAGGTTCAAGCTCTATAAAAGTGTCCCAATAAAATGTTTTCATGGTATGGATTTCCTCATAGGCCAGATCAACAGGATCAGGTTGTAGATTCTGGAAAACTCAACCAAGAACTTAAAAGCACATAATAATAACCTGAATAATTGTGGATCCTCAAAGTTAATCAGATTGGACTTATACAATTGACTACTATGAAAATGGTCACTCTTAAGAAAATATGTCGATTCTAATTCCCTAAAGTAATTAGGCTTAGTCTCAAAACTTAATAGCTGACACATTTGAAATTTATACGTTCCCACATATGGAAGAAAATATTTTGGTGGGAAAACAAAGTCAATCTCGGTATTATCGTCTGGGTAAACCACATCGCCAGAGGATGGGTTTCTAACAACTGGACTTCTTTCTGGACATCAATAGGTTCAGGGAATCTAGTTTGAAGATGATCTTGTAAAATGGTAGAGGTGCAAATTTTAATTCCCAAGTGAGGTACATTTTTAAGAGTCAAAGGTAAAGCACAGGGAGAGTAATAGTCACCCCCAAACTTAGAGTTTTCAGTGTCTTTAGATAGACTAGTCACAATTTCCCTAATTTCTAGATCGTCAGATTCCTGAAAATAGTCAATTGTTTCTTCTAGGTTATAATCAGGTGGTGCATCCTCACTCATATTCAAAATCTCTATGAGTCTATCTTTGTTATCTAAGACTGTTTCTAAATTGTTTGACTCTAAAACAGTATTCTCAAGATAAACCCGTTCCTCTAAACCATTATCGGCTTCAAAACAAGAAAATTTTACATCGTCTAAAACAGTGGTATCTCAGTCAAATCATCTTCCTTTTGAATAGGTGAATAATCATTAAAATTATTTGGATTTGAACCATAGATAACACTATCATCATGAAGCACAATTGGAGAGACAATTTCTTGATCACTCTGCCTGCATATTTCAAGTTCTTCATCAATACTATCCTCATCATAATAATAATATGAAGATGTTTGAACCTCGTCTAAATAAGTAGTGTTACCAATTTTATCCCCTTCCTATTGATTAGGTGAACAATTATCAAGGGTAGCCCTATATTGGAAATTAAGATCATTTTGAGCAATATTATTCTTGCAAGACTTTCATTCACACTTAATGCAAATCTATTTGTATTCTCAGTCAGCTGCTTGAGGAATTCTTCTAGAGAAAGAGTTGGACTACTAATTCCGCGGGCGCCCCCCCCCACTTAATACGAACCTATTTGTATTCTCAGTCAACTCCTTGAGGGAATTCTCTAGAGAAACAAATGGATCATAAAGAGTACTAGATCGAAACTTCTCGTGTGATTCTTCTAGAGAAAGCGTTGGACTACTATTTGTTCCTCTCACACTTAATTCAAACCTATGTGTCATCTCAGATATCTTCTTGAGTGATTCTTCTAGAGGCTTAATAGGTTCATGATTAGTACTAGATTGCAATTGCTTCAATGATTCCTTTAGAGGCATAATAGGTTCATTATAAGAACTAGATCCCACATGCTTTAGGGCATCCCTCAAAGACAAAGAACTCGAATTTTGCTCATTTTCATGTTCATATGACGGGTGTATATATGAACAGTAATTGGGATCACCCTGGTATGAGCAATAACCTCCAAAAGGTTGATGGTGATCCCGATTACTATCCACACCATGTTAATAATTCGGATAATGTATATTTTGAAATTCAGTCGGATATTCATTGTATTTGTCCTCATAATACCAGTTCGACATTTTCTGACAAAAACTTCCTAATATATTTACAAAAAATCTAAGAAAATAAATTCTAATAGGAAGGGGGTTCTAAACATACACAAACAAGGACGACTCAACCAAATCAAACCTACTGAATCTAGCGAACAAAAAACATGATGGCTCCACTTAGATTATTTCTAGACCAGCTTCTATTCTTCCAAAAGGCAACTAGTTACAGTTTTAGCAAATCTCTTAAAACAATCTGAATTAGATTAAGTCGAATAGAAACAAGATAAGATCTAAGAAACTTTGATAACCTTGCCTCTTTGGCAACGTTTCCTTGGGTTACAAGGCGGCTCGAACCTACTTAAAATAATCTTCATGAACTTTGAGTTAGGCTAACAGAGTAACCAATACAGTCCTTTTGAATGATTTTCCAATAAGCTCGTTACCCTATCATCTCTTTCTAGTCAAATTTTAAGGCCTGGGTTCGCGTTGGTAACGTGTTCCTAAAGTGGGCAAGAAGGAAACGGTGATGAAATCCGAGTCCTTATCTTGTATGGCCAGTCCTTGCCCTTTACTAGAAAAGTAAATCCGTATTCAGTTTTCAACATATATGCATTATGAAGGAATACGGAAAACCCACTGACAGAGGATTCGTGGACAGTTAGAGTTTTACCTCCCGTTCCAGACGGGCGATGAACCGTTGAAGTCGTCTCAGGCCACCGACTCCTATATCAGTGTACGAACTCGAGGGGCAGAGACAATATCGTAATTATCTTCCTTCCTTGTGCAGTTTGTATTTAATTACCCTTCCGTAGGGTTTAAAAATAATAAAGTCCAAAAGTCCCAAAAAAATAAAGTCCAAAGAAAAAGTCAAAAAATAAAAAAAAAATTACAAAATAATAAAAGATTTCCTAATATAATTTTCTAAAAATAAAAATAAATAAAACCCTAAAAATTAAATAAATTTAAAATTAACTAAAATATAAAAAATAAAATAAGTTTGTCTTTTTTTTTCGTTCTTTTCAATTTATCTTTGATTCCAAGTCTTTAATCAGTCAATATAATCTTTGGCTTCAATTTCTTTTTGATCCAAATCCTGAAATACAAAGAAAAATACTCAAAAACGTAAAGTAGAACAAATAAAAATAGAAATAAAAATCTAATTAAATTAACTAACCTAAAAAAAACTAAAAACAAATTTAAAAACAAGTCCCCGGCAACGGCACTAAAAACTTGATCGATTAGAAAAGTGGTAAAAATAGTTCGTTCTCTGAGACTTGTGAAGATTCGTTTAGACCTAATTTTGATTTAAACTAGAAAATAAGTAAAAGATTTTAACAGTATTTGGAGAAACTGGAACTCAGGATTCCACCAAAATCACTTCTGAATGATTTTTACAATGATTCTTTAACAATTATAGCTTTTTTATTGACTTTGTTTCTTTGCCAAAAGTAGATTTCTAAAACATTAACTGTAAATCACAATCATGGCGTATCAAAAGCTCTTACGTCCCAGCATACACCATCAAACAAAATACAAAATTAAGCATTAATAATATCGATAATTGAGGACAAATCATACACAAAAATGTGTCTATCAGTCGGCGTGGGAGGATTATGTTTATTATGGAAACATAACCTAAACGTAGAATCCTACCCTATTCCCAAAGTTACATAATGCACTAATCACCCCACCTCCACCTAACCAACCCTGTCTATGCACGTGCATTTATGGTCAGCCTCACCCTGAGGTGCGGAAAGATCTCTGCCAAGATTTTCCAATAATCTTCTCTGACATCAATATCGATATTCCATGGGTTCTGTTAGGGGACTTCAACGACATAACAGATCAATCAGAGAAAAAGGGAGGCAGGTAATTTACATATGCGCAGACTTAACATTTTCTTACAATGATCAATCAAATGGGTTTCACTGATATGGGATTCTGAGTAGATCCATTTACGTGGACAAACAATCATCTAGGACAAGATAATATTCTTGAACGCCTTGACAGAGTCCTACTTACACAACATTGGCGAACAACAAACCCTCATGCAGGAGTTACTCATCTCCAGAGAATAGCTTCCGATCACGCCCCAATCTTGCTGCAAACAAAAATGATCGACTGGAGGGGAACAAAGAATTACAAATTTGAACATCTTTGGCTCTTTCACCCGCAACTTAGGAAAGTGGTGGACACGGCATGGACCCAGCAAAGCGATATAGAACCTTCTCTGGACCTGCAATTGAAACTCATCATAACCAGTCAAACTCTTACTGAACGGAATAAGGAAACCTTTGGCCACCTACCCACAATGATCAAAAACTCAACATCACAAATAAAGTTAGTTCAGCAACAATGTACTACACGACAAGGAGCTAACCAAAACTATTATTTGTTACGTGAAAATGAGCTTAGAGATAACCATATGACTCTTCTTCAATGTCATGCGACCTATTGGCAACAAAGATCCAAAATACAATGGCTCTAATCCGGCGACAGCAATACAAATTTCTTCCACACCAAGGCCACCATCCATCAAGGACACAACAACATACAACAATTAAGGGACCATCAAAATAATTGGGTAACTAGAAAAGATGGAGTTATACACCTCATTTTGGATCACTAAATTGAACAATATACAGCAGGTCCTACTACAATATATGAGGATATATTCATAGAAATCACTCCAAGATTAACTCCCAAACATCGCGCAATGTTAACCGATGAGGTAACATCGACGGAAAATCAAACAAGCACCCTTTTCTATAGATTCCGAGCGAGCTTCCGGCCCGGATGGATACACCAGTAAGTTTTTCAAAACCTTCTGGGAAACCACTCATACTCAATTAATAGTTATGGTTCGTAGTTTTTTAATTCACTAAATATTCACCCACTCATGAATCACACAAACCTCACATTCATTCCAAAAGTAGAACATCCTTCAAAACCATTACAATTCAGACTTAGAGGTCTTTACAATGTCATCTATAAAATTATTGCAAAAATTCTAGTCAACCGTATTAGAACGCTATTCCCATTCTTGATAGCCCTTACCAGAGTGCTTTTTTCCCCCAAAGATTAATTCATGATAATTCACTATATCAAAACTTCAACCCTAACCAAAGATCCCAAAATAGACCTAAAGTTAGATATCCAAAAGGCATATGACAGTCTGGATTGGGGCTTCATCAAAACATCCTTCATGATGTGGTTTCAGATTACCCTATTTAATTAAACCACAATCACACGGCGTCTAACTAGTAGACAACGGCAAGTACGGGTCGAAACCCACAGAGAGCGGGGAAATACTGCAATCAATATCTCAATTAACTAATCAGAAATAGTATTTATGGATTTTTAGATTAATGAATAAAATAATAAAACAAACTAAACTAATAAAAATAAATCTAATGGGAGAGAGTCGGTAACCAGGGTTTTCAGTATCCACTACTATTTCAATTTAATTACTGAAGTGAAACATAACTCATGAATATTTAGAGTCGCAAATATCACTGGGACGCCCTAAACATGATGCATCAAAAAGCCCTAGTCTCAAGCATACACCATAAAATTGCGTTAGCGAGAAAATTGTACGAAACTAATTATAGGTCCACAAAAATTACCTGACTATTCTAAGCATACCCCATCAAAGGATTTAACCCAAGCATGAAATATCAAATAAGTAGACAAATATATCTGCAACAAGTAGATTTTCAAAACAACAACTGTATACCAGAAGCATGGAACATCAAAAACCTAGGTCAAGCATGTACCATCAAATGACATCACAATTGTTTAATGAAATTTAATAAATCAAAATCATGAAATTAATATATTTAAATCATAATAGTCTATTACCTAATAATTCAATTTAATTGGTCTACTACTAAAAGTGGTTTCAACATAAACCCTAGTTACACATTAATTAGAACATGGAGATGGTTTCTCAAAACCCATAAAATTGATTGAAAAGAAGAAACAGATAGAAAGAATTAAACCTAAAAATATGAATTGTTCAACAACAGTCTTTTCCTTCTTTCTCCGTCTGGTGCTCTCTGTCCAGGAGACTCCCTCTGCGTCCGCCTCTCTCTTCCGTATTCTATACAGGAGAAAAGTCCCCCCGAATCTGAACTCCTCTGACTGCGCCCCCCTCTCTTTCTCTTTATAGTCTCTCTAGGTTTTAACTAGCAGACACCGTACAGGCCTATTAGTTGCCTCTTACTGTCCAGCCCAAGAGTCATTATTGTACTCTCAGATCAACTATCATTGCATCAACCAAACACTACACCCACTGATAGCCTCTTCTTCTTTTATATCAAACGGCTAACAAAGCCCTAGATTAGACCCTCTATTTCCATTCTTCTCTTTCACGTGCTATGCCTAGCACCTACTGTAAATCACGTGAAGCCTTCCCAGCCAGTAGCCAACTCCTCTTGTACCGTACTTTCCTATCATCAATTGTCTAGCCTTAGTTTACCTTCACGTGAGAGGCTCCTAGCCTAGGTCTAGCTGACGCCTAACATAGCTCTTCTTCTCTTGTCTCTTTACTATCACGTGAAGCACTTGATGTCTATTTAGCCAATGTAAATCAACACCAACCACAACACCTTACCACCTCAAGTCACGTTCCCATTAAATATACCAACATCCAACCTAAATTTAGCCAACATCAAGAGAATAACGTTTCACCATATAGCCAATAGCCAACGCCCATTCGCACTCACGTACAGCTTTGTACTGTCCGCCTTGACAGTCTAGCCCCCTGCTCACGTCCTCCTCTCATCTTCTCACGTCTCTTTCTTTCTCAATAGTCAACATCCTAAGCTACAAATCATAGCCTGCACACATGACGCATCCTCTTGCTCTTGAAGCAATCACGTTGTAACCCAACATAGAAGCTCGAATTGTGCAGCACCTCATACGTCAGCCTCTTGAGACCTGCTTAGCTTTCTTCAATCCACAAACCAAGTCTGTTCCTTCGCCTTAGCCTTTCTTACCAACATTAATTCACGCACAGCCAACTACCCTGCACGTTACTTTCCACACAAAAGAAGACGCACCTCTCACTCTTTAATGCAGACTCCACCTTCTTTTCTAGCTAGCAACTTCACCCAAACCGTACAGCCTAGCCATCAAGTCTACTTTCAACAGCTTCCAAACAGTAGCCTTCAAATCATCATTGCCTACACCTCAAACTCCATCACGTGAAATACTCACTTTTTCTCTTTTCAATTCAAACCCCACCTGATCACAGTGTTTGCTGCCTCCAAACTATCCATGTTCATAAGTTAATCAATTTAGACAATTTAATCATATTTATTTGTAACCATGAATTTTACGTATACCACCTAAGATAATATCAAAACACTAAAATTAGTACAAAACGATAACAAGAAAATATAGATAAAACGGTAAAAATGTATCAATTAAGTGCTTATCAAGTACCCCCAAACCTATATTTTGATAGTCCTCGAGCAAAACTAGTCTAAAAATAAAATAAAATTATAACTCACTTTCGCAGGAATCGCGACTATATTTAGCATATGTAATAAGCCTTTAAACCCCTAAGTGGCCTTAGCGGACGAGTTATAGTCTCGTGAGGGTTTACAAGAGGTTTACCCACAAAACCTGACTCCAAATTTTAGCTATATGTGAACGATTAAGGATAGACACTAAACATGCTATTTAGTTGGCATACTAAATCCTTCGAGTATAAGAATCATTACCCTGTATGAATCCAATTACTGTACACGAGTTTTTACTCAGCGTACTAAAATTCATATAAAAATACAACTCTACTCAAATAATCATCAAACATCCAAAATTGGATACAATTCACATTGCTCGAAATCATCAAATTCAAGCACAGGGATAGATTAGAAGATGAAAATAGAAGTAATGAATGATGCATATGTTGACTAAGGTGAACGGTGTTTCCCATATCTGTCTGAAGGTCAGTGCCAGGATGAATCCTATTTTTATTATTATTATTTATATACATAAATTATTATTTTTTTTCATTTTTTTTTGATGACTGCATGAATAGATCTTTTGAATCTAAGCGCATGCTCCTTTTCAGCAGATTACATGATAGTTCCCATGGATCCTGCATTCCACACTTGCTTAGGCGACGGAGACAGGGAAAACACACACATATTGCTATCAAAGTGTCAATTTTCATCATTTTTTTTTTAAATTTTGAATAAGAATTAAAAATGGACTTGATCTCAACACTCTATTTCATCCTGGCGGCGATAAAAATTTGATACTAGGCCCTACCAAATCACTTAGAGAAACATAAAATTGTAAAAATAAAAATAGAAAGTGATATGATTATGATGATTCCGAGATATGCTTGTTCAATGATTATCATGTTATTTCTAACACCTAAGTGCATTCAGATATGAATAGACCATTTAGCTGGGCACACCAATTCTATAGATAAGAGCTATGTTTCCATCTATCTAGAATGGTTAGTGTCATCCTGAATAATTCACATGTTTCTAAATTTCGGAGTTTCTTTATTGACATCAATTTTCGGAAACTCTACCCCAAACCTAAATTTAACATTGTCCTCAATGTTTCAAACTGTGCAACCTAAAATGGTATGCAACAAATAAAAATAAGAGAAACAAATGTAAATTAAAGAGAAGGGATTGGAACGTCTCACCTGATTGACGCAAGAAAAACAGTATTCTCTGTCACACACATCAAACGATAGTAATAACAAATAAAAATAAAAATAAATAAAAAGCCTAAAAGAAAATAAAAACAAGAAACTAATAATCTACCTACTGGATATGTACAGAAAGAATCCCCATACACTAATAACCTAAAAATTTGGGGATCAACCCAAAATACAATATATACAAATGATAGTTTCACAATTATATTATTGTGACACGGTGACACTGAAACTATCAAAAATAAGGGATTACCCCCAAACCAAGTTTTTACTACACTGGGAAGTGCGTAAAGAACAAAATATGGGGATAATATGGGGATAATATTGGGGAAGCATTGATTGGTTCATGCATAGTGTCAGGAATAGGCAAGTCCTCTGGGTATTTGGATGCAAAGTGATCCAACAAAACTTTTGAAGCACATAATTCTAACTCTAAATTAGTTAACTTTTGGAAGTCTAGGGGTTTAGAAACAAATTCTAAGTCGGGTGAATGATCTTTGTGAGATAGATTCATCTATAGAATTAGGCAAATCATCTACACAATCATCCACAGGTTCATCTATTATTATAGGTGATTCGTCACTTACCTCAGGTGAAGCAAGCACTTCATTATGTCGTGGCCTTCTTAATACTTCCCCCAATATCATTTTTTTCGTTTCCGTCGAAAGATTCAGACAATCCAAAAGATTCCTCTTCCTCGGAAAATCAACCTCATGGTACTGGGGTTGATACTCAGCTGAATAACCACCTATGACGGAACGATGTGGATGCCAAGTTCCATACCTGAGACGATTATAAGCACAAATATCCTTATATCCTGGCCCATATATACATTCCCCAAGTGTCATCTTAGATGACGTCTCCTGACAAAGAGTCATCATCCTCGAAAAAGTACCTGAAAAGAGATACTAAAACACAAAACGAATCAAATAGAACTAAAAAACATAAAATAAGAATAAAAATAAATATATACAAAATAATATAAAAACCTAAACTACGATTAGAAAATCAAAAATACTAATTACAATATTCCACAACCGCTCCCCGGCAGCGGCGCCAAAAATTGATGTGGTTTCAGATTACCCTATTTAATTAAACCGCAATCGCACGGCATCTAACTAGTAGACAACGGCAAGTACGGGTCGAACCCACAAAGAGCGGGGAAATACTGCAATCAATATCTCAATTAACTAATCAGAAATAGTATTTATGGATTTTTAGATTAATGAATAAAATAATAAAACAAACCAAACTAATAAAAATAAATCTAATGGGAGAGAGTCGGTAACCAGGGTTTTCAGTATCCACTACTATTTCAATTTAATTACTGAAGTGAAACATAACTCATGAATATTTAGAGTCGCAAATATCACTGGGACGCCCTAAACATGATGCATCAAAAAGCCCTAGTCTCAAGCATACACCATAAAATTGCGTTAGCGAGAAAATTATATGAAACTAATTATAGGTCCACAAATAATACCTGACTATTCTAAGCATACCCCATCAAAGGATTTAACCAAAGCATGAAATATCAAATAAGTAGACAAATATATTTGCAACAAGTAGATTTTCAAAACAACAACTATATACCAGAAGCATGGAACATCAAAAACCTAGGTCAAGCATGTACCATCAAACGACATCACAATTGTTTAATGAAATTTAATAAATCAAAATCATGAAATTAATCTATTCAAATCATAATAATCTATTACCTGATAATTCAATTTAATTGGTCTACTACTAAAAGTGGTTTCAACATAAACCCTAGTTACACATTAATTAGAACATGGAGATGGGTTTCTCAAAACCCATAAAATTGATTGAAAAGTAGAAAGAATTAAACCTAAAAATATGAATTGTCCAACAGCAGTCTTTTCCTTCTTTCTCCATCTGGTGCTCTCTGTCCAGGAGACTCCCTCTGCATCCGCCTCTCTCTTCCGTATTCTATACAGGAGAAAAGTCCCCCCGAATCTGAACTCCTCTGACTGCGCCCCCCCTCTCTTTCTCTTTATAGTCTCTCTAGGTTTTAACTAGCAGACACCGTACAGGCCTATTAGCTTCCTCTTACTGTCCAGCCCAAGAGTCATTATTGTACTCTCATATCAACTATCATTGCATCAACCAAACACTACACCCACTGCTAGCCTCTTCTTCTTTTATATCAAACGGCTAACAAAGCCCTAGATTAGACCCTCTATTTCCATTCTTCTCTTTCACGTGTTATGCCTAGCACCTACTGTAAATCACGTGAAGCCTTCCCAGCCAGTAGCCAACTCCTCTTGTATCGTACTTTCCTATCATCAATTGTCTAGCCTTAGTTTACCTTCATGTGAGAGGCTCCTAGCCTAGGTCTAGCTGACGCCTAACATAGCTCTTCTTCTCTTGTCTCTTTACTATCACGTGAAGCACTTGATGTCTATTTAGCCAATGTAAACCAACACCAACCACAACACCTTACCACCTCAAGTCACGTTCCTATTAAATATACCAACATCCAACCTAAATTTAGCCAACATCAAGAGAATAACATTTCACCACGTAGCCAATAGCCAACGCCCATTCGCACTCACGTACAGCTTTGTACTGTCCGCCTTGACAGTCTAGCCACCTGCTCACGTTCGCCTCTCATCTTCTCATGTCTCTTTCTTTCTTAATAGTCAACATCCTAAGCTACAAATCATAGCCTGCACACATGACGCATCCTCTTGCTCCTGAAGCAATCACGTTGTAACCCAACATAGAAGCTCGAATTGTGCAGCACCTCATACGTCAGCCTCTTGAGACCTGCTTAGCGTTCTTCAATCCACAAACCAAGTCTGTTCCTTCGCCTTAGCCTTTCTTGCCAACATCAATTCACGCACAGCCAACTACCCTGCACGTTACTTTCCACACAAAAGAAGACGCACCTCTCACTCTTTAATGCAGACTCCACCTTCTTTTCTAGCTAGCAACTTCACCCAAACCGTACAGCCTAGCCATCAAGTCTACTTTCAACAGCTTCCAAACAGTAGCCTTCAAATCATCATTGCCTACACCTCAAACTCCATCACGTGAAGTACTCACTTTTTCTCTTTTCAATTCAAACCCCACCTGATCACAGTGTTTGCTGCCTCCAAACTATCCATGTTCATAAGTTAATCAATTTAGACAATTTAATCATATTTATTTGTAACCATGAATTTTACATATACCACCTAAGATAATATCAAAACACTAAAATTAGTACAAAACGATAACAAGAAAATATAGATAAAGCGGTAAAAATGTATCAATTAAGTGCTTATCACTTCACAAAGCTAGGTTTTCCATCAACCTTGGTATACTAGATTATGCTTTGTGTCACAACATTCATATATTCAGTTAACAACAACGGCACTCCGCACAGTTATATCACACCAACAAGAGGCATAAGACAAGAAGATCCGTTATATTCCTACATATTCATAATTTGTGCGGAAATATTATCCACAAACTTGGGAAGCCTGGAAAACCAAAAGCTTGTTGGAGGACTCCGCATATCCAAAAAAGCGCCACCCATCTTGCACCTAATGTATATGGATGACCTTCTAATCACTTTCAAAGTGTCTAGGGAAAGCACCACTCACCTCAAGAATTTACTCCATTCATACGGCACTTCAGCGGGACAAGTAATTAATACTTCCAAATCCACAATTATACATCATCCGAGACTGGACCAACATGAAGTAGATATTATACATCATCAATTCAGAATGCTTATCACTTCAAACCCCCTATCTATCTAGGGGTCCAATTCAAACGTGGAAGATCATCTCAACATATTTTCGAACCTCTGCTTCAAAGGTTAGCAAGGAAAGCAAAAGGATGGATGATGAAATTAATCAAGCTTGATGGAAGGTTAGTACTCATCAAAACTTCTCTAATACCCACCTCTAACCACCTCATGTAAACTCAAATTATTTTCACCCATGTGCATAAAAAAATAGACTGTATCAAGGAACTTCTAGGGACATGATTCCTTGGTGAAAAAGCTTCATCCTCTAGGTTGGGATAAATTATCCAAACCAATATCAGTAGGTGGGCTGGGAATTAGGAAAAGTAGTGAACATAATAAAGCACTGCTTATGAAAAGGGTCTAGAATCTGCATGACCATCCTGATTCCATCTGGGCCAGCCTATATCAAGAGAAATATCTCAAACATCAACCAATTTTCCAAATCTCCCCATGATTCCTTCTTCATCCAGTGCACTATGGAAACAATTAACATCGTTCATACCCATCTTCCAAAATTTCATTTTCCACCGAGTGGGAAACAAATTAACAACCCCTATCCATGCTAACTGGATTCCATATTTTCCCAACCTACACCCCACACAATGTTACCCTATCCAGGCAGTAGCGGATATCAATGATCCGCTGACTCACAACTGGATACATGACAAACTCGACACCCTTCCGCCACATGTAAAACAAAAAATTATAAACATCCACCTACCCAAAGACATCCCCCGGGATTACATCATATGGCCGTACTCAAAAATAGGAATATATACTACCGCTTATGGATACAAATATTTAACCCGAGAAGTAAACAACCAACCCAATCAATACCCCCTCTCAGTCTCCAAATTCATGTGGACTTTACCATGTCCACCTAAAATTCATTTTTTTTTGTGGAAAGCAATCTACCAACCTTTTCCATCCAATCTCACATTCCAATCATTAACTCCAGTCTTTGTACCCAGTGCAACACCGAACCAGAGACGGCAGACCACTTTCTCCTACGATGCCCAATAAAAAACCTAGATTGGAACACCCTCCTAGATCACCTCTCAAACGATCAGCATGATAACAATACCATTACGACTACTATAACCCTTCAAACAACCATTAGTTAACTCCTAAAACAACCAGACCCCCCTTCACCATAACCTCCTTCTGTTTTCTTTTATGGTCTCTCTGGTTGACCAGAAATGAGCGTATATTCCGTTGTTCCCAAATGACATCAGATAATATCATTTTCAGAGTATTTA
Organism: Papaver californicum; assembly: GCA_023531435.1. Taxonomy (NCBI): domain Eukaryota; kingdom Viridiplantae; phylum Streptophyta; class Magnoliopsida; order Ranunculales; family Papaveraceae; genus Papaver; species Papaver californicum. The sequence continues at coordinate 225,668 of JAJJMC010017500.1, forward strand.
ACCAGCAATAGGAGTTCTCCTGGCAATGAGGGCCCGTCCGTCGGTTATTCCTGGCGACTCACCGACTACCATCCCATATGATGATGTGATTGTAGACAGTGGAAATAAGATTCGTTGCTCGGACTTATTAAGACTGGATTTTAGACCTAATTCTAATTTAATATAGCAAATATATACAAAAGATGGTAGTAATATTACGAATTAATGGGACTCAGGATTCCACTATTAATCATATGAAGTGATAACTATTGATTCTTAACAATTTTAACCGATATTATTGACTCTATTCCTTTGCCGAAAGTAGATTTCTAAAACAACAACTGTAAATCATAAGCATGGCGCATCAAAAGCTCTAAGTCTAAGCATACATCATCAAACAAAATCACAACTAATTAGTAAAAATCATGATTCAATTTAAATCATTGAAAAAAATTCTTAAAGAATCAATTATAGTTAACAAACAATTAGAAAGATTTGCTTCCTGCATTATCTCAGTGTTGGGGTTTAGCTCATCATGTTGGAAACACGCTCAAAATTCTCATTCATGGCTCAAAAAGGTGTTTACAAGAAGAAAAAAAATTGACACAGAGAATTTGCAATAAATATAACTGTTGCAAAGAAGAAAAGATCACTGTTTCTAGCTGTTACATAAGAGCTGAATATAAAAGTTTTGGCCTCGGAACTTTACAGCTATAGCCACGGTTTCTTCATCTTCTTCATCACGAACATGAATTTTTTTTCTGAATTTTTTTTCTGAATTTTTTTTCGTTTCTCTGGCTTAGCCAGACCCCCTCCAACACTCTTCTAACTTCTTTATTTATTATATAGCATCAAAATCCTCTTAAATCTTCTCCAAGTCACTTCTTTAATGAAGAATAATCCTGTAGTAAAAGAGAATCTCGGTGATGATATTTTCTCTCTCGATCCTGATTTTATTCTTCTCGGTGATCTGTTGCTCTCTTACATGTTATTTCTTTGGAAGATATCGAATACATAATCGTGTTAGGGAAGAAAATACCCAAACTTCCCTTTTTTTATCCATTCCTCCTTGTTTTATTGGGTATGAGATTCTGGCAAGATATTCTAGGCTATTTTCGAGTTTCCCAGATTTGTACAACTTCTAATAATAGAGCAAGAGATATTCTTGTCTTTAAAGGTCGAAAATAACCTACCAATTCGGATCCAACTAGCACAGATTGAGAAGTGAATTTTTCCCGCCAAAAGTCTTATTTGAATTTCAAAAGGTGGTGCCCTGATCTAAAGTGAGGGTGCCTTTAACAACTTAGGTGCCCTTATTCAATCCTTGTGAGCCTATAGTAATTTTTTTCGGATGTCTTTGACATTTTTCGAGTCAAATTTTTCCAAAAATATTTATTTCCCAAAAATACCTACAAACACATAAAATAACACAACTAGTACACAATCGAGCACTATCAATAAAAAGAAGTGAGATAAATCAGATACAAAAATGTGTCTATCATCTAACACCATCAAAAGAACAACAACCATTTCGGTAGGCTGGACCATCCCTAACTTAGAATGGATTAAAATCAACACAGATGGTGCTGCCAGAGGACACCCAAGTTTAGAAGGTGCAGGATTCATCTGTAGAAACTCAGAGACAAGAACAGTTTTAGCACTTGCACAACCACTCGGAATCACCACAACCTTATCAGTTGAAACCTGGGCCATGTTATTGGCCTCCTGAACTACAACAGAAAGACAGTGGCAGAAAGTTATTTTTGAGACGGATTCTGAAAACCTCATGAGATTTCTAGCATCACCTACGGAACCACCTTGGTATATTTCAAGCATGATCACGGGGATAAAGCTAAGAATGCGTCAAATACCTCATTGTGTTATACAACATGATTACAGAGAAGGCAACCAAGCAGCTGATGAAATCGCTAACCATGCGGCTGATGGCAGGCAGTCAGTCAGGGAATTTGTCAATAAGAATTTGGGACCAGGCAATCCCAACTTTTCTTAACCGAGGTGTCCTAAATGACTCCATGGGCACTACGTACCCACGTGTATCTCTTTTCAAAAATAATAAAATTTTAAGGTTATACTTCAAAAAAAAAGAAGATATTCTAAGATTTAAATCCACATATTTTTTTAGAGATAGTTTAGTAGTTATGGGGTCTTATATTTCCTACATGGACAAAATCTACTAAATAAAGGTATTACTAAGATCTCCATGTAAGTTTTTCTACACCCGTTGTTGGAGATGCTCTATGTATAATTTTTTCATAAATACAGGTCTTAATAAAATTTCCATGTAGGATTTTTTCACACCCTCTACCGGAGATACTCTAAGGATATGATTAGTTTATAGTCGGACTTAATTAATTTGAAGGGAGAGAAAAGTTTTTTTTGGTCATTACAATAAATTTTAAAGACTACTAATGGTTAGCACTAGATGATTGTTTGCTACCGTATTTCAAAGGCGATTTTTTTGTCTCTCTCCTCTCTAAGGCGATTTTTTCGTCGTCCCAAACTCCTCCCCCTCCTATCCAGTAACCACCTCTATGAGACCGAAACCACCGTATTTCTATCCAGTGAACACCGCCGACGATAGTGATGATCAAATTTAACCACTTCTAATCATTCCCCATGTCTATTGATCCAAACCCATCTCAGATCTGCAACATCATGTTACTAAAACACAATTACTGATATCTTTAAATACTTGGTTTTCTATTTGTTTTCATAATTTCAAAGACACCAAGTTTCTAAGTCACCAAGACACAGGGATACTTATAAATCTGATGATTTTTTAGTTACAAAGATTCCAAGCTACCAAAACTTCAAGACACAGGGACACTTTTCAAAAGACACCAAGTTACCGAGACTCAAAACCCTTTGTTTCAAAGCTTATCAAAACTCGGGCTATCGATTTATCATGGACTATTGAAAAACTCAATCTATCTTCATTCTATGAGAATTAAAGTTTCAAAAGATACCATTTCAAATACTTCAATTTTCGGGATTCTGTTTCAGCTTCTATTTCCATCAACTCATTTGGAATAGATGGAATTTGCAATTGAATTATAATTAATCTTTAAGACTCTTTTAATTTCATAATTCCCTAGATTCTTTTTGCAATTTGTTATTCTCCCATACTGTTGATATGCCTTGAATCATTTGTTTGCCGGAATACGTAATGTATTATGACTGGGATTGTTTTCCGCTTTCTAGTCGAATTAGGGTTTATTCCTTTTGCCCTATATATAGGCATACGTTGTACCTAGAGAAAGTATCTTTGGTATTCTGCTCAGTAATAAAACTCTGGTTTCTCTGCCGTGGAGGTAGCTAACGCAACAGTTAGTGAACCACGTAAATCCCTGTGTTCTTTCTTCTATTATTGTTCTCGTTTGATCTCTCGTTATAACACATACCTTTTTTTCTGTAACTGAATTTATTCTTCTTTTATTCTTTCTTCTGAGCATCTGTTAGTAGATAATCTATGTTCTTTAAGTTTTTTAAAGGTTATTTATCTTCTTTCTCAAAGATAATGAGTACTCGTATGAATCCAGGTAACATTTACTACAACTGGAAAAAGAGGAAATTTCTGTAAAAACTAGGATTCAGGGAATTACAAGAATTATACGTCTTTCCCAACCTAAGGTAAATCCTACAAATATTGAGAAATTGGATCCATATCTCAACTGCTTGAATTCAATAAACCAGGCTGGGGAATTAAACCACTTACACAATTTGAAAGATTTGTGTTGCTGCAGAGAGGTTAGTATAAATTCTATAAACTTTATTTTCAAGAACATAATCTACTTTAGAATAAAACTAATAGAATGTAACATTTACATTCTTTCTCTGTGTTTACACTTAGCTCAAGTTAGTACATATTAGCTGTTGTAATTGCTCATGTTAGCACGCGTGGTTAGTCAGGTTAGTCTGTCAAAAGTGTACGTTAGCAGTGCACTGTGTTCCAGTATAAGAACAACCAAAGTCATTAAATCAAAACTAAGTTTTTCTAATAAATGTTGTGTATTCTTCAATCGTTAATCAAGAACAAGAATTACTCTCTTCATCTTGATTCAATCAATCTTCCATGGTATCAGAGCAATTCTTGGGAAAACGCTAAGGATTTTTTCGTTCAAATCAAATTCAAACTCGATTAAATGGATTATTCAATGAGTTCTTCTAGGAAATAATCAAATTCTCTTTTAAACAGTGGTGATGTTAATGAGATGTTCTTGGGAAGAATCGATTTCAATTTCGATCTATTCAGTTTTTAATGACATTATCTTGGGAACAATCAATTTCTCTATCGACATATGCAGTCTTTAATGACATTTTCTTGAAGAATCGATTTCTTTTTCGATTTAGGAATTCTTTAATGCATATCACATTTTTTTTCCACAGAAGCGTTTAACAAGAATCGGTAACAATTACCATCAGGATGTTCAAATTTTCTTCACTAATCAACATTATATAATGCACAGCAAGTGCAAGAGGTGATCTCTTCTAATTTCCTTCGTTATTCATTGTTTCTTTTTCTCTCTGGTCTTTTCTCTTTGATTTTCATTACTGCTAAAGAATCACGAAATCAATTCAAAATCTTTTTTATCAATATTCTTCTTCGTCCTAAAGATTTTCTATCTGCTACTCTATGATTCGAGAATTCCCATCAACAATGGAAAACTCAACTGCAAGTTCAATAACAAAGATTTCTCTGAATCAACTCACCAATTTCATCTCTCTTAAACTCAAAGAGGATAATTTTCTTATCTGGAAAAATCTCATGTTACCAGTAATATGAAAATTCAAAATCATGAAATATCTAGATGGATCCTATAGCTGCCCAGAACAATATACTAATTCAAGAAATCAAGTCAATGGTGTAGAAAATCCATTGTACTCTGACTGGATTGATGAAGACTCCACAATTATTATGTTGATCAACAGTACAATATCTGAGTCTGTCATTGCTCATTTCGCTACTTCACAAACAAGCCATAAACTCTGGACTCATATTGAAGAAAGATTCGCTAGATCTTCTTCAACTCATTCGATCCAACTGCGCACCAAGCTTCTTGAAGTTAAACAAGGCAACAAATCAATATCAATTTTATTAGATGAAAACAAAAATTTGGCAGACCAATTAGCTGTTGGTGGTGAAGTGGTGTCAGACAAAGAATTAGTGGTATTGACAGTATCTTCTCTTAACTCTGATTATATTCGATTTGCAACATCTATGAGACATAGATACCCAACGGTTTCCTGCATAGAACTACATAACAATCTGCTCAGTGAAGAAGCTGTCATAAGTCAAAGAAATTCAGATCTATTTCACAACTCTGCGAATCATGCCTTTGCTGCTCCAATAAACTCATCAAGATTTTCTTCTAGAAATCAATCTCCAAGTTACAATAATTATTCTCAATATGGTGGCAGAGGACATCCCAGGTTCAATAATGCATGTTCAAGATTTGGGAATAATAACTATAACAGAAGAAATACTTTTTCTGGAAGAGGTTCAGTGTATCCATCAACTTCTACTGCACATAAATTCCCGGTGAACTCTTCCTCGATGCTGATTTGTCAGATATGCACAAAACCTGGTCATACTGCTATCGAATGCAGAAACAGATTAAAAATCTCATCTTACAATGCACCAAATCATCTAACTGCAATATTAGTTTCAGCCAATATTCTGGGAGAGAATCCTTGGTATGCAGACACTGGTGAAAATAATCACATAACTCCAAACAAAGATGAACTTCAGGCTACCTCAACAAAGTATGTGGGAACTGACAAGATCCAAGCTACTAATGGAGAAGGTATGTCTATATCTCATTCTGGAAATTCTTTAAAATCAACTCCACATCATCTCTTTACTTTGAATAATATTCTTCTAGTACCAAATGCAACTTATTTGTCCACAAATTCTGTACTGATAACAATTGTTCCATAATCTTTACATCATCTGGTTTTTCTGTGAATGACTTACACACTGGGAGGACACTTTTACAAGGCCCTCACAATAATGGACTTTATCCCATTCATTTTCTTCAACACTCACCACAAAAAGCTTATTCAGCTGCTCCAGCCTCATTAACTTCTGAAATTTGGCACAAAAGGCTTGCTCATCCATCCTTCAAAACAATGCAATGCATCTCCAAAAGTCTCTCATTACCTTCTATTATCAAACATCCTACTTTCTGTAATGAATGTATGCTAGGAAGAAGTCATAAATTGCCATTCCAAATGTCTTCTACTTTCAGTTCTTTTCCTTTAGAATTGCTTCATATAGATCTATGGGGGCCTAGTCGTGTAATGTCTAGGTCTGGTTTCAGATACTATGCAATAATAATTGATGATTTTTCCAAATATAGCTGGCTCTTTTCTCTGACTGACAAATCTGTGTTTAAACACATATTTTATAAGTTCAAAGTGTTCATAGAAAAACAACTTCACCTTTCTATAAAGAAGATAAGAACAGATGGTGGGGTGAGTTCTTGAATAACATGAATATTCTTGTCCACATACACCTGAGCAAAATGGGGTTGCTGAATTAAAGCATAGGCATCTGGTGGATGTTGGAAGAACCTTCTTGATTCAGTCTGGCCTAGGGGATATATTCTGGATAGACGCTTTCAACACATCCAACTACACTATCAATAGACTGCCCAATAAATCCCTACACTACAAATCTCCATTTGAAATCTTATTTCAACAACCACCCAATTACAATTTCTTGAGAACCTTTGGATCCTTGTGCTTTCCATGGCTGAGACCATATGCATGTACTAAACTTGCTCAAAGAAGCATATCATGTGTGTTTATAGGTTATGGCACATCTCAAAAAGGATACCAGTGTTTGGATCCTACTACAAGAAGGGTCTATATTTCTAGACATGTTCAGTTTCAAGAATCAGAGATTCCTCTTAGAAAATTTTATTTTCCTAAGCCTGAAATAATCAAATATTATTCTTACTAACCTTCCCAAAGTTATATCACCCTACACAGATATGTCTACTGCATTACCTGATGCCTCTTCTTTACTCTTTAAGGAAATGACTCATGTGAACAAAGACACATCTAATATATCAACTGATCTGTCTAACACTCATTCCATGAACACAAGAGCTAAGTCAGGCATTTACAATCCAAAAGTTTACTCTAGTAAACATTGTCTCTTTACTGCACTAGTAGCTCAGATTCCTCAACCGACACCAACCTGCTTCAGCCAGGCTAATAAGAACCCAAAGTGGAGACATGCCTTAGCAGAAGAGTATAATGCTTTGCAACAAGCTAACACTTGGACAAAGGTTCCTTATCATGATTCGATGAATCTGGTTGGCTGTAAGTGGGTGTTTAGAATAAAGTATAAGTCAGATGGTAGCATAGATAGGTACAAAGCAAGGCTAGTTGCTAAGGGGTTTCATCAGCAAGAGGGACTTGACTACTCCGAAACATTCAGCCTTGTCGCAAAGCCAACAACCATCAGAACTCTTCTAGCAATTGCAGTGACGTTTGATTGGTCAATCAACCAATTAGATGTAAGTAATGCCTTCCTTCATGGAGACGTCACTGAGAACATATACATGTCACAGCCTTTTGGCTTTATAGATGAAGCTAATCCCAATCATGTGTGCAAGCTCAATAAATCCTTGTATGGACTGAAGCAAGCCCCAAGAGCATGGTATGCTAAACTGCAACAGGTTGTGATCTCTTATGACTTCACTCTAAGTTCTGTTGATGCTTCTCTATTTGTCCAGAAGATGGGAACAAGAACCACTTATATTCTCATTTATGTTGATGACATTCTCATAAAAGGTAATTCTTCATCTTATTGCACTGAATTTATTTCAAAACTTCAAACTCATTTTCCTATAAAGAATTTGGGATCTCTTCATTACTTCTTGGGACTTGAGGTTCAAAGAAATTCAAATGGATTGTTCTTGGCCCAGACAAAGTATGCTCTGGATTTATTGGAAAAGAATGAGATGACTGCTGCTAAACCATGTTCTTCTCATATCCCTGCCAACTTTAAGTTAAGTGACATGGCTGGGGAACCTCTAAGTGATCCTACTCCTTTTCTATCACTAGTAGGGGCTTTGCAATACTTAACTTGGACTCGGCTAGAAATATGCTACGTAGTTAATCAAGTCATCCAACATATGCAACAACCAAGCACAGCTCACCTCATCGCAGCTAAGAGGATACTGAGATATATCAAAGGTACACTCAACTATGGGCTCTACTTCACAAAGGGAACTCTCTCTATTAATGGCTTCAGCGATGCTAATTGGGCTGGAGACTCGACCACTCGCAGAAGCACTGGTGGGTATTGCCTGTTTCTTGGTACCTGCCCTATATCTTGGTCAAGTAAACGACAGGAAACAGTTGCCAGGTCTTCAGGGGAGGCTGAATTCCGTAACCTTGCAAATGTAGCTGCTGAGGTGATGTGACTTAGTAAACTTCTCACGGAAATGCACATCACACTAACTAGCAATCCAAAGCTTCTTTGCGACAACATAAGTGCAATCTCTTTTTCAACTAATCCAGTTTTCCATTCTCGCATGAAACATCTTTCAATCGACTATAATTTTGTTCGAGAATTGGTCAACTCCAAGGCACTGTCAATATCTTACATCTCAACCACAGATCAGGCTGCAGACATCTTCACTAAGGGTTTTGCATGTCCGAGATTCTCATCTTTGAGGGACAAACTGAATGTCCAACCACTGTCTGGATCCTTCAGTTTGAGGGGGCATAATAGAATGTAACATTTACATTCTTTCTCTGTGTTTACACTTAGCTCAAGTTAGCACATATTAGCTTTTGTAATTGCTCATGTTAGCACGCGTGGTTAGTCAGGTTAGTATGTCAAAAGTGTACGTTAGCAGTGCACTGTGTTCCAGTATAAGAATCACCAAATTCATTAAATCAAAACTAAGTTTTTCTAATAAATGTTGTGTATTCTTCAATCGTTAATCAAGAACAAGGATTACTCTCTTCACCTTGATTCAATCAATCTTCCAAAAACAACTAGACATAAAGATCATAAACACTCTGATATTTATAGTTGTATTGTGCTTGTAAAGTTTAGTTATCTTGTGATTTTCTACTTCTGGCAATTTTTAAGTATGATAGCATGGAATTGCCAGGGACTAGGAAAATCTGATACTAGAAATAGTCTGTTAGATATCCTTAACAAAGAAAACCCATAAATTCTCTTGTTGTCTGATATTAAACAACAAAATATAGAAATGCAAAATATCCTAAACAAAGTTAATGTTTATAACTATCAACTGGTACCCCCAAGAGGGAGTGCTGGAGGTCTTTGTCTTATTTGGAAGAACAATGTCAATATCCAAATAATGGATTGTGCTAATAATCATATAAATGCCTCAGTAACAAATCATATTAATGATTATAGTTAGATTCTTACATGTTTTTATGGGATTCCTTATAGACAGCTGAAACTAAAAAACCTGGAATATCATCAAATACCTAGTAAGTAGTACGAACAAACCTTGGTATTACTATGGTATTTAAATGTAGTTCTTCATGAAGAAGAAAAGAATAACAAATTTCCTTTTAAGAAGAATGAGGCTAGGAAATTCAATAAACTGATAAACAATTGTAACTTGATGCATTTGGGGTTCACGGGGTATACCTTTACTTGGAATAATCATATAAATGGAGCAGAAAACATAGAGTAGAGAGTCTAGAGACCAGATAGAGCTTTGTTCAATGCTAAATGAAATAAGAAGTTTCCTAACTCTAGCATAAAAAATCTTGGCATATTGGCTTTAGACCATGTACCAATTAGACTTAACACTAATAACCATTGGAATGATGGAGAAACCCCTTTCAAATATTTTGGAGAGTGGATAAAGCATGAGGAATGTAAGCCTCTAATTCAAGAGCACTGGAAAATTCAAGTACAAGGTTCCCCTGCTCATAAAATGAATAAAAATCTTGCCACTATCAAACATAAGTTAAGAATCTGGAATAGAAATAGCTTTGTAATATCCAGACTGACATTGACAATATTAAGAATAGTCTTGAAAATATAAACGGATTGACTTGTTATTCTAATAAGACCGGTGATCTTGTTAAACTAAAGAAAGATCTAGCAAACTGGTATGCTATAAAGGAAATTTTTGGAAAGATAAAACTGGAGATCAAAATTTATCTCTAGTTGATAGAAATAAGAGATATTTCCATAATAAGACTAAACAGAGATTTAAGAGAAATAAAATAGAAATTATCAAGAATGAAAAACATAAATGGCTAAACACCAGAACTGATATTGTTGAATGTATAACTGATCATTTCTAAATTATCGCTTCCACAGTCAACCCTGAAATTGATCAAAATATGATTGATCTAATCCCCACTAGCATAACTCAAATTGACAATGACATGCTTTGGTGTACTCCTACTAAAGATGAAATTAAGAAAACCCCTTTTTTTATGGAACCGGATAAAAGTCCAGGCCCTGACGGCTTTCCTCCCAATTTTTTCTAAAAAAATTGGGAAACTGTAGGGCCTGACTTGATCCAAATAAATAAAAAAAAATTCACATTTGGAAATATCTCTAAAGAAATGAATGCCTCATTCATTTCTTTAATCCCAAAAACTCTCAATCCCACTATCCCAGTGGAGTTCGGACCCATAGCTCTTGCCAACACCTTCTATAAAATTATATCAAAACTTATGGATGGCAGAATGAAAAGGTTGCTGGGAAGAATTATATCTACATACAAATCAACCTTCATACCAGGAAGGAAGATTTCTGAAAATATAACTCTAGCCCATGAAATCATACACAAAATGAAGAACTCTAAATCAAAAAGGGGGTTATGGGATTGAAAGTGGACATGTCAAAAGCATTCGACAGAGTCGAATAGAATTTTTTAATCCAAATAATGACTAAAATAAGTTTTAACAAAAAATGGTGTGATTTAGTTTATCAATGCATTTCAACGACTTCACTTTATGTTTAGATCAATGTGTCACCAGCTAAATTTCTCAAACCTACTAGGGGTTTGAGACAAGGAGATCATATGTCTCCTAATTTTATTTTGTATGGAAGCGCTTTCCAGAACAATCAGTCATGCTGAAAAAATAGAACTCGTCACAGGTCTAAAAATTGTTCACCAAGCCCCCTCCCTTAGTCACTTATTATTCGTAGATGAATGTCTCTTATTCTGTGAGGTGAATGAAAAATCATGTCATAATCTTGTAAATCTTTTTAGAGATTTTGGGGAAGCTTCAGGCCAACTTATTAACTTGAATAAATCAGGGGGTTTTTTTATCCCAAAAACAGAAATCAATATTAGACATAGAGTCAAAGAGATGCTATGAGTCACATCAACACCTCTAAACGACAAGTATTTAGGCTCACCCCTCTTTACTAGTAGATCTAAAGTCATCTGTTTTGAGCCTTTGATAGAAAAAATGAAGAATAGGATGCTTAGATGGAAAGGAGCCCAATTGAACACAACTGATAAAACTGTCATGATAAAGAATGTTACGTTATCTTTATATGTTTATCAAATGATTTTTTTGGATACCAATCAAGATTTGTAATAATATAACTAAAATACAAAGAAATTATGGGTAGGGAAAAAACAAAAAGGAAAGGGAAGAAAGGTGTTTGTCTTAAAAACTGGGATTTTATCTATAAATCTCTTGAAGAAGGGGGATTGGGAATCAAAAATGTTAAAAACTTTAATGTAGCCATGATAGCTAGAATGACTTGGAACTTGAAAGATAAGTCTAATTCCCTTTGTGCTACCATTTTCAAAGCGAAATACTACCGAAACAGTGATATCCTACACATAAATAGTACCCTGAAAAGAAATGATAGTTGGATTTGGAAAGGCTTATTAACAGGTATAAATCAAAATTATAAGAAACATTGTTTCTGGGAAAAAGGAAAGGGAACAAACATAGATATTTTGGAGGACTACTGGATCCCAGATAAAATGCCTCCAATTAATAAACCACCAACTGGGACTGATGGCCCAATCAAAGTGAGTGACCTGATTACAACAAAAAAAACATGGGACTTAGATAAACTGGATAAATGTTTTGACATACTAACAATTGAGAAGATAAAGAAATTAGTAGTTCCAAATTCTAACAAGGAAGACAACGTTAAGTGGACTCTAAATAAAAAGGTATTTTCTCTGTGAACTCCATCTATAACAAAATAAACTCTACATGTTCTATAAACCAAAACTGGAAGAAAAAAAATGGAGTATGGATACAACTCCTTCTGTCAAAAATTTCATTTAAACAGACCATGTTATTCTTCCAACCAGCATGAGTATATCAACTATTATCTCAGGTATAGAAACCACTTGTAAACTCTGCAATGAAGGGAAAGAGACTCTAACTCATCTGTTTTTGGAATGTAACTTTGTTACATAGGTATGGGTGCGTTTCAATTTTGATAAGTAATTTCTTATTAATGGAACTGACAATTTTCATGAATGGTTGGATGGTTGTTTTGAAAATCCTGATGTTAGTACCTAAAATTTGATTCTAGGCAAAACAATATACTGTGGAAGTACTTTATATAGATTCGGAAATCAAAATCATACATGACAAGCCTAAACCACGAAAGTAGTCGTTCCGTCCTGCTTTAGTCACAAGGAGAGAAAATTGGTTGATCTTAGGAGAGGGAAGCAGAGAAAGTTAAAGGAAATGAGTGTGATGAATTATATGTTGAGGTGTTGAACTATAGAGAATAACAGAGCTTGTAGAGGATAGTAAGCTTGTTCTGTTTCTGAATAGGCTAAGTAGCCTATTTATAATAATTTGGGAACACGTAAGTAGTGAAGGTAATGAGGAGATGAAGAGATGGAGATTGTGGAGATAATGGTATAGCCACCCATTATGTTGGGAATTTTCTGGTAACCATTACTCTATTGTCTCTTTAACTGTTATAACCGTCACCACTACTTTGTAATTTTCTCATCATGGAGTGTTGTCACGCCACATGTTGATGTAAACCACCAAACCAATACCCATGAAGAATTCCCCCATGTAATATGTTTTGATTTCTCATAGAAGTTAGTGGAGTCATGGACTCAAGACATAAGAGTAGTTGGGAGTTTATCGTAACACATGTGTTGCTGGCTCTGGCACTTTACTAGTGTCACGGCCGGCCATGGGCCATGTGTTGCTGGCACTGGTAGCAGCGAGGGGCACTGACACATGTGTTTCTTAACACACGTTATGCTGGCAGCAGTGCGCTGGCACATGTGTTTCTTAACACATGTGTTGATGGCGCTGACACTTTGCTAGTGTCGTGTCCATAGCCATGGCGTGCTTAGAGCTTCTCAATCTCATGAGATTTAATGATGGCATTATACTTGTCCTTTATACAGCACATACAAAACATATTTAAGGAATTCAGTCGTGGAAGTTGGCGACTTGAGATGATGTTTGATGCGAATCTGCATTTAGATGATATGCATCTAATTAGCGTTTTTATTCAGACATGACATAGAATCCATATTGAATGTTCGCAATCTTGTATAACCCGCTGGTTCTAATTAATATTGATAGTTTGTATGGACACACATGGAATTACGAGGGTTTAGCCGGGTAAATCCTTGAAATTTTGGAGGCACATACATATATAAAAGAGTTACAGGATTAATGTAGCCATGATATGAATACGCATTCCCAATTCTCTTGCGAAATGTAAGACAGAACTACGTATCCATAATTCTGATGCCGGGTCAGAGATTCGTTTATTATATTTCTGCAGCCAGGCAGGGTAATTTTACAACTCATGCCCTTGTCAAAAACCCACCATCTACACCTGATAAAAGGGATATGATATGGACTGGCAAGTTGTATGTAGCATTATCATTTGGCACATTTGGAAGTCTAGATGTAACATAGTATTTAAGAAGGAGGGTCAAAACAGTGCAACAACAACAAATACTATCCTCAAGTTTGTAAATGCTTGCAAATTAATGAATAAATAGGGCTTTAACATAATGCAAAACCTATACTATAATCCTAAGAATAATACTGCTCTTCATATCACAACTCATCACAGACAGGGACAACCTAGAAATATGGAATTTATAATTGACATTGCTCTAACAATGATGAATTGTACTGCAAGTTCTGGAATAGCTCTAACTTTGTGTGATCATGCAGGAATCATTAGAGAAGCTAGAGGGATGCATGTTGATTGTACAAACATAGAAGATCTAGAGAAAAAATGAGCAAACACAACTTTTAAATGGGATTCAGAATAGAGTGGACACTTGATAACTTTAAAAAGTGATTCTCAACCTACTCTATTGTTGTTGATAGGAATGTATGCAAAAGCTAGACGACAGAGATATAGGATTAGTGGAGACTTTGGAAACAAAACAAAATTTGTTATAAACTTCTTAGTCCAGGACTTTATGTTAGTAAAGAGATAAAATGTAATATGGACAACAAAATTAGCCATGTTTTGTAATAAATATGCAATTAGATATATCTAGAAAGATAGAAACCTTTGGACGATCATGACTTATTTAAACTTTCTAAACTGGAATGAAGATGTAACAATATACCGAAATTCTCCTTACAGGGAAAATGATACTTTTATATCAATAATACGAGAAAAACCTTTTTTTTCTAAAAAAAAAACCTCCATTTTTTTGCCAAAGTCTCCATTTCTCGTGAAGCTTCTTCATCTGTTCAATTCATTTAAAACCAATAAACAATCTTGGGCTTAACAAAAAAAAAAGTTTTTTGTTGGGATTTTCTTTAGTTTAATGGATTGTCCAAATTGACAAATAATTTGTAGGTTGGTCGATATTCATGGCTACTTCTTCACCAGACTGCCACCCTAAACATGCTTAAAAAAACAAAAGATAAAAATAAATAATTTGTACCAACGTACTACTAAGGCTAGTTCCTTATGGAACGTATACATTTATATAATAGCGCCATGTAAGCAGGAGGTAGGCCTATTTATTACAGTGTGAAAGGAAAAAAAAGAATAGACAAGGTTTCAATCCTCGTATACAAAATATTAATAGTAGGATCAAAATCTATTTTATTAGATTTCATAATATTTTATTTATATATAGTGGGGTCAAAAATGATTAAGTAAAATTTGAATCCTTATTTTTTAACTTTTAATGGAGAGATCTTGGTCTTAATTCCCTCTCACGTTTTCCTTTTCGGGAAGAGAGAAAAAAAACAAACATTAGACAACGCTTATACCATGAAAATATATCACTATCATCCTATCATTTTAGTCAATAAAAATAGTCTAAGAGGATTATATTTAATTTCAGTGTGGCTTGTGTTTGGCCGTTGCCCAACTAATGCCTACTTTTAACAAATGGAATCTCTTGTTGTCTGAAATATTGTCGTGAACTACTGTGACAAAAAGAGCATTTGTATGCATACCGACTATGGGAGTCAAAAGAAAAAAAAACAAAAACAAAAAAACAATACAAATAACAGGATTTATGTACCAAAAAAATAAATTCCATGGGATTTGAACTTACATGCGCATGAGTGAAAGCATGTGTTTTTGGATACCAATTTTAAGCAACAGCCTATCTGATACTTTGTGTTTGTTTTGTCAAACCCTAGCTTAATTAGCTTCCTTTTTTAAGTAAAAGTTTATGTATATAAAAACAGTAATAGTTTTTCCGAAAAGTTTAAACACCATAAATTAATCATTTGATTAACATAAATTTCCATATTCAACTCATATTTCAAACACCTATCTTTCCCTATACATCCTAATTTCTCTCAAGTTTTGTTATTTTTTGTTATTTTATACACTTATGTACAAGATAAGAACGATCATTGTCATTGAAGAATGTAAACAACAATAAATAATAGGAGAAATAATGTTAATTTTATATTTATGGATATAAAAATTCAAAGATCCACTAGAATTTATATTCTCCAATGCAATTAAACATTATTTCTCATATTTTTTATTATTATTTATATTCTGGAATGCTAATGATTAACTTTTATCTTGTATATAGGTTCACAAGATAACACAACCCATTTTCTCCGCTTGATCTATAATTTTTCTAATATTTGTTTATTATTTCAGAATGTCATTTAACAAACATATTATAATGATACTCTTTTCATTTCACAAAAGCTGAGTTATTTCAAGTTTGTATAATTTTTAAGAAAATAAATAGATGTGATATTTTTAAGTATTTTTTTCAACATCTTCATGGATAATAAAATAGTAATATTTAGAATTGTCGTACCTCTCAAACTATGATATGGATATTTGTAAATTTTATACAGTTGAAAAGTAATTTAAACATATATATAATGAATATAAATATGACTATCAATTTATATATACTTTTATTAAAATTTAATAACAATAATCAATAAAAATGGATAATTTTAAAAAAATTACGTTGTTTAATAATAAGTATCAATTTTTATAAAACAAAATTTTAAAATAAATAGTTGAACTTTTATGAAACGGAAAAAATATAATATTTGATTAATTACATCACAACGATAAAGTTCACACAAACTTGATATTGATTTCCTTTTTGGCTAAACGCGTTGTATATATCCATATTAAAGAAAATATTAATTCTTTTAATTAGAATCTTTGCATTTCATATTCAGCCTAAACATCATTTGCATGGATTTTGATTAATATATCATGCGGGTTGGTACCGTCTCTTGTGTTGGATTTATCCAAGTTGATTCTTTCTTTGTGTCATTTAGTAAATTGCGTTAACTTGAATTGTAGAGCACGGCGACGGGCCTATAATCCAAAGGGCTATTTGTCTTTTAGTACCTAGATTATATCTAAAATTTTAGTTTAGTATCTAATTATTTAAAAATTAAGGGCTAGTATCTGGATTAAAAGTTGACCGTCAAACACTTTGTTTGACCCATTCTTTTTATTTTTCATTTAGCAATTATTTTTCGTTTGCCTTATATGATGGGAAAAATGCACCTGTCTGTCATAGAAAATATCTATAAATTTAAAGTTCAGTTTTTTGGTTCCTACAATTTCACCAAATTAAGTTTGAATTTGAGTTAATCAATCAAACTGTTCACCAATATCATTCCACCACAATCAAACGAAGACATTACATGTTTTAAGTTTATCAAGTCATCCACTGGGGAGTTTCGATTTTAAAAAATTGGAAAGAAAAAAAAAAACAAAGCAAAACATGAACAGAGCAAAATCGATCAATCTTTTTTCAATTAATATTAAATTCTTCCCAATATCAATAATTTTCATTCACAAATTCTTAGAAATTCCAATCAAATACAATAAATCTAAAATAAAATAGAGTTCATACTGATTTTGGGTAGATCGCGGGTGTAAGAGACGGTCAATCCGGATCCTTGTTTAGACTTAATCCAACTCATATAGTCTAACCTTTAAACTGATTAGAAAAAACACCAATTCCATTTCACTCGAGTGAATAGATTAAACGATAAAAGAATCATCAATTCTCTAATCACTTTCTATTCCATCAGGTATCAGCTATTGACTTGCAGAAACTCATCAAGTTTAATCAGTGAACCACACACATATTATAATAAAAATACCAGAATATTCAGCTTCTAATCATCAAGCTTAGAAGATGAAGAAGATTGATGATGCGAACTGTTTATTGGATTAAACAATAGGGTTGGTTTCTAGCGTTGGAAAAACAAGAAAAAGAGAGATGGAGTTAATGTCTTTGGGGTAATGGATATACTTACCAACGGTAAAAATAGAAGTAAAATGAGGAACAAAAAATTTAGCAAGAAGAAGAAAAATGAGATATTCTAACAATTGGGGTTAGAGCTGCACAGGAACCGACCGGAATCGAAGAATCGGATCGGAACTGATGGAATCGTACCCTAAAAGAACCGAACAGAGGGTATAAGGTATGGGTACAAAAATGGAAACCGAGTACAACCGGATACAAGGTACAAGTATTACCCCTGTACCTGTACCTCCCCATGATCTTTTATAAAGTTGGTTACTAAAACCTATTATTCTTGATTTTTTATATGATTATATACTAGATGATAACTCTAATGTTGAGGAAGGTAATGTGATTTTTTTTTTTTTTTTTTTTTATTAGTTATCAATTCAATCTTTAATATAATATTCATTTCTTAATGGATGTTGCAGAGTTATTGTGTCCTATGTCAACGCTAGAATCTTTTGATCCTTGAAGTTCATTAGATTCATTTTATCGAAATCTTTACTTTCTTGAATCTCATTATGAAACCCTTAAAACCTTTACATTCTAACTCTATATTGGTTATTCTTCTTTTTTGTGTTTATTTGATGGAAGTTAATACTGTATACATTTCGTAATGAGATTGGAATGATAGTAACACTTAAACTTTCTATCTCTTTTACTTCAACAATTTACGTTTATATTTAAATTTTAGATGCAAAAAAAGAAAAAAAAAAACAGGGTACAAGGTACGTACCCGGAACCGAACCCAGGGTACAGGACACAGGTACAAAATTTGAGAACCGACCATGGGAAGGTACAGGTACAGGGTTTCACCAAGAACCGAACCGAATCGACCTTTGTGCACCCTAAGTGGGGTTGTGTTTATGAGTACGCGTTAAAGAGGATTTGAGTGAGAGACTGGTGCATTGGAAATTGTTAGGAAAAGAATATGGTGGTGTGGTGTTGTCTTTGGGTATCTTAATAAAAAAACAATCATTTTAAGGAGCGGTGGTGAATAGTGATAGGTTGCGAGATAAGGGGCTAAAACTTAGAAAATGGTGACAAACTTTAGGATTCTACTGCCAGAAGGTTCATACCCCCTAGTGTTGGTGCCAATAAGGACAACACATGTTAATGTAAACTTACATGCCAGGTTACATAAGAGGACTGTTGTTCATATTTCTTAGAATTTTTACTTAACATTCATCAGTGTTTTTTTCTCCACGTCTTTTTGCCTGCATAAACACATTTCCAACGACTCACATTTATTGATTTTATCCATTTAGCTCTAACTAACCGGTTGGATAAGTAAGCTTTTAAGTTCGGTTAGGATTAAAAATGAGACACTTAGGATAAGGTCATATGACTGAGCTAAACAGCTAGTGCCACAACCATGTAGCATCATCAGTGAGGAGATTTACAGTTACTAATGCTTATCTCTGAATGGACCAACTCTTCCGCTTTCTAGGTTTCGAGATTTTAAATCGGAAAATTATTTCTGATCAAACCATAATTTTATTCTAAACGTTTAGATTGTAAGAACACATATTTTATCTCATGTTTTTTTAGAATGATTCTAGAATTAGGTTTAAACATGTTATGTTATCGTTCGCGTGTGTTTTTCGCTGGAATCTTATCGTGGCACTACTTAGATTATAAATCCCTTAGTAATAAGTGGGAACTAACAAATTAGTCATCTTTGCAATCACAAAATTATAAAAAAAAAATATTTTATGATGTTTTATTTTTATTTTTTCTCCGCTTTGTAAGTAAATGTCGACTTTCTTTTGTTGTATAATAAAAAGTCATTTTTCATCTTGTTGGGTTTCTGTAGAGATATATATCTTTCCATTCTAATAATAAATAGATTAAATATTGATATATATATATATATATATATATATATATATATATATTTCCCTACATGATTCACTGATGCATGCACTAGTTGTAAAGCAATTCCTTACTTTGAGGGTTGACATTTGCGAGATTATGTTATTTGTGTCATTTGTTATAACAAGGGCCATATTATTGGTCTTGAGTCATGTCGTTTTTTTTTGTCAGTCCCCTCACCACGCGCGGTCATCTTACTCAGTGTTGAACATTGCAACTAGCAGACTCTCTTTCTTACTCAGTGTTTGAACATTGTGTTCGACTTAAAGAGGTATTTCGACAGTCCGGAGTTGAAGAATCACTTTTTAGAGATGCTTTAGTATGACTAAGTAATGGCAGGTCTACTCTTCAAGATTGGAAGTTGTTTAATACTAGAGACTACACAATGGTGACAGCTGAAGAGAAAAACAACTTTAAATGTGTTCTTCGTCTATTTCCCCCGAAGTCTGGTGCTGCTAGCTATAACCATGAACTCCTTAAAGAACATGGGATCCTCGTTGCACGAATCGTATCAAAGAATAATTGCAAAGTAACGAAGAGTGCAAATTTATATGAAGCTAAAGGGTTGCAAGAATTTATGAAGCTAAAGGGTTGCAAGAATTTTTATTGTTGTCAAAGGAAGCAAGGGTGATGTTGTATAAAAATTTGTCAACACAACGTTTTTTGGTTAATGGTTCAACAGTAATCGTGATGGATATTGTATATGCTATTGGGGAGAAATCACCTATTGATATGCATGTTGTTGTTATGGTGGACTTCGATAAGTATATCAGTCCAAAATTATATCTAAGATCAAATGTGTTTCCAATCATGCTGCAGACAACGAGTTGGATATCTGCTTCAGGTGTAACATGCCAACGTACTCAATTACCACTCATTTTGCATTGGGCAATCATGGTTAACAAAATTCAGGGATTGGCACTTGACCAGGCCGTGGTGGATATAGGATCGAGAGAGTCTCGGGTTTGACATTTGTTGTATTATCGCGGACAAAAAAAACTAAAGATCTTGCATTTTATCCTATGTTCACTTTCGAGAGAATAACAAAAATCAAAGAATGTCTTAGGCTTCCAAAGAGACGCCAAGAAAAGGAATGGTTACGGCAATTATCAAATACAACACTATACGTAAGGTTATCTTTATATCATGTTGAGAATCTTAATATGATACCTTAATTGAGTTTGATTTATTATAATTTGTTGTCATGTCGGATTTTTTTAAGGTACTAACAATGCTAGACGATGGATCGAGGAAGTAAAAGTGAAAGTAGGACAAGCAAAAGACAAAGTAAGAAAACTAGCGAAGGAGGAGATGAAAAAGAGAAAAAAAAAGATTTCACCGAGTAAATAGATAATTTAGTATTACGTTTTTGTATTTGGTCATGTCTTTCTTCTTTCTTTTTGGTCGGCCCTGCAGCCGTGCGAGGGTCCTCTAGTATTTTTCATATCTAACATTAGAGTAGCAGCAGTAATGGAGGATGGAAACAAACACAGAATCGGAGAAGATGAGATGTCGCGTTTCATCTGCAAAACCACCATCGTCGACACCGTTGCCACAGTCGCCGTCAAATTCAGGCCACCATCATAGAGGTAATAAAAGAAAGAGAATCAATAACAGGACCTCAATATATACCAGCACACCACAAACATTTACAAATCCACTCGATCTAAACCCAAATTTGAAGGATAGAGATCGAAAATATGCATGGGAGAATGTTGATTGATCTGGTCATGTTCCTTCAAAGCATACCCGAAGCACCTCAAAAAATGGGAAATCACTCATTTAATTTATCTAAACTAAAATAAATTAGAGAGATTAGAAAAACAAAGATATTAAAAGTTTGCAGTCTTGCAAAGAGTTTGTAGAGAGAATGAAAAAAAGATCATCAAAGAATTTGATACAAGGAGATATATTAAATCTCCGCCTGTCAGGGTTTATTGATTAGGCCTTTTGTTCTAATTGGTTGCATTTTAAAAGATCTTTATGTTAATCTAAATTGATAATAGAAAAGGGGAGGCTCGGGTAATATTAATAAACGTTGTTCTTCTTCAGATATTACTGTTGAACAAGATCATACTCTAGTCGTGGTGGGAGAGGAGATAGTACGAGAAATGTTGCAGTGGAGACACGTATGAGGTGAGGTGTTTTATCCACGAAATAAGGGATAAATATGAAAAAAATAAATTAATTAATAAAAATAAAATTAGAGAAAATAAAATTTAAAAACCGTTTGATCAAACCGAATAATTGACGGTCAATGTTAGATCCAGATGCCAACTCTTAATTTTTAAATAATTAGGTATTAAACTAAAGTCCTGAACATAATCTGGGTATCAAAAAATAAATAGTCCAAATCCAAAATACTTCTCCAGTCCTTTTCTCTTAAGGAATATCATAGTATTATTTTATCGGGTCTTTAGCTTGTGATGTTGATATGTTTCTCAATTTTCATTGAATCCATCGGACGGCATCGATGAAAACCAGGTGCTTTGTCTCTACTATGTCCTGATAATGAGACTAGCTGACTAATCTTTATTGAGAGCCTGCTTAATTGAAGATTTTAATAGAATTAATGTATTGTAAATTACATTAATTTATACTTACATTTTAATTTATACTCTGTACGTACTAATTTTTTTTTTTCGTTTTAACACTTTTTCTAAAACAGAGATAATAATATCTAGTTGATTTTTAAAATTGAAATTGACTCATTTATGTATCCATTTAATATTTTCACTAATTAGATAACCCAATCACTAAATAAGAAGTAATTAGCTACCATTTTTGATACAACGCGACCTGCTAACATTAGTAATATCATAATTGCATAATCTATTACTTAGTTACTACTCTATTGGATGATGTAAATTATATCGTAGAACAATGGTATTAAGATTAGCTCAAATGTTAGATCCAAAGAATGAATCATCAGTAGTTAATAAGAAATATCAAGTTTTACTTGTTTCTACAATTGTTGCCGGAAGTAGCCAAAGTTGTCGGAACAAGATAATATCTGTCGGTGGTTATTCTCATTTTCAGAAACTTGCCGAAATGGATGTTCTCGGTGCTAAAAAAGCTTTACAGAGACATTTGGGGGTACTCAAGATTAATTTAACCATTACCAAAATTATTTGGATAAGGTTTTTTCAAATTACTTTATAATATACTACCTCCGTTTCAGCAAAAGTGTTACTGTTACTTTTTTATTTTAGCCTATTTTTAGGTTAAAATAAAAAAGTGACAGTAACACTTTTGCTGAAATGGAGAGAATATTTTCTTGTTTTGTTTCTTAGTATCCCCAATTTATGAAAGTATTCCCCAATTAAAAGTTTTATTTATATTCAAAATAAATAAACAATAATTAAAGTCAAGTGTGTAGAGCAACTACTATGGGAGGAAAAATGTTAAATACCATGATAAAAAGGCAAAATAAATGTGGCATTTTGCTAGTCACTTCCACAACTCATTGGAAGTAGAAGGAGACATTTTCCCCGACGTATGCTGAGCATATATATATGTATACACACTGTGTTTTACAGATGCTCAGTATTTGTCCATTAGTCGCCTAGTATCCTTCCCATAAAAAAAAAAAAGCTTACCTTCTTAAATGTGCGATTTCGGTCTCAAGCTTTCATCAAAATATCGTCGATTTTTTCTTTGTCAAAAATAAAACAAGAAATTAAAGAGAAAAAATATGCATAGTTCATGAAAATTAGTGGTAAAGCAAATAATTCAAAACATTTTCAATCAAGAAATATATATAATACTACCTCCGTTTCTGGAAAAATGTTACTATCACTTTTTCATTTTAGCCTAAAAATAGGTCAAATTAAAAAGTAATAGTAACTCTTTTCCAGAAACGGAGGGAGTATTAATTAGAATATTTAAGAAGAAGTAGTAGGTAAAAAAGCGTTACCCCTTTTTTAAAGGCTGCTGCAAGCAGTTACCAAGTTACATGGGTTACCAAATCACTATTATGTTTTTTTAGGGATTTATTATGCTTTACTCTAAAACACTGCTAGGAAAGAATTGAAAAATTATTGGGGCTCAGAACCATCCACATACTAATCTTGCGGAAAAAAATTATCCAACAAAAAATCCTAGATTTTTCGGATTTCTCAATGAACTTCTTCACTACGATTTAGAATGAGAAAAGAGAACAAGAGAACCACACAAATATTACAAGTCATAAACAAAAGCAACAAGTAAAGTACTCATAGATTTAACGTGGTCCAACAATATACACAATGTGTGTATATTGTCTGCATCCAAAAAAACGACTATGACCTATTTTTTTATTATAGAACCACTAACTGAGAATTACACATATGATTGACTAAACAATCCATCGACTCACCACAATGTGGCCGAACACAATGAACTCTCAGAAATGCTCTATAACTTTAAAGTACTGTCTTCACTCAAACGAAATAATGTTTATCAGATTATATACCACAACGAGATGATATTTTCTACACACCATGCCAGAAATTATTCATGGACATATTCTGCTCAACAACCAATAATTTACTGTAGCACCACCAAGATGATCTTCTCCTCCCACACGCTGTCTTGCAACATCTCCATACAAATACTCCATAACGACATATCTTTCAATATCGATAAGTACTCCATAACCCATAATGAATACTCCATGATGACATATCTTTCAAAATGGATGGCCATTCCATAAACCCATAACGATGTACTCATTCCACCATAATGGTTTCTCACATACCCCCAGGATGTAGGATGAATTCCTCACATTGAGAACTCATGGATAAAATCATAGCTTAGGAATCCTTATATAGGAGCCACAAACTTGATTATCAAATAATAGTCTCCTAGGAAAAGGAAACTCATCACAACTGGGAAACCTTGGTCATTTAATATGAAAATTGACCCAAATTACGGAACTCAATGTCTCCCATATATATTTTCACCTTGGATTATGCATTTATGCATGAAACCGTGAATATGTTATCTCCTCCATCTTTAGAAAATCGATTGCACCAAATGCTGCCTACGTATCCTTACTGAAAGAAATCAAACCGAACGCAATTCACTTAAAGGTTTTGTATAACCTCCACTAGAAGAGAGCGAATCAAATTTGAACGTCATTGAATCTCTCCTAAAAAATTCAACCCATCGGTGATTGTATAAATCTGCACTTCAGTGAATATGTTCACTCGTTATGCAACATCTTGAGGTAAACTTTGTTCTTTCATGTTCACAACTCCATATTGATTGGCACAATTCCAGGCATATTACATGCCAACTCAATCAGACTATATACATATCATCGTCCATGTGCTACCGTCGAAATTAAATACAGTCATTATGCCCCCTTAAGCCTTGTATTCCCCTATGAACTTGCTCCATTTGAGTTAAGGTAATCAACTAACTCATGCGCCCAGTTCCAGCTTGGCCTGCCTTGCTCCACCTGAGTTAATTTTCCTCTTCGCTTAAGGCACTAACTCCGTCTTGTGCACCTCACCCGTGAGGTTTGACATCGATAACCACTCGATCAAAATGAAACTACCACAATAGCCCCCAAATGTCTGCCTAAGTATCCCTTAGCAGAAATATAATATTTATCTCAAAACCTTCCCACTATTTATTTATTTTTTATTTATTTATTTTATTTTAGCTTTGACTTTTAACTAGAATTCAAAATTTAATTATTACGTTCAATTCATATAAGTAAACAAAATCATCTTATTCAGAAAAACTAAAGCAAATCATACCCCAATGAAAAATATATATCATTAAGTATTAGCTAGTATAGTTTTAGATTGATTTTTTTTATTTATGAGTATACTTATTGAAGTTTATACATGTTATATTATAATAAAAAGTTGGTTACATATTATTTTGGTTCTTTTGTAACGTCAAACCAAAACCAACCACCTAATATGGATTTTTTAACTTTTGGATTTCTCGGTTTCAAGATTTTTTGGTACGTGGGTTCCTGGTTATTTTTGTCAGTTTGGACCAGGTGTTGTCCGGGTTGAAAACCAAACCATGGGCAACCCTAGTTACATCTTTAGGAAACACTATTTATATTTTAAAATTAAAAACTTTTTAATTTTAAAATATAAATAGATTTTTCTAATAAAATCAATTTTGTAAACTTTTATTTTTAAAGTAATAGAAAAAAAATCATATTTTTTTAAAAGCAAAAGATATTTAGATTTGTTTTTAAAAAGAAAAAACTGGTAAGAAAATTAAAAATAATAATTAATTAAAGGTTTCTAACAGATTGGTTAGTCAATTGTTTGTCACTAAATATGATATTGGACATTTTTAGGACCCTGATAATATGACTACGAGGGATATAATCCACCTTTCTAGTTTACATTATACAAGTTTACTAAATAATTTTTTAGCTTATAATATATATTTCTTAATCGATAATTAATTTTAGTTCCTCCGAGTTTTGTACTTAGGTCATTATATCACCTCATCTCTAACAATTTCTTTTCGATTTCTTTTCGTTGTTAGTAATGAGATTAAAGTTTGTGATGATGATTCTTATAAACCAACTGGTTTCGATGATTCACTCATCATCATTTTAACTAGTGATCCCATATAAGATGAAATCGATCGTTTTTGAAAATCACTCGTCGATAAGTTACAAAGTATCGATGTTGATATCTGTTGAATCACAATTGTACCGTTCTTGATTGCGTCGCAGAGCTGTAATAGAATTGAAGTTGATGATGATAAAATTTGAATTGTTGATAAAAAAATAAGAGGATACCAAATTAGTTTTTTTTTTTAATTTTTATTGGTGTAAGGACAATATGAATATTTTATCATTAAAGAAATTACCCTTTGGTCAAAATTAAGCCGCGTGAATATCTCCTAATTTATAAGAGTATTCCCCAATTAAAAATTCTATAAATAATTTTAGAAAAAAAATTGCACAAATCTATCTAGTAAAATATTGCATTAACAAAAATGAAAAGCAGAAGAAATTATATGTTGTAAGTAAGGAAACGAACATTCAACTACAATACCACATAAATGAAGGAGAATTTCTGGTTTTTGTCTTTCCTCCATCTACTTAAGAGAGCAAATCCCGGGTCTTGTGTTCAGTACCCAAAAAAACAAACAACGTCAATCTATCCATCTAACTTTTTTTCTCTTCTCTCTATCAGTGAGACCAGCATACACAATTGAACAAGAAACAAAAGGAAAAGTTAATTTCATCAAAAGAAAGGCAAAAAGAGAGAGCAGGAAAAATAACTACTTAAAGTGTAATTTTTTTCATTATGTCAAACAATTCAGGAGATAGTGGGAGTTTCTCTTCTGGAAACACTACTCGAGAAGTAGTAGCTCAACAACATATTTATGGCCAACAACAACTTCAAGATCACTTAACTCATGGCAGCTCTAATTCCACTACTACTATGGTTAACAGCAACATCTCCCCTCCCTTACAGCTACCAAGTGTTCTTAAGAAGAAAAGGAGTCTGCCAGGAACTCCAGGTAATTTCATCTTCTCTAGCTCTATCTACCTTTTCGTTTTTTGAAAGACAAAAGAAGTTCCAATGGAGATCAACAAAGTCTAATACTAGTTAAACTTTTGTATCACCAGCAACATATTCCACCGACTAAAATAGCTAGCTATAACTCACTTAATCTTCCTACCTTAATCTAGCTATATATAGTATTTTCATTTATGAGAGTTTTATATCATGTTGAATTTTGTTTACCTAAACACGATTAACTAGTATGTTAGAGGCTTGGTTTTGGTGATATGATTGCGGGTTTTTATCTTTTTAACAAAGCCTCTAACAAAGTAATACTTTTTCTGTTTCTGAAAAAAAAATACTATCAATTGATAGTATCTAAGTGGAAGTAGTATTAAGAAGAAGAACGTTTATATGACACATTTTCTGACTTTTCATGATGTGGGTTCTTGAAATTATGATCTTCACAAATCAACTGTTATATACTGTTATATAAAAGCATTAGCTAGAGAATTATATTGCGAGGATATATTTTGGCTGTCATATACACCTAGATAGAGAGAGGCTAGGGGTTCGATTATTGGTTGTAGCAATATATATTCATATACATAGAGTCGCAGTAATTGCCAGGAGGAAGCTTGGCTAACTCTCCAATATCACTGTTTTCAATTATTGTTTTAAGA
Source organism: Papaver californicum (assembly GCA_023531435.1). Taxonomy (NCBI): domain Eukaryota; kingdom Viridiplantae; phylum Streptophyta; class Magnoliopsida; order Ranunculales; family Papaveraceae; genus Papaver; species Papaver californicum. Next base: position 253,424 of record JAJJMC010017500.1, read on the forward strand.
CTTTATATATCCACATGAAATCACAGTATTTTAAACTTTTTGGAACTACGTACCAATACTATTTATCAAATACATGTTAGTACACATAAACTCTAATTGTTTTTCGATTTGGTATTAATGTTATAGACCCAAGTGCGGAAGTCATTGCGTTATCGCCGACCACTCTAATGGCAACAAACCGTTTCGTATGCGAAATTTGCGACAAAGGATTTCAAAGAGATCAAAACCTTCAATTACACAGAAGAGGTCATAATCTTCCATGGAAACTCAAGCAAAGATCAACCACGGAAATTCGAAAACGAGTCTATATTTGTCCTGAGCCGTCGTGTGTACACCATAACCCAGCTAGGGCGTTGGGAGACTTGACAGGTATCAAAAAGCATTTCTGCAGGAAACATGGTGAGAAGAAATGGAAATGTGATAAATGTTCTAAGAAATATGCAGTTCAATCAGATTGGAAAGCCCATTCAAAAACTTGTGGTACAAGGGAATATAAATGTGATTGTGGTACAATTTTCTCGAGGTAATAAATCTAACTACTTCTTCACCCTTGATTAACTGGAAATGTAGGTACACTTAAATAGACCCTTGAAGACTATGCGCACTAATGGTGACCAATTAGTCACGTATTTAGGATCTCAGTCTAGATTTGTTGTGCGCTCACTTCCTTTGAGCTGCTTTTAACATGGGTGAAAAAACGGAATCAATTATTGATGGAGATTATAGCTAGCTTTTAAACCAACTAATTAATTAACCACGTTTATAACAATAGGAAGATGATGAGGATTGAGGGTTTTATCACTCATCCAATTATTGGGGTACATATAACTGGCGTTGCAAAAAATATATGCAACAGCTTACAAATAAATTTGGCACGTTTTTCGAATGTAAAGTCCATTGTTTGTTGTTGTGGTAGTGATCAACAGAGATTGCAACTCAATTGTGTGTAAAATTAGGGTTTAAGCGTTGAATTTTAAAATTGCTTTGAACTTTTGTCTTTGCACTTTTGTCTTTGCAGAAGAGATAGTTTCATTACTCACAGAGCCTTTTGTGATGCATTAGCAGAAGAAAACAACAAAGTTAACCAAGGGTTAATGTCAAACATGGAAGTAAAATTACAAGGCCAAGTATCTGATTTGATGTCTTCTATGCCTATAAACAATACTTCGTCTGAATTCAACGATGCTAAAAACCCATTGAGATCACATTCTCATTCAGATCTCATGGTTATGCCATTAAAGCCTTTAACTATGACAGGAGGAATGTTCTCAAGTAGCTCTGGTACTCTCTTTAATGGTCCCAGAAGTAATTCTTCAGCTCACTCTTCATGTCTTCAGTTAAGTGCTAATAACAGTTTATCGAGTTTCGATGGTTTAGATGACAGTAAAATTGGCCGGCAACTCGTTGGAACGGCTCATATGTCGGCAACGGCATTGTTACAAAAAGCAGCTCAAATGGGTGCAACTGCAAGTAGTAATATTAACTCATCCACAATGCTTCATAAAAGTTTTGTTTCTAGCATGGCCGGGTTAGATAACAGTCATCATCAGTTTAACAGTATAGGATCTTCTTCAGCGTCGCCTTTTGTAGAAAATAGCAATAACACTAGTTCCTTAGATTACATGCAATCATCACAAACAGATCATCCAGCTCATGATGGAATGGTTAATAGTGGAGGAGGATTTATCAACCAGTTTTTGCAAAAAGGATTATCGCAACAGGAAATGTCGACGTCAAAATTTATCGATCCAATAAAAGGTAGTGGGAATAGTAACGATAACTGTTCATCACCATCCGGGATGAATAACATGGCAATGTTTACTGGTTTATTCATGGGAGGTGATCAACAACTTGGGTTTTTAAAGAACACAGAACATCAACAACACCATGATCAAAACAGTGGCACTACTAGTATGTCATCGACACCGGTGAGAAGCAATGTGAATTCGGGGTTGGTGATTATTCCCGGGGCTGGAATTGGCGGAAAAAGTCCAATCGGGTTTTCCAGATTCGGCGATAACAATAATGATGATATGATGACTGTTGATTTCCTGGGTGTTGGAGGATCGCAATTAAGAACTCCTACTCATCCAAATTTTAGTGAACAACAACAACAAAGAATGGATCAATTGGCAGCAATTAGTCAACAAAGGTTGCATAATTCTTTTCAATTACAAGCAGCAGAGATGATATCACATAATAATAACCAAGCAATGGAGAAGCCCATATGGGATTCTTAATTAGAGTTATTTAAGATACAGCGCGGTATCTAAGGATTTTCTCTCTGTCAGGCACGGCATGTTTGAATAGAAGGATTGCACAGGTCCTCTCAAGGTAGGAATAGGATAAATGCGGACGTTATAACTAAAATCTCAATAGCTAGAGAAGGTTGTTGTTTACCTGTGTTAAGTTTTGTTTACCATTGATCAAGACATGGAAAACATTTTTGCCCATGATTAGAACATAGTATGGAGGTAGGCCATCTCTTTGGGTAAGCGCCTTAAACCCCTTAGTAACATAAGGTGGTTATTTTACCTGACTTTTTTGAGGGTTACTAAAAACTAATTAGGGGCGATTAATAAGACAAAATAAGGTCATTTGAAGTAATCTCAATACATCCTTTATCCATCTATTTTCTATAATGGCTAATCTATCCTTGCTTAACTAGTGTTAATTTTGATTAATTAGTTGATTAATTTGGTTATTAGAAAATGTTTGAGTTAGTTTTGGATTAAAAATCGAGAGTGTTTTAGATTGATTTTTCGAGTTTTAGTTTTGTACAATTGGTAGGATCGTGATTTATTTTCCTACCGATTGTACAATCGGTAGTTTAATGGAGTACTTAAACTACCGATTATGTAAGTTGCCTCAAATTGAATTTCTCAAAACTTCTAAAATTTTGAACTCTTCATCTTTCACAATCGGTAGGTATTGGAAATTTATATCTACCGATTGTAAACATATAATGAATAAAACTTTAAAATTTTAAACTTTGTAATCGGTAGTTTAAAGATCAGTTTTATTAACCGATTATAATGGTTTTGTTGTCCAGGACTTTTCTTGCTACAATCGGTAGTTATGAACATAAATAACTACCGATTGTGGATAATCAGTAGCACGTGAATTTAATAACTACCGATTGTATGTAATAGGTAGTTTAAAAACATTATTATCTACCGATTATGTCGATTTTACTTAACATCTAACTTCGTAATACTATTTCATCATCCAAAGAAAAACTTGTGCAAATAAACTTACTACAATCTCATTGATAGATTACACTGAAACTGGACAAACGACCGATTATGATAAGTAGACCCAAATTGGAAATCGAAATTTTTGGAAAACTCCTGGACACTCGCAATCGATAGGTTTAAATTTGTACAAACTACCGATTATGATTAGTAGCCCCAAATTGGAAATCCATTTTTTTTGAAAACTCCTGGACACTCTCAATCGGTAGTTAAATTTTTTTACAAACTACCGATTGTCGTTGAATGTACATAATCGGTAGTTTATGTAATTTTTAAGCTACCGATTACTGATTAATTTACTCAATCGGTAGTTGTTTAAAACTTGCTAACTACCGATTGTACATGTAAAATTTATAGAACATAACTTGTTAAAAATAATCGATGGAAAATCAAATGATAACTCAAAAAAGTACATATAATCATCTCAAATCGGAAACCTTCAAACCAGAAATGTTAAACACTAAAATAATATCCTTCAATTTAACGATTACAACCTAATTCATAACTTTTTTGGTTTTAGGAAGAGGAGCACGAGTAACAGAGGATTCGGGTTCATCGGATTGAGAAGCAGGGACATTGGCTCGAGGAGCAGCACTCGTTGAACCGCGAAAACGTTTAGTCTTCTTAGTAGTTACATTCCTCGTCGTCATCGTGATCGTACATGTATCTCCGAACTGGGGAGCATAATCTTCGTTATCAAGGTTGAGGAGGAGGTGTTTATCTCCCCCATTGAGGCACGAACCTACCTTGTTCGACAGAAATGCAATCCTCTTCTTCTGTTTTTAGGCAATAACAATCAAACGATTATTATCTATAATATTGACCCGTAAAACTAAAATCAAAAGGAAATAACATTACGTACCAGCCTTGCTAAGGCCGCGGGTTGTCTTTGAAGATGGACCTATACTCGTGCACCTTGGTGCTCTTTCCTTTGTCTTCACAGATTACTTTAAGATGAGAATGCTCCCGGTACCATACCATATAGGCTGAGGTTATCTCATCACCTTGGTTTACAGGTCTCCCCTTGTCGATCATGTAATGCATTCTGTTGTTCCAATATTCAACAGATGGGTTGGGCGTGTAAACAACTTGGATCGTGTCCTTACCACAAACACTATTTGGAACGTCCAATTTGAACTTCCCGTGGATGTGAGGCCTAGGTTCTACTTGGACATAACCCATTTGACGTAGGACCCTAGAGGCATTGTAGATGGCATATCCTGTTGGATGCCACAAGGGTCCAAAGTACATGGCCAACTCAGACCTTCGAGGTATAGTACGATCAGCTAGCTCTTCCTTGTAAGGATCAAAACATACATCTGGGGTCGTCATGGAGTCTAGGTTCCTCCTCAAAGCAATCAACTCCTGATCCTTGAACCTTGAATGGTTGCCCGAAAAGATGTATTTTTGGCCTTGGGTTGTGCCTCTCTCCCAATCCGACTTCTGTATTGCCAACTTCAGGGAGGGAAAATGATCGTAGATCCAAGCCTAATGAACATATCAAACCAAGTATGAGAAAATTGAAAGAGCAAAACAAGAAAGAATAAATAGCAATCAAACCATCAATGGGGTTACTAAAATACCTGCAATAAGCTTCAGTTCCCGGCTATTTATCTAGTCTCCTCCCGGGATGCCTTCCTCATCTTGTCCATCAAAAACGCAAGACAAGCAGTGCCCCACGAATAGTCTTGAACTTTCTCGATGGGATCCAGAAGTTGTAGCAGGTTGGCGTCAACCCGGTTGCCACTAGCATTGGGGAAAATTACACATCCCAAAACGCACAGAAGATATGCAGTAGCTGCAGCTCTGACCTGGTCATCGCTGAACTCTGGGTTGGCCTTCTCTTTTTCCAAGGTGCCTCTGAACCTTTCCATCAGATGAACCATACTACATTGCCTGGTTCTGTATCTTGCGCACTGGTCAAACTCTTGGTTGGTGGTCTCTCGGTCCCATCCAAAGCACTTCTCGGTCAAAACATAAAGCTGGTCCTAGCTTAACTGCTTCACATAGTCAAACTTGACCGCCGTACCATGGTCAGCCAGACCTAGAATCTGCACCACATCATCGGGTGTGATGGTCATCTCTCCCCACGGCATGTGGAAAGTATCGGTCTCCGGATAATACCTCTCCATGAATGCCGATATCGACACTCGGTCGTGCTTCAACATGGAGTTTGCGGCGGCCGTAGATAGCCCCGAGTGCTCTATAATTTGCTGGAACCGAACACACTCACCTTTCAACGGCCAGCCGTTCATCTTGTATGGTGTGACCGTAGGTTTCAGTAGACGGACCGCATTAGAATGGTCCTAATATAGACGACGAATTAAAAAAAAATTGGAATAAAAGTTAACACTTCTACTTGGTGGACCAAATATGTTAAGAATGGTGCTTAATAATTATTACCTCGGTAGAGTAGATTTCCTTGGCCCAAGAATCCTTGTAGCCAAACAATAGACATCCTCCGTCTCTTGGGAGCCCCGGGATTTGACCTTCTCATAGACCCTTAATCTTCAGAGAGTCGGGGACCTTGTGCCCTCGTCTCTTCCTTGGTTGTTTTTTTATACCACTTTCTTCTTCTTCTTTTGTAGCATTTGGTCCACCTCATTCGAAGTGTTGAGCTTGAGGAGCACTTGGTCCTCCTTCTCCGCTTTGGCTAGCGCTCCTTTGTCGTCTAGCACTACAGGTAACCTTCTTACCGCCTCCACGACGAGGCCCCGATAGAATTGTATCGTGGGCTTGCTTTGATCGCCTTTCCCTTTTTTGATACAAGATAAAGAACAATTATCTCAGTACATAAAACGGTAGACAAAGTAAGTTGAACTCAACATATTATTAACAATCGGTAGTCAAAAAAAAAATTTAACTACCGATTGTGTATAATCGGTAGTATAAAAAATAACTTAACTACCGATTGTTCACAATCGGTAGCTCGGGCTCTACATTAACTACCGGTTGTGCATAAAAAAAATGGGAACACAAAAGTCTATGGACACACACACAATCGGTAGTTATATGAAAAAATTAACTACTGATTATCACTAAATTTGAATCAAGTAGAATAATCGGTAGTTTAGGTGTAAAAATAACTACCGATTATGATCGATGTTTTTGAGGATCACTAACTAGCACAATCGGAGGTTTAACACTAAACGAAACTACCGATTATCACTACTTTTGCATCCAGTAGAATAATCGGTAGTTTATGTCTAAATCTAACTACAGATTGTGATGGGTGTTTTTGAGGTTCACTGAACACTCACAATCGGTAGTTTAAGCCTATACAAAACTACCGATTATTATGAAATTTTTATACAGAAGAACAATTGGTAGTTTTAACCTAAAGATAACTACCGATTGTGCATGACCTTCATGAGCAGTGAAGAACACTGCCACAATCGGTAGTTTAAGAACACTGCCACAATCGGTAGTTTAATACAACCATGAAACTACCGATTGTGCTATTGCACCTAAAACCCTTGGTATTCTACTCACTAATTCAAGCGATTTAAGCAATATAAACACAAATTATGGTAAACCCCTAACCTTATTGGAGCCATCAACTGCTGGAGAGGCAGATTTTTCGTATTCGGACTTCGTGTCTACTTCATCCTCATCGCGTTCATCGCTTTCATCGTTTTGTTCTTGAACAATTTCTCGATCTCTTACTAATTCGTTAAAATGCGGCCAATCTGTATTAGGAGGTTGACGACTTGTTTGATTTTGTCGAGGCATCTTTGGATTGTAGTAAGTACGATTAATTGGTTTACGATTATACGATGAATTGGTTTACGATTAATCGGTTGAAGATGAGAAGAAAATGATGGAAAATCGGTAGTTTGAAGAGTAATCGGTAGTTTTGAAATTGAGAGGAGAAGATGAGAACCGGAAGTTTGAATGGTGAAAGTGTGAAATAGATTTAGGTTTAGGTTTTATAAATGAAATGTATTTTGGTAATAATTAGATTAATGAAAGGTCTTATGGTAATTTTATATACCCTTAGGTTACCCCTTAGCTTCTCCCATTGGATGGCTTTAAAAAAAGTAGGGTTTTTGTTAGCCCTCAAATTCACTAGGTTATTTTAGTAGTTAACATGAGAAGAAAGAATCACACCGTGAACTTTCTCTTTGTAAAGGAGGTAGTGGTCAATAACAATGTAATCGAAATAAGATGTACTTAAATCAACAATTTAGCAGGCTCCTTTTCAGTAAAGGAGTTTTACTCATGCTCATTTTACATAGTCTTTTGTTATCACCATTGAACATTCATGAACAGTATATCATTTACTGGGATTTTGAGCGCACCAAGATATACACAGATTCAAGATTTTTCTTCGGGGTAGGCTGGAATGTCACGGACTGCCAAGACCGCTGATGGACACGACAATTTTTTGGAACAAATTGCATAAGTGATGGGCAACGGTAGGTTCTGAATTCTAAGTCATGGTCGACTAGTGGTGGCAAACTCAAATTTCCAATCGATTTACACATGTAAGTTGCTAGTGGGCTCGACCAATAATAATGTCTTCAATCAACTAACACATTTCTATGAATGGATAACGGTGGTGGGCAACCATATCTTTACTTATTTTGGGTTAAAAACAAAACTTAAGCATGTATGTATATCCAAAAAAAAGTTCAGGTCAAATCAAAGGGCGTGCTAAAACTAGAGGTGTAAAATGTGTCGTGCTACGTTTACGGTATAACACAACACGTTAAAATTCGAGCACAACATAATACGTTATTTGGTAAGGTACAGCATGTTAGATTAGTGTGTTGTGTTGTGCCAAACTAATAGGTACATCGGTACAGTACAACACACGGTACAGATAAGTATGTGGCACATCACAACACGACACGTTAAGAAAGCACGTCATAACATACATAAAATACTACACAACACAATACATTACATCACATTCCATGTATATTTCATAAAATGGTCTTTATTCTAGTCCAGTTTTGACATTTTATTTCGTTATGTTGACTTATTTCTATAATAATACATATAATATCGAAATATCTACAAAATATTTTCTTTAAAAAACATAAAATAAGTGTGCCGGCACAACACATCACCATACAACATGCTTACTTTTTGAGCACAGCACGACACAACATGTCCTCTAGCACGGCACAACATAATATGCCTAACCTCTGGCACAACACGTCACGTGGTATGCTAAGCACGTAACTTCGTGTGGTGGGTTGTGCTGGACCAGCACGTTTTACACCTCTAGCTACAACCAAAGTTAGTCCTCTCAAGAGATGCGAGGATCTTATATTTTGTGTATGTAAAATATCATTTATCAAAAAATCTATAATTCTGGCAAGTTAAAATCTACAAAAAATAATGCAACTGCATACATAGAAGAAACAAAAAGTTCACTTTCTGAAGTAACACCACTAATCATACACATAAATATATCTGCAATAATATACTTACATAGCTCAAGCAAATAAATGATGCAAACAAAACAATATAAAAAAACTGATAAATGATTCATACATACCATTTTTATTCAACTCAAAAACAAAATGCACTTTCGCTCTATAGAATTCAACAAACTAATTCACAGATTCTCAAAACAGGGCATTCCACTGGTACCCATCTCATTATTAATCTCCTTTCAGTTTACGCACAATTATTAATATGATACACCCAAACACTGCATTCATACTAGAATAATCAAAACATTGCTATGTAGCTTACCTTATTCACATACATCTATATTCTTCGCATACACAATATCAAGACAAAAAAACACATCTTCAATGTAAAAGACCTAGAGAAAAATCATCAACATATACACATAATCTTTGGTGGTTTGTGGTTACGAGGCTGGTTATACATCATCAAAATATACAATATGAACACAAGAAACTAAGAAACTTCAACATTGTTATGTAGATTGCATTTTAAAATGAAACATGTAAAATGAACAAACATGATAATCAACATATACAAATCGAATTAGGACATAAAAATAACAACAAAAATCAACAAAAGTACACCAAAATCAAATAAGGTTAGCATATGGAAGATATAACAAATTCCAAAGTCAAAATTCAAGACCTAAAACAAACAATATTCATGTCTGAATCAAGATAAAAAACAGAATCAAATTGAATCAAAATAAAAATCAAATGTGAATGAATAATACGTTGCAGATGGCACCGTTACAAAACTTCAGAGAAGAACGACAGTTTGAGGCTGCCTTATGTTCTTCATGTTCTTGAGTAGCAGCAACAACAGAATTTCTCTGCAACTCTTGATTTCTTCTCTGTAGCCTCTCTAATCTCTCCCAAACTCTCTATCTCCTAAACCAACACCTTCAAAACCCTTTATATACCCACATCACTTTCAAATCTCGCCAAATCTTCTTACATTAAAAGCTTTAACTCGGAAATAATCTTCACGGGAATTATTTCCTTTTTGATTTCCTTCACGCGTCTGCTAGCAACTAACACACTCCAAACACGTTCGAAACACAATTTAGACAGAGTCAAACTCTCTGCAGCTCACGTAATCCCGTGAATAACTCCTCTCGAAGACAAACTTCCTTGTTTTACCAAAACTCTTTCTTTTCTCGAAACAAAAGGACTTACAGTCCCTGTTTCATCAAGACAAGTTGGTATCAATCCGATTGAGCGATAAAATCTCAAATAATCTTTCCCAAATCACTTTCAGAAAAATTCGCAGATTCAGAAAAATATTTTCCGCCAAAATTTTTCTTCACCCTGAAGAAGATGGAGTGTCCCTCTCCTCTACTGGTTGCCTTTAGGCTTTAGTACTGGGGTGTCCTTAGTAATTTATCCCGGGTGCCTTTAGTAATTTTTCGAGCCGATTTTTCCAAAAATATTTATTTTCCAAAAATACCTACACATACATAAAAACACAATATTAGTACAAAATTGAGTTCCAACATTATAAAGATTGGGAACAAATTAGACACATAAATATGTCTATCAAAGTGTTATTTTAAAATATGTTGTTTGTGTAAGAAATTTCAGCCGTCAAATTTTGAATTGCACGTGTCAGTCATCCGCAGAGGGAGTTGAGTAGAAGTAAAACTGTAGAACTCAGTTAGAGTATAACCGTCTTTTTTACATACTTAAACTCACGTATATTAAATTTTAACTACTTAACAATTTTTTTAACCGACCGAAACATATTCTTTGATTTTAGATTATATGGAACAGATCCCCAACTTAATTAGTGAATTTGGGACATATTTTTTATTTTTTCTAAAATTTATTAAAAATTGCTTCTAGAAGCAGACCAACTTAAGAAAATATCACTGGGAGGTATTTATGCTAGCCATACTAATATGAAGGGTATTTATAATATTCCCACATTTAATTTCAAAAGTAGCTCCATCCCCACAGATGTCGCTTAGCATATCATCCGGCTCTCATTAACCGAATAGCCCTGGGTGGCCCTCTGACGGGCGTTCATTTTGATAAGACCAGCGGCCAAAGTTCATGTAGATAACCCGGACTAGGGCTGCACATTGAGTCCGGTCGGTTTTGGCCCCACCCGCACCCCACCCGTCATTTGGCGGGTGATTAAAGTGTTCACCCACACCCAACCCTCCGTAGGACGGGTCGGGTCGGGTCTGACCCGCCATTTCGACGGGTCGGGTGCGGGTCACCCCGCCAAAAATGATACTGCCAGAGCTCACAATCATCCATTAAATTGCAAATCATTAAAATGCAGTAATAACAACATCTCTGATCATATACATACAAACACAAACAATCAAGTCCGAAGGAAAGAACAATGGATTATCACAACAACAAGTACTCCAATTTGAGATTTTGCTGTATAATACAGATGAATCTGAGTCTAAACAGATCAGAAAATATTGAAAATGAATGAAAAATTGCATCAAAATTAACTGGATCTACTTTAACAATTCAAAAAAATGAATCCATAGAATCAAAACAAACATGATTGGAAAAACATCCTCAAATGAATCCATATAATCAAAAGGACCACCTTTATAAGAGCTTTGAACTTCAGCATCATCAGACCCTTCATTAGAAGATTCAGAACCACCACCACCTTCATATCAATTACTTTTTCTTGATTCGAGCCACAAATTCATTTCAATCCTAACTATAATTCAGTTTCGATCTATAACTATCTCACATTAACAACCGCCTGCAATTCAACTTCAGTTCATTCAAATTCACATCCACCACAGTTAGACCAATTCCAGTTTCAATAACAACTTCCTAGCTTTATAAAACATCAATTTCTATCAAACCCTAAGTTGCAGGGCTGTAATCACAAAATAAAAATCAAATTAAACAAAACCTAATTCAATTTCATTGATTTACCTTTCTCGACTTTCCTGAGATCAATTAGCTTTAGTATCATCATCAATTTCTATCACATCTCAGTTCCAGATCAATTTGGGGAAGTATACAAACAAAACCCTAACTCTTAAATCTTCAACAGATCAGTTTATAAATTTCGATTAATTCATAACCCATGCTTCTTCATGTATCAATAACTCAATTCCCTTTCTCAATTTTACAAAAGATTATCTTCAATCTGAAACCCTAATTTTAATTTCATCTCAGAAACCCTAATTCTTCGATTCAAGTTCTTCTCTAAAATCTAATCTTCTAATCAGCATAATCAGCTTCTTCTACATATTCTGTACTTAAATCTCATCTTTAACTACTCAATTCCATTATCAATCGTCTCACGCAGAAACCCTACTTCTAATCTTCTTAAATTTATTATCTCTTCTTCATCTCTTGTTTTACTAACATTATTACCATTACCAGTAATACTCCCTTAATCATTCCCCTCATCTCTTGTTCTTCAAATCTCCATTTCCGTCTCTTGATTTAAATATAGAAGAAGAACAAAGAAGGAAGGGGGAGAAGCTGAAGAAGAAAAGAAATAAAATAGAAATGATAATCACTGTTTCTTCCACCACTTCCTGAATCCTGATAGTCAACGGCCAAGATGAAACAACCCTATCTAATCCAAGGGCCAGCAAATAAGGGATTTTCTGACGGGTTGGTCGGATGGGTCGGGTGGGAGAAGGTGTCATCCGCACCCGACCCGCCAGAAGGCGGGTTAAGGATATTGTCACCTGCACCCGACCCGTTTATCAGCGGGTCGGGTGCGTGTCCGGTCAAAATTGGGGATGCGGGACGGGTTGATGGGTTGTGTCGGGTATGTGCAGCCCTAACCCGGACCATTAAATTGAAAACTAATGAACCATCGGATTATTAACAGCTGTTAGAGATTGACGTCATTTATATAGCCTTCGCAAACAATAGAGCAAAGGCTGAAAGCAGTATAGCGCCTCCACAAGTAAACCCTAAACCTAATTCCCTTGTTGTCTATATATTAAACCAAAAAATGTTCGAAGAATTCACCAAACACATCAACTTCTGCTTTTCTCCAAGTTCGTCCATAGGTGCAGTCTGTAATTTTTCCTACGTTTTACAATCAATTATTTTTTTTTGTTTTTTTTACGTTGTAAATTATATACATGATTAGGGATTATAAGGAGATGTCTGTGATGATTTAAAAACTACCTATTTTCTGAGGATTGTTTTTCCTTTGATTGGTAACCCAATGGATCCTTCTGAGCTCTCTCCTTATTTCTCTTTATCTTTATTATGCATTTTTTCTTGTTATTAGAGCAAATAACTATAGTTTTTTTTTATGTCTTTTGGTTGTGCCGTTGAGGTGATGAGAATTTAATCGGAATTATAATATGTCGATTCATCAAATCAGACTACAATTATCTGATCAACGGCTTAGATTTCCTTATCTGATGTGTGTAAAGATTGATTTTCTAGGAGGTTTTAGGCATCTGTCGATCTTTATTTTCAATAGCACTAAGTGAGAGTCATACCAACGTTGATATAGGGGCTTTATCATCATCAATATGGAGATGTTGTAGATATTGTTGGCTTTGTGACCAGTTGCCAGTTGGGTACAATGACTCCACTCCACTCCACTAATTAACTAATATTGTTGGGCATGTCATAAAACGTTGGGAATCTATCCACGTGATTCAAGTCTAATACTGCTGTCGCACCATTGGTTTCCATACCTCTTAAGGCATGAATGTTACATGAAATTTAACTCTGTATATATCTTTCTGGAAATTCTCTTTACATCAGCTGTTTTTGATTAGAAGTAATTAGCTGACTTGTGGATTTTGATAAGTAGATAATTTAACATCTTCACTCTAATCCGAGTACGCAAGATCAAGCATAACTACTGCGATAATGGCTTTACAGTTATTTTGCTGGTGTTTCGTAGTCTTATTTACATAGGCAAGGAAGGCTTTTCTTGCTCTGGATACTTATACTTCATGTTGGGTAAGGAGATATTGTATTAGAAGGGAGTAGACACCCTTGCGTTGAGGCTCAAGATGGAGTGATTTTCATTCCAAATGATTGTAATCTTGTGAGTTTCTGGATATTCTAGGTAAATCGGCTGTTCAAGCCTTTCTTTTTCAGTAAAATGAGTTTTAGCTTTGTTCATCTTGTAATCAGATAAGGGTTAAAAGCTGCTTCCAAACGATTTTTTTTTTTAAAGATGTCTAATTAATCTGAGAGGTATTAAAAGGGTTTGTTCCGTTGCGCCCCCATCTATAAAACCTATACTGCCCACCCCATTTTACAAAATTAAAACATCAATTATAAATTTTTCTCTCTGATCTTTATCATGTTAAAGCCTCTTTTAATCTTCGCGTAGATATTTAAATTGAATCATCGTAACAAAACCACATGTGGCAAGCATGCGTAACCCCAACCCCAACCTCACCATTTTAATTGCCAACCCAAAACATGGTATCTGCTAGATCTGATGCATCCTTTTAAATGGATAAATTTGTCTGGTGGATGAACAAATGTATTTTTATAAATATTTAATCAAATTTGAATAAAACAAATATTTTTTATTAAATTTGAATAAAATAAATATTTAACTGTATTTTATGAGATCTTTAACAATTAAAGAAAATATGTTTATATTTATTTGGTGAGTTAGTTAGATATTATGATATATTTAGTGAATCTTTTATATAAGTAAAGTATATTAGGATAGTTATAAAGTAGGGAAAAAGAATATAAAATATTTAAAAAATTAATGAGCGACCAAGTTATTATCTAAAGATAAATATTTGATCGTGTGATTTATTTTTTGTAAAAACGACGTTTGATCAAGACTATGATTTACTGTGTATCCTTTTAAAATTGAGCATTTGAGATGTGAATTTGTTGGATTGCTAGAGATCCATATTGGGTATATTTAACCAACTTGATGTTTAAAGTGGGCCTTATAATAAAATTAAATTTTATTACGACATAATCAACAAATTACGGCAGAAAAATTACTAAATTCCTAACCGTAAATGAATTCATCAATTCCTAGTCGTAACATGCATGTATATGAAATGAATCAGCTAAGAATTATTCATTTGTTATTTAGGCTAGGATATGAGTAATTCCTAGTCGTAAATAATTAATTTACGGCTAGAAATTCATTAAATCTTAGTCGTAATAGGCTTGTTGGGTATGTAAATAAGAAATTTTATTTTCCAGACGTAAACAACAAAAAGTTATTATCATACGGTTGGAAAATGACTAATTCTCAGACATAGATAAATTATTAAGTTTAAATCAGTCGTAAATGGCTAGGAATTCATTATTTTCCTAACCGTAGATGGTCTACTTACGATCAGGAAAAAATGAATTCCTAACCGCAGTTAGTGTTTACGGGTAGGAGTTCATCTATTTCTAACCATAAATAGTTCATAAAACTAAAATTATTTTTATTTTTTAATTTTATTATGAATCATGAAGGAGAAGAGAGGAGAAGAATAATATATATATATGTATGAATAGTTAAATTTAGGTTTATTTATGGAAGAAGGACATTTTTTACATTCGTTATAGATTAGGTCCCTTTATCCATATTTAGGATATTTGAATCCTATGCAGCTTTCACAAGTCAAGGATTGCATCCCCAATAATAGTCTTCCTTATTAAGGTGACTGTTGATGACTACCGTTTGCCTTATCAGAAGTATATTTTGGGAGATGGGGATGCACTCTGTATGTAATTGTCTTTACGGCTAGCAACTTGTTATGCATTTCACGATTTTCTCTGGGTACCTCTTCAATTAATCTTTCATTTCTGAATAACTTTTAGTGAGGTTGTTGACAATACAATGGTCAGTGATTGGAACCGCTAACACATTGGATTGCACACGGAGACTGTGCATTTTTTTTTGGCATTTGATCAGCTCATCCCACATTACGTACCCACCCTCGAGAGCATAAAGGTTAGACATCCGGAAGAATTAGGGAATACCATTTTTTATTTCTACTGATTCACTGAAGTATCCGATGCCCATTACAATCTTTGGGAAAGAGTTTTCAGCATTGGGTGGTGGTGGAGGTACATTAGTGTGAGGCTCAATTGACGTTTCTTTAAATATTTAAGCTAAAATTGATGATGGTATGGATGATGTTGTCAAATATTTGCAACTAGAATGAGATGTAGTTGTAAGACAATTGTTTCCAAAAATATTATTCATTTCTCGGGAAATAAAGGTTTCCAAAAGTATTGTCTTCAATACTTGATATCTGTTTTTGCCTATAAATAGATAAACAATTGTCTTATAACTACATCTCATTCTAATTGCAAATATTTGACTACACCATGCATACCATCATCAATTTTAGCTTTAATATTTAAAGAAACGTCAATGGAGCCTCACATTAATGTACCATCCACCACCACCCAATGATGAAAACTCTTTTCCAAAGATTGTAAAGGGCGTCGGATACTTCAACGAACCAATAGAAGTAAAAAAATTGTATTCCCCAATTTTTTCAGATGTCTAACCTTTATGCTCTCGAGGGTTGGTATGTAATGTGCGATGAGCTGATCGATGCCAAATGAACTTTTAGACACTGCATATAAACGTACATCTGTCATATATAATACATTAACAAATGAAGTTGTGAGCCCTGGAGAAAAAATTACAACATTCTTTAACACTATAACTGACCCCACATTTATCTGTTTTCATACTGTAAATGCTAAATAACTTTTATGTGTTTGTTTGCCCTTATTTTACCACTAGGATTCGGAAATAGAAAATAACGTTAGTACACGGTCGACATAGGACCAGAACGCTTTAAAGCATGTGGCACAAATTATATCTAAGGAAACAATATTACAACAATTACCTTAACCATCAAAATTAAATCACACATACCATTTTCTCTTAGCTCCTTTACCAAAACAACAAGGCGAGGGATTCTATCTGAGGTGGGTTTGACTGCCAATCTTTTAAGAATGGACCTCAACCTTGTTCTTCCTTCTAAATATAAATATTGTGCAACAAATTAACCAAGGGTGACTTTGGAATTGGATATTGTCAACACCTTCAATTTCATCTCTTACTAATTGTTGCATGACTTGTATACCAACCTCCGACTCTCCCATTGCGCTCCTCCTACATTTAAGGTCTTCTAAAGTTCTCCAATCTCCGGCAGGACTAGTAATTTCGGCTTGTTGAACCCCCGATGAACTTTGAAAGAAAACCCTTCTTTTGTTTTACCATTGGGCATGGGGTGAGATCGAAAACAACTGATTTGTTCCGGAAGTCATTCGAGTTGAAATAACTAGGAACGACACCCGTGGTTGTTGATGAAGTTATGTGTAAGAGGAATGACATCCGAAGCAATTTGCTCCTCAGTCGGGCACTAGCTGTCCAAAATTGTTGTTAATTTATCTTTGTTAGTATCTCCCCAAGGATCATCGGCCGCTATATCAACCCTCCAACCCTTAAGCCCGGTAACATAACAAATGTATATAATACCACCAATTAAGAGTAATAAAAATGTGCAACAAAAGTATATAAGCATTTAAAAAACAATAGGCTACAAACTTACCACCTATACTTTTTACGAGGATAACCTGGTTCAGTATTGAGCCTACACTTTTTTTCTACTACATGTCCTTACCAATTTATAAGAGAATTGGAATACATGAATCACATGTCCTACAAAGGCTGTGTACTCATTAAATTTTATCGATTAGTCATTGAGATTAGTCATTCAATTGTAGCGTGTAGCCAATCAGTGTTTAAAGGATGTAGTCATTCAAGAAACTATAGTCATTCGATGTTTGAAAATATAAAAAAGCATAAACAATAACAAGTTTAGGTATCCAATGTTACAAAATAAAGCATAGTATGCAGTAGCAATCATAGTCTTTCAATTTTCAAAAGCAAATATATACTGGAATCATTCTTTCAAAGCACGTGGACGTCAAATACAATCATGTCGACACCAATGTTTAGATTGGTCCCACCTTGTCATGAAATAAACCCACTTAGGTTTCCACACTAACATGTGGTTTCCTTAAGTTGTGCCACAAATGTAATAATAAATATTAATTTGTTAAAGTCTACGGTGGTCGTTTATCCAATTAAATTAACAACTCCCGACTCAATATTGTAGTATAAATTTTACTGGGTAAAAAATTCATTCACAGTTTATACTATACAGTTTTTCACTCTGGCGATTCAAGTATTTCTTAATATAAGATGGAACCAAGAATCATGAAAACAGTAATATATGAACTAAATTTTCAAATTTCAAAAACTCAATTTCAGGAAGGTAATATCAAATAAATTTATCAATAACACATTATGAAACAAATAATAGGGTACAACTAAATAGCCACTTTATTTCGAAAACCACAAACTCATACGAAAACCAGGCAAACCCCAAACATACTAAGGCAACCTACTAACACAACCTCATATCTATGTAGGAACACTCATTTTAGTTTCACTGTCACCAGGGTCAACTATCCCTGTTGCAGGTATACGGTGGATGATACCGAGAGAAAATATATCTCTGCATCCGTTTAAAGTTACAAAAGAGGGGGAAGAGGCATCACTATAATTTGAAAAACAAATGTTATATTTACGTAAAACATGATAAAAAAATAGAGATGTGTAGTTATTGCATGAAAATATAATAACTTAACATTAGTTTGGAGTCGTCACAACCTCCATATTATACCAAAAAATATAGTCCCCATATAGTTATCATCATTCACAACTACATCCTAATGGATAACCAGCATGCCCCAAACACTACGTCTGAATCAGACGTGGGATAGGAAATCCATTACAACTAGGGCTATCAATGGTACCCATTACCCGGAACCGGAACCAGATCCGGAATCGGGTGAATTGGGTCCGGATCCTAAAACTGGACTCATTAGCAACTTAGAACCCGACGGCTATTACCCGATTGGACCAGAAATCTTAACGGGTCCTAACGGGTATTATCCGGCGGGTACCCACACATTTGTCATTTGTTTGTTAATTTTAACTAAACTTCAAAGACTTCGTCTAGTTTTTCTTGGATTTTATTTATTTTTCATTTATATTCTTAGATTTAATCTTTAATTAGAACAATTACATACATGTAACAATAATTTTATATGAAAAATTATTCATTCGAAGCCAATATAAAGAATCTTTAAAAAATTATAGTTGATTTTAGAAGATCCATTAAATACCCGGACCCGACGGGTATTTATGTTTTTAATCGGGTCCGGTTCCGGGTCCACTAAATTAGGAACCAGACCCAACTTTTATAAGTAATGTCCGTGTCCAATGGTTCCCGGAAGGACCCGGACCCATTAACAGCCCTAATTACAACCCAATCGATTATGACCAGATGCACCACAATTAGAGCACCGTACTGTAACCCTCAGAACAATTTGAGACTCGGTTCTCTTCTTTTTCAATGACCGACCAGTTTTTTTCGTCCAAACGGAGAATAGTTATACAGATGTTGGATCTAACGACCATTTGGAGTAACCTTTAACAGGTACAAATGTATTGTCATAGGTACGCCTATAGTTATCCATGGAATACCAATCATGGAAATAGTCAGCAAGATCCCTAGGCGCATTATGGAAGCACATGCATGTATACACGGAATACCAACATTTTGGAACTGAAGACAAGTGAAAGTCCCCATTACAAGATCCACATTGTAAAGTGCCCCCAAATGGTCTATTGAAAACTTATTGTTACCATAGTTAGTCGGGATACATTGTTTGGTTTTACGAACTACCTCCACCAATTTCTTTAACACATACCTAGTAATAATATGGATCGGATAAAGCTCATCGCATTTCGGGTAGCAAAGTACTTTGATGCTTTAACACGAATTGCTTGTACAAGTGCAACAACTGGATAGGACCTAGCAATTATAAGTTGACCATTAGTACTCTTACACATGTTTGTTGTGAAAATACCCCCCATCTTTTCAAAGGTAGAAATGCTTGTGTCCATTCTTCCTTGTTGTGACTAAGGAGCCATTCTGCACCCTTGGGCTGTACTTTACGGATCTCTCGTAAATGGTATTCGAAGTTCGCAGTCAGAGCCGTTGTAGCAGCAATCCACATAAAATCACGAACAATTACATCACGGAAAGTGTTGTAGAAGTTCTCCATGAAATGACGGACGCAGAAAACATGCTTTGCATTGGGCATCACTTCATCCATGGCCCCAATTAACCGAGTTCCCTTGTCGGTTATTACAATCAATTCATTAATCCTCTTGTAACGGTCAATAACATGCAGCCACAACAAATTCAGAAACCACATACAACAACCCTTACTCTCATTCTCTTCTATAACATATGCGATTGGTACAATGCCATTATCTTTATCCTGGGTGCAGACGACTAGTAGGGTGCCCGAGTAATAACCACGAAGATGTGTTCCGTCAATTGCAATAATTGGACGAAGATTATTTCTAAAAGCATTTATGCAAGAACCAAACGCCCCAAAAAAAAAGAAACAAACTTTCCATCCACCACTTCTAATTTTGTGACTATCCCATCATTTTGGCTTGTCATCTTGGCAGCAACCTCCGGTAACAAGATAAAGGACTCAAAGAAGCTTCCAAACACACTATCTAAGGCAAGCTTCCGTGCACGTTTTGCTTTAGCGTCATGTATGTATATCTATATGGTGAGCATCATTCATGAACAACTTGATAAAGTCTTGTGATATTTCCTTGTTCTCAAGCAAATATCGTCTAATTTTTGAAGCAATCCATTTTATAGATGCATGTTTGTGCTTCGTTTCACCGTGTCGTCGATGAAAACCACATGAGTGTTGTGGTACATACTTTCTTATTTGGAATCCATCTAACTTTCGTATTTTATTTTCTTGAATAAACCACAAGAAACCACTTGCAACATTCTTGCACTTGGCACTAAACCTCTCGGGCGCAGTCTTCTTAGAAACATACTCTCTCAAACCCTTGATGGATAGGGATTCAAAGAACTTGGCACGGTTTGGGAAAACCATACCAACATATAAGTCTTCAAAACTAGAAGGGGGGACATTGACACCCAAATTAACAAATCCTAGAGTATTCAATGTCACCAAACCATCATTACTGGGGTCAACCGTGTAGTCATCAACAACATCCATATCCATCTCATCTATCTCTGGAAAAATCAAAGTACCAGACCCTCTATTCACTGAAGAAGTGGATACATCAACAACCTAAGCCACTATTGACCCACCAATGGTGCTTGTTGAACAATTTTTTTTCCAGGAATAGTTGGTACAGGAACAAGCAACAATATGTCACATGTTACAGTTGTTCCTGAAACATTAATATGTCCTTTCAAACCAATGGTGGAAACGATGGCGGTATCCAGTACGAGATCTGAACGAACAACATATTCTATGTTCGCAAGACCCTCATCCTCAGACTATGATCCTCCTTTTCCATGCAATCTTCTCATTCAACTAGACTGAAAGCAAGATATTATGGGAGGACCAACAATCAGTCGAATAATGTTACAACTTACTTACTATGCCTTAAAGGAAAATTAAATAAAGGGCGTGTAAGGGTAACCTATGATATCCTTCATTATCCGGCTCGCGCAGCCTCGGTTAGTCATCGGTGAAAAACTCAAATCCAAGTATCGTATTAGACACATCAATTACCGTAGATACATTGGAATTAGTACCATAACAACAATAGTGATTGTTAGCAAAAGTTCCACCTATATGAAAATTAAATTTAACTTACATTCGGTTTGGTTTGTTTTCCTAGAGGTTCCGGCGGTTTGTGAGACATTACGGGCAAAAAAAAGATCTTCTACACATGATGAACCGCCCATGATTTCATACCGGTATACGGCTAATGACCTATACCTCCGGGCACAAGGGAGAAGTACTCTATAAATGTCCAACAAATATGAAAATACTCCAACTTCTAAATTATAAAGTCAACTCTATATATGATTGAGATCGGGTGTTGAAACTGATAGGCTACATGAAATCCATCTGGAGATGGGAGACCAGTAGCTGGATGAGTAGGAGGAGAATACACTCCTTCTGAACTGGTTAAGCGCGACAACAGACTCAACATTCCCTCAACAGGTGTGACAGTCACACGTGGAATACTAACAAATGCCATATGAAATTGTAAGTAAATAATAATATGGAACAGGGGAACAAGTTAAATGCCATATAACATATTTAATTGTACACACCTAGGCAATCGCTCTAAAGATAGATGACGGGTACGTGACAATTGGTTTGGTATTTAAGGTACATTTAAATCTCTGAAGGAACAATGTCTGCCATCAGTTGTTACATTACCATCTGATTGAGGTGGGATATCATCATCAACAATCTCGATGGTGCAGAATTGTAAGATATTCTTCAACCCATTAGGATCCTTCACAACTAAATCTCCAATGGTATCATAATAAGATAAATCAACAGACACGGACACCCCTACGCTCATAAACACCATAGAGTATAATTTGTAAATCTTATTCGGGTTAAGTTTGAAAGAATGCTGCACCAGCTTCATAACGTCAGGCACGATTATAGAGGTGGAGACCTTCTGGAACTTATTAACAATTGACTCCCCAACATATTGTGGATCATTTAAAGATACTTCTTTTATCGTCCCACCAGACGACAATATAACATTAACTAAACTCCCACAAGTTCAAGCATCACCTAATACACATATATTTAAGAATTTAAAAAATGGTTGTTGTTTACAATTAAAACAACACTTACATTTATACTATTAGAAAAAGTATTCTAAACAATATCCTTTAACACCATCTACTATTATAATATAAATAAAGATTTGTAAATTAACATGGGACATCATCATCAATAACATAACAAAAAATATTTAATAACAACTAACTCAAACATTTAACACTTTAATAACTAAACCCAATTTAGGGTAAAACATAAATATAACACTTCAGATATGACATTTACCCAACTAAATTAGCACTCTAGTGATGACATGTACCCAATTAAATTAACAATGCACAAAGGTTACAGTTGTTCAGGATTCACCGACTACCAAAATTTTTTAAAGAAAAGTGTCCAGGAGATTTTTTTTTCTAGTCGTCATAGTATGGATGACTACAAAAGGTTGCATTCTTCCAGGATTCACCGACTACCAAATTATTTGAAATGCAAAGTTTCCATATATTTTTTTGTTTGGTCATCAGTGTCTGGACGACTAGCAAAGGTTGCTGACATTTACCCATTTAAATTAGCATAACTTTGATGACATGTACCCAACTAAATTATACTGCACAAATATTGCAGTCGTCCAGGATTCAACGACTAACAAATAGATATGTGTTCTTTGGTCAGATTGTTGACAATCCTTCCATTGATAACTTAACTATAAACTTAAACTCATTCCTTATAATCAAATCTCAGAGACATTACAAACATAATTCGTTCAATCAATAACAACCCGAAACATCCATATAAACAACTTCAAACATGATTGATTCATTCATTCATTTTCAGGGTTCATTCATTCAATCCTTCCACTGCCTAATTCTTTGACCCATAAATTATCAAACTGTTAGTACCTAAAAATTATTTCTAGGAAAAACAATAGAATTACTTTCTTTAGATTCGGTAATCAAAATCGTACAGGGAAAGCCTAAACCACGATAGTAGCCGTTCCGTTCTGCTTCTGTCTCAAGGAGAGAAAATGGGTTGATCTTAGGGGACGGAAGCAAAGAAAGTTGAAGGAATTTGTGTGTGTTGAATGGTGTGTTGAAATGGGCTAAGTAACCTATTTATAGTGATTGGTAACACAGACTTTCCCTTGTAAAGTAGTGGAGGTAGTGGGGAGATGGAGTGATGGAGATTATGGGGAGTTATAGTGTAACCGCCCATTGTCTTGGGAAGTTTCTAGAAACTTCTGGATTATTACGCCATCAACTCTTCAACCGTTACCACTCACTTTATGACTTCCTTGTCATGGGGTGTTTCCACGCCCATGTTGCTGTAATCACCAGACCAAAACCCCATGTTTAGTCCCCCCATGAAGTATGATTTGATCTCTCGTAAGAGTTAGTGGAATCATGGTTTTAAAGCATGTGATTTTTGTCGTGAGACAATGCTACTAATGAATTTTATGCTAATTTAGCATAATAATGGCGTATTTTTATCATGTTTGTAATATACATTTTTTGCTAGCAACAATGGTGAATGCGTGTACTACGGGCGCAATGGAGTAGCACTGGCACGACAGGAGAGCATGGATTGGCACGGCCAAGGAGCATGTCACGTCAAGGAAGCATTTCTTGGTGCGGGAGAATGGCACGACAAGGGAAAGAAGCGTGGCGCGGCAACAACGGAGTGATACGAGCATAATTTATACATATTTACCGCCTTATTTATATTTTCTAGTGATTATATTTATGCTAATTTATAGTTTTTTATATTATTAGGTGGTTTGCGTAAAATCCGAAGTTACGAGAAAACTCAGCTAAATGGGACTTGGCGTGTCATTACCCTGAATAATCAGTACGGGGACGTTGAGTATTGGCTTGTCTTTCCCTGTTCGGTTAGCTGTGAAATAAGGTGTTGACATGGAGAATGACATTAAAAAGACTTTTCTCATGTTTGGTAAATTATGAACAATATAAAGTGGGTCTAAGCTCGGTGAGGAAGTGAAGGTGGAATTGTTTGGCTAATTCACGAAAACTAAGAAGGTGTATGCTTGTTTGTTGGCTGTTGGCGTAGTGAAGACTTGATAAGGTGGGGACCAAGAGTTGGAGGAGTACAGGTGACAAACGAATAGATGTTAGAGGCGCTGAAAACTTAAGAAAGTAAAAGAAGAAGTGGGGTATGTTGGCAGGTGGAGAGGTGACGCCATTGGTGGAGATAGGAGAAGTGGCTAAAGGGGAATAAACTAGGCTTTCTCTTAAAGACCGAGTATAAATGAGAGGGGACAAGCTCTGAACTGGGTGGTTCTTTTTCACCTTTTTGACGGTTGTATATTGTTCTGTTCGAGGCCTGAGTTTTGGGGGCTGAATAAAGAACAGAGAAGGGGGAAAAAGTGATTTCGGGACGACGATATCAGACAGAGAAGAAATGGATTCAGTGCCGACAACAGTGAAATCTCTATATTTTTTCCTTCTTAATTTATTTTATAGATTTTAAAAAATCCATTACTATGTTCTAATTTTCTTATAGCTAGGGTTTTATGTTGAAACCATTTGGGGTATTAGGCTACTTTGAATTGAATTATTTAGCACAAAGACCATTATGATTTGAATAAGATTAATTTTGAGTATTGTTTATTGATATATTGAAAAATTAGTTGTTGCTTCACCGGTTCTGTACAATACAGTAACCTCTGTGCGTAATCAATGGTACACAAATATATTTGTATTATTATTTGATATTCCATGCTTGGGTTAAATACTTTGATGGGGTATGCTTAGAATTGCAAGTACTATTTGTGAGCCAGTATTTAGTTTCGTAGAATTTTCTCGCTAACGCAATTTGATGGTGTATGCTGAGCTTAGAGCTTTTGATGCGCCATGCTTAGGGTGTCCCAGTGATATTTGCGACTCTAATACATATAATATGTGATGTTGATAGAACGGACAATAGATAAATATTCAGGAGTTATGTTTTATTTCAGTAATTGAATTGAAATAGTGGTGGATGTTATAAACCCTGGTTACCGACTCTCTCTGTTTAGTTGTTTTATTAGTTTAGTTTAACTTTATTATTTCATTTTCGATCCTAAAAATCCCAAAAACATCATTTATGGTTAGTTGTTAGAGATATTGGTTACAGTATTTTCCCCGCTCCCTGTGGGATCGACCCATATTTGCCGATTCTATATTGTAGACGTTGTACGATTGCGGTTATTATATATAGGTTTCTCAGAATCCTATCACGGAGATAGCACTAGCGATAGCGCTGAGGCTAGTGCTGTCGTTAGTGCCTCTGTGCCCCCTGCTAGCGCCTTCTGTGTGGATTTTGACTTTGTTGCCTTGTTAGTTTGACGCGTTTGTGCGGGGATCATGGCTAGGGATTACTATGCCTGGCATTTGTTGATGCCAATGCCATTGCTTATATGCCATTGGAATTTGCTAATGCTGTGACCATGACTATGGCCTATTTTGGGTTTCTTAGTCTTGTGAGATTTAATTTGTTAGCATTTATGCTTAACTTTTGTGCAGTGCATACAAAACACATTCAAGAGATTCAGCCGTGGAAGTTTGCAACTTGTGATAATGTTGGATGCAATCTGCAGTTTGATGGTACGCATATAATTAGTGTTTTCATTCAGATATGGCATAACCTCTATTCTGAATGTTCGCAATTTTGTATAATCAGTATATAATTTGGTTTATACAAATTGTTTGTATGGATGCAAATGAAATAACAAGGTTTTAGTTGAGAATCTGAAATTTCTATGGTACACATATATGCAAAAGAGCTTCAGGGATAATTTAGCCAGGAGATGAATATGCGTTTTCAATTCTCTTGTGGAGTGTAAAATAACAATGTATTCATAATTCTGATGTTAGGTCAGGAATTCATACATATTTATTTCATGCTTCTGCAGCCAGGCGAAAAATAATATTATTATTTTCTCTTTTGTCAAAAATCCACCATCAACATTAAATCCCCTACTTAGCGCGGAACAGTAATGTTTCGTGGTAAGCACTAGATGGTGGTATGTCATGCGAAATAATATGTGACTTTTATTATTTAATGTTTAAATATCACTAGAAGAGTAGTAATTGGCTGAACTAGTTTTTCGTTGTACGCTCGGGTATTTGGAGCATTCTTCTTCTACCATAGTAACAACGGGAAGGTATTTGGAACATTAATTGGTTATATAGAGTATTGGGGCAATGCTGTCGTCAGAATACTAAGATGAGTGTTAAGGCATTACTGCCGTCGGAACACTAAGATGAGTGTTGAGACATTAGTGCCGTCGAAACACTAAGATGAGTGTTGATACATTAATGTCATCAGAACACTAAGATGAGTACCTTCCTTAAAATTCTTCTGCGGAATTCTGAGGTTTAATATTGACAAAAATAAAAACAACAAGGCTTAGTTATTAGATATTACCAAAGATATTGCAAGTGGGTTTGAATTATGAATATTATCACGTCGATGGATCTGCAAGTCATGGATAATCGACAAGAACGTGTAGAGGCACAATATCATCATCAGGGATGCAACATCAATAGTCCAGGTCTGTAAGTACGAGTGCATAAGTTCACATGGTCGTCCAAGCAAGAGAAAAGGCCATGGCTAGGCGACAAACATAGGGTCTTAACTTGGACGGACAAGTGAGAGACCATCTCCTTCTCGGACTTGGTAATTCCATGGAATAGTTGTTTCCATTCTTTTCTTTGTTAGCGCCGTCTTCTCTTTGGGAGGATAAATTTGACTCCGTTGTTTGTTTCCAATTGGCAGTTGTTGAAGCAGAAATAAACAGTGGCGTAGTCCTACTCTTTTCAGGATGATGCAAGCGGGGGTCTTGTTGCTACTACCATTGTTAATCAAATACTCTAGTCGAAGGAGATGACTGCGTTAATTATCTAAAACTGAAGAAGCCTTCAGTCCCCAGGTGTAGCTAATTTTTCCTGCTACTAGATGAGGAATGATTTGATAATATCGCCATGAGCCCATGCTTATTGGGTCTGATTATGCAAAAGAATCCAGGAAGGTTGATACCTCCTGTTGTTTTGGTTGTTGTTGTTGTCCTTTCGTGCCAAGGCTGGAACAAGAACTTGACTTGAAGTTGGAGCCCTTGTTCGTTCCCGAGTTGTTGAGTCGTAACTGGGACATTTTCGTAAGCATTGGATGAATGAAATTGTTTTTATCTTGACCCTTTGGCTCATAAGCTTGTTTTAACTTTCTGGATGCGATGATTTTATGCTTATATAGACAAATTCTTCTAAGGACGTCGAGGGTGAAGAGGATGAGATGAAAGGTATCTTGTTGCCGATATGGTGCTGCAGGTGTCTTCAAAGACTGTGTTCCAAGATGCGCCTCTTGGGCCATCTTCTGAATCTTTGATTATTATGAGATGTGTTGCGGTGAGCAGTCCCCTGTCACACTTCTCTTTGATTTCTAAAATTATATTTTCTGAAGTAGGCTCGGGATGCATCTCAGCCTAGTCAGGGGTTGCATGCGCCTACCAGATTTGACGACGTAGTTGGGAGAGGTAAAGATACCTTTGCGGCATGTCTTTGGAGAGTAAAGAGCCTTATCAAGATTGCGACTCTCTGGTTGACCATCTTTTATAGTCTGGAGAGGTTTTCGACAGCAAGGGATCTTGTGCAAATCTTCAGTTCCCAAGTGTGGTTCTTATGATATTTCAGATCCAGTTTGTTGAAGTCGGTGCTCCAAATGGTGTCGTTACGTAGGATGCCTATGCGATAAAAACTGCACCAATTGAGTGTTCGAACGATGGAGTTGAATTTCGACAGGACCCAACTCTTGGAGGAAGCCAAGACAGCTAAACTTGTTGTCGGCTGGCTTTGTCGCATATGAGAGCCATTCAGGAGAACTTGAAGGAAGTAGGTGCATATTCGGCTTAAAAGTGATTACTAGGGCTAGAAATGATGCTGAAAGACTATCCTGAGAGTTGAGGTTGGCCACTGAAGCCCTTGCACAGGTAGAGATAGCATATGTTGATTGTGCTTAACCAGTTTTCAGAGATTTTTCTAAATAGTAGGTTTTGAAAGTTTTTTTATGTGTTTCTGAGATACCTGATTTCTCTGTGGTTTTATTTTGGGATTTTGAGTAGGTGAATTTTGAACAGTTTGCAAAGGATTTTCTAGAGAGAAAAATAATACTTTGTTTAATAAATTAAAATTTGAAGTATGAATGCAAGATATTGTAGAAATTTTGGAGGAACTACAAATATTGCGTAAAACCAGGGAAATTTGTTAGGGGTGATTAAGTGCCTAATCCTTGACCTCTTTAAGCCAATTGCTATGTGTTATCACCCCCGCTGGATTGTCAGCATTGACAAGTTTTTAGTATCCACCTAATATAGTTTCAATAACCAGATATGGTTTTTCTTCAGGAGAGGTGGTGGCTATCTTGACTGTGTCACCGATTTGGAAAGGATCGGGTTTTAGTATGTCAGATTCACAACATATTTATAGGATAATTAGGTTACTGGTTTTCTTATTTTTAGCAGGGGAAACTCCTACCTATTTAGTAAAATACTAAAAAGGATCAACTTTCCATTCACATCGGCGAGTTAGAGTGTGATTGATATCCGGGTCAAGTCCCCAAGCTTTGACGGGTCGTGGGACATCCGATTGCCAAGAGGGTTGTTGAATGTGACTTACTTGTGCACGGAACCTTCAGATGTATGAGTCCACGTCTTCCCTAGGTAATTTCTTCTGATCCAGATCCATTACATGACGCAACTCGGCCGATAAACTGTGAAGTTCTGTTGGCTCGTTAGAGACTATTGGTGGTTTCGACGTCGGCAAGGAAGGTACTTATTTATTTTTGTTGTGAACCCATGGGCGCCCCAAAATCATGTCGTAGTCGAGATCTTCTTTAATAATTTAAAAATTAATGCACATTTGAACTTCACCCATGTTTACTTCGAGAGTAATGTATCCATAGGCGTTCCTGGATTTTCCTTCAGAATCTTCAAGCGCGGTTGGTGCGTGTGTAGCCTCACGTATGGAAATCCCTATAGCTCTCAGGGTTTTGACAGTGATGATGTTGCCGTCTGTTCTGGCATCGATTAGTGTTTTCCAAAACTTGACTTGTTTGACGCAGGTGGTGAGAAGTTATCAGCCGGGTTTCTCGTTGTTCTTGTTGATTCCGATCTCCGGATCAGGCTTGTGCGGGACCATAACTTTTTCAGTAAAGAGGAAAAGCTTACTAGAAACAACGCGGTTGGGGCTGTGAATATATCCTTGTGCTAGGCTTAGGAAAAGTAGAGAATCTCACACATGAGCTCCGTCAAAGTCTGGACGGTTTGGTTGGTGGATTCTCTAGAAAGGGTGAAATTCCTGACAAGGAACGGGTATCTGTAGATACCTTCAGTCCCCAGGTGTAATTCTCCTGAGTCAATCTTTTCTCTGATGAAGCGTCTTAGGCCGTTGCACTCATTAGTGGGATGGTTGACGAATCTGTGGAAGTGACAGTGGTTTGGCTCTAACATTTCTTCCTCCTTTGTGGGCGTCGTACAAGTGTCAACTTGATAGTTCCATTTTATATCCGTATTTCCAACAGTTTGAGGACTTCCTCCATGGGAAAGGGAAAATCCGGTATTGTCGGATTTGTCTTTAGCTATGGATGTGGAGCCTTGAATGAGCCTCGTTCTTGAACTGGTGTTAGTGTCGCCGCCAAGGTCGCCGTCGGGCGCTTAGTCTGTGACACTTGTTGAGATGCAACCTTCCTCTTGGATCCTTTGTCAGTGATAGCACTTATGGAGGGTTTGACAAAATATTGCTTTTTGACCAGTCGTCTATCTCCATTGTTGTCATTGTGGCTTCTTTCTATGACGGGCCTTGTTCTCTTCAACAAGGCTGGAGTACTTGTCGCGGATCGCTGGACAACTTCTTGGAGATCGGAGAAAGTTTAAAAATATAAATTATTCAACAAAGATTTCCAGGCTGGAATTTTTCTCTCATTGAAAGGATGTTGATTGCAATGTGATAAATTCGACAAGTTTTCCTTTTCAGCCTGAGGAGGTTGTTCCAAGCCTTCACAAGTAGTAAAGATAGGTTGATTTTTCCTTCCCAATTCTCGTTCATCATGGGTATGTACTTCATCTTCGTCGTCATGGTCGAAAACATGGAGCCTAATATAAAATTCAACACCATCTCCATTAATCCCGAAATCAGTAGTATTCCCCCTAAGACGAATGTTTGTTGGCTCCCTTTACAACTGATCTGTAAGAATGCTCAAAATGGGAAATATTATCTTGATAATATCAGCTTGATTTGTGATAATATCATTTAGAATTTTCATGAGATCATCTATAATGGTATGACTTTGAACATCCATAACTTCCAAGGGAGTTTAAGCAGAAAAGGTGAATTCTGGAGTAACATGAGGGACCCTGCCGGCGTTGTAATGCATGGAATTGAGATTGGTTGCTAGACCTGAATTGATGTTAGTCTATGAACCATACCTAAGACCCACCTTGTTTTTCAAACAGTTGAAGAATTGATTTTCATATGGTTGAAGAATTGGATTCGTGACCGAGAGATTGATCTCCCACTGTGGTCGCCAATTCTTAGTACCTAAAAATTATTTCTAGGCAAAACAATATACTGTAAAATTACTTTCTTTAGATGAGTTTCTAGTATGAGACTCTGGTAAATCGGGGATTCGTATCAGATACATTCTTCGCTTCGATACAATATAGGTCAAGCAGTTGCTTCTTTTAGACTAGATGCAAGACATGGGAAGACTCTCAACGATTGAGAGAAGGAATTCAATTGTCCTTGTCAAGTAGAGGCTCAAAGAGATGTTTTCGCTCGATCGTAGCTATAAAAAAGAGCTCAACCACGTTTTGATCTAGTTGTTTTCTCTTAAGTAGAATCAATTATTTTCTGTATTCAATATTCTTAGACTGCTGTAAATTAGTTTCATTCTGGTTCGATGAAGAATGAGCCAATAATGGGATTTTGCTATAAATGGGAAGCTTAAGATGCTCCGGGATGGAAATGAGGGAATGTCTACAATACCTGGGTTTAGTCAGATACAATTTAAGGGGTTTTGTAGGTTCATTGATCAGGGCTTGATGGAAGAACTTTATAAATTTCCAAAAATTGAAGATATAGATCAAGAAATTGAATTTCAATTATTTGTGGAAACTTATCAATTGGTAGAACCCTTGATAAAAGAAAGAGATGCTGTGTATGAATCATTGACATATTCTTTTGAATTATATGTACCTCTCCAAGCTTACGCAGCTGCAGGAAGAATCTCAAGCAACACAACGGTCACACAACACACCCTGACTTCGGACGGCTTTGACGTGACCTTCATTTACTTAGCGCTTCCAGTCGTTGAAACTCGTTACTCCCTTTGACTAAAAGACTCTTTGGTACTAAAAAACTCTTTGGCAGAAGATGGAACTAGAAAAAAGGGGTCTAGAATCTATAGTCTTTGTGGCTCGGAAATCAAAATCGTACGGGGCAAGCCTAAACCACGATAGTAGCCGTTCCGCTCTGCTTCGTCCACAAAGAGAAAAAATGGGTTGATCTTTGGGGAGGGAAGCAAAGAAAGTTGAAGGAATTTTTGTGTGTTAAATGGTGTGTTTAGATGGATAACAACAGAGCTATGAAAATGATTAACTTTTTCTCAATGTGTTTTGAAATAAGCTAAGTAGCCTATTTATAGTGATTTGTAACACACACTTTCCTCGTTGAAAGTCTGATTGAAGATTGCAGAGAAGAAACAGCTAGTGAAACACATGTAATAATCCAGTATCAGCCACAACGTCAATCAAGTGAAAGGGAAGTGATCAAGCCATTGTTAGAAAACAGAAATGGCAAAGTAACATTTGATCTTAAAAATCTGAATTCTGACTCAGGCAAGAATATAGATACTATTTCCAATACAGTTGAACTGCTTATGGAAGTGAGCTCAAACTTGGGTACAAGGAACTTAGGAAAAGAGTAGCAAATTCAGCATATTTTTTGCAGAAATAATTGAGAGACATGAGAAGAATATCACAAGTGAAGATAAAATGGAGGAGAATGCATTTATAGTGGTGCAAAGGGACGAGTCTGTTTCTAATGTATCCTAAGATTATTACTTGGAATGCTAGAGGTCTTAATGCAGTAGACAAAATGGATGCTCTCAAGGACCTAATCAAAACTTTGAAGCCGGTAGCAGTAGTGATACAAGAACCGAAAATGATGAAGATAACAAATTGGGCTATAAATTACATCTGGGGTAGTGATAAAAACAAATGGAAAATGATACCTTCTGAAAGTTTGGCTCGAGGAATGCTATCTATATGGGATGATAAAAGTCTGGAGTGCGTAGATGATATCTTTTCTCCAAACACTCTAAGACAAAAATCCGTGAACATGGGAGACAATTTTGGATGGACTTTGACAAATGTGTACTCTCCTTTTCAAGATGATGACATGAAAGATTTCTGGCTAGAATTGGATACTCTTATAGGTTGGGCATCAGGAGCTTGGTGTGTGACCGGAGACTTTAATGCAGTAAGGAAAAATTAGGAGAGGAACAAGCCTGGAGGTTCTAGAATTGCAAAGGCTCTTTTCAATGATTTTATGCAAAAGCAGGAATTGATTGACCTTCCTTTTGGAGGAGGATTATATTCTTGGTCAAACATGCAGAAAGATCCAATCCTTTGCAGATTGGACAAATTTATTATCTCTCCTGATTTTGAAAGTAAGTACCCAATTCAGCTCAAACACTTCTTTCTAGAAATGTCTCTGACCATGCTCCTGTATTATTCTCAACTGGAAACATTTTCATACAAAACCCTCCATTTAGAATATAAGATTTTTAGCTATCAAATAAATCCTTTCTTCCCAATCTGGAAATTTAGTGGAATTCAATGGTATTCACAGGGACACCTAGTTTTGTCTTTGCTAAAAGATTACAAAATCTCAAATTTTACCTGAAAAATTGGTACAAAGTGCAATATGGAAAGAGCCACAGTATGAAGCAAGAATTGATTCAAAAAATTGATTCCCTAAACACCAAAAAAGAAAGTGTTATGTTAAAACCTTCTGAATTTGTAGAATGAGTGCAGTGGAAAATGCAACTCAAACAACGTATAGATGGGCATTTGAAATGGATCACTAGAGTAAAATCTAAATATTTCAAGGAAGGCGACATCAATACAAGATACCTTCATCAACTTTCAAATAACAGAAGAAGAAGAAACACCGTTCAAAAACTCGTCATCGATGGAAAGGACAATTTCAATCAAGATGACATCAAAAAGGAGTTGACAGATCATTTCTCTAATTTTTTCAAAGAAGCTCACCCCTGGAGACCTCAACTAGACATATCAGAGTTTTCTAAGATTTCAGATGAGAAGAAGAAATGGGTTGAAAGACCAATTGAGGAAAATGAAGTATGGTCTATCATCAAAAGTTGTAGAAATCTAAAATCTCCAGGCCCAGATGGTTATCCCATTGGATTTTTCAAAGTGTCGTGGCCAGCTATAAAAGGAGATCTTATAGGAGTCATTCAAGAATTTTATGATCAAGAGGCACTTGACTGGAGAATAAACGCATTCATAAGTCTAACCCCAAAAAGAGAAGATTCAAGTAGACCTCATCACTTTAGACCAGTTATTCTGGTTGGGA
The DNA here is from genome assembly GCA_023531435.1 of Papaver californicum. Lineage (NCBI taxonomy): Eukaryota > Viridiplantae > Streptophyta > Magnoliopsida > Ranunculales > Papaveraceae > Papaver > Papaver californicum. The sequence goes on from JAJJMC010017500.1 coordinate 287,396, forward strand.
TTGTTTACAAGATTATCTCAAAGCTCTTGGCAGCTAGATTCAAAAATGTCTTTCCCCAATTAATTTCAGAGCACCAAGGAGCTTTCATTAGAGGCAAGCAAATACAAGATGGGATTCTGGTAGATGGTGAACAGTTTGATGCTAGATTGAAGTTTAAAATTCCAGGAGTTTTGTACAAGTTGGACATTACAAAATCTTTTAAGAATGTAAGTTGGCGTTGTCTAGATGGCTTACTAGAAAGTGCTGGTTTTGGTATGAAGTGGAGGAGATTGATTTCTTGGTGTCTCTCAATATCTCAATAATCAATTCTGGTTAATGGGAGCTCAACATCCAAGTTTCAACATCACAAAGGGCTCCGACAAGGAGACCCCCTGTTTTCATTCTTGTTTATTCTGGTAGAATTAGTTCTCACTAAAATCTTGTTGAAAGATGAATCTCTAAATATGATTGCTGGCTTCCACATCAACTCAGAGAGTAGAGTCTCCCACCTTCAATTTACGGATGAAAACATCATATTCTTAGATACTAAAGAAAAACAACCGAGTACCTAGTACTAGTGTTGCAGGTATATGACGCAATAACATGTTTGAGAGTGAACTTGGAGAAAATCTCAGGTATCATCACTGGTGTTGACAATAAAATCCAAGATTTGGCAAAGATTATACATTGCAGCGTGGAAAACCAACCTTTCAAATATTTAGGTATGCCGCTCGGTGCTTCATGGAAACAAACCTCAATTTTGGACCTCATAGTGGATAAATTCCAGAAAAAATGGGCAATCTGGAGAAGAATATTCTTATCTAGGACCCAAAGAATCAACATAATAAACTCATCTCTATCAAGTCTACCTATTTATTTTATGTCTCTTCTTCAAATTCCAGCTTCAGTGAAGAAGAGACTGATCAAGATCATGCGAGACTTTCTGTGTAGTGCAACCACTGAGAGGAAGAAAATCTGCTGGATTGCTTGTAAGAAGTTAAGCAAACCAAAGGAACAAGGTGGAGCAGGTTTGAGGAATCTCAATGCATCTAACAAAGCATTACTAAACAAATAGGGTTGGAGGTACTCAATGGAGAAAAATATACTATAGAGAAAAATTGTACAGTTAAAGACGAATTCTGAGATGCAAGACTTATGGTCAAAAGAGTACTCTAAGCCACATGGTAAAGGTTTCTGGAAATCCATTCAGAAAGAGCAACAACTTCTTCAAATGAACTCTTCAATCAAGGTGGCAAATGGAAGAGATGTTAAATTTTGGAAAGATAAATGGTGGGACTCAGCTCCGTTTTATCTTTCTCATCAAAAATCTTTCAAATTAGAAGCTGACAAAGAAGCAAAAATTGCCGATTTAGTTCAAGATGGGAAGTGGAAAATTCAACTAAAAAGATAACCAAACAGAGAAGAAGTGATGTAATTTACTAATTTGTTACAATCTTTGGGTGACCCACCAGATTTAGAGGAAGGAGAAGACACTCTGGTATGCATATATAAATCAAAGTACACATCCAAAGATGGATATGAATGGTGGATGCAAGCTAATGAAGAAACCTTTCCAATTGACTATAAGTTCATCTGGAAAAAAGTTTGTCCCAAAGAAAGCTCAATTTTTTCCTTGTTTAGTGGTGCAAAATGTTATACCAACTATTGACAATCTCTTGAAGAGAGCCTGCATCATAAATGAGACCAACTGCTACTATTGCTCCATAGTACAAGAAGATGTTAACCATCTCCCGCTAACCTGTGATGCCACAAAGTTTATCTGGGATTACTTTATCACAAGAATGGACAATTCGTGGGTCCATAAAGACAATATGGGAAAGCAATTATCCAATGGACTCGAGGCACCGGAAAATCTTTAGCAAAGAGTGTGCGGCAGATATTGCCTTTTGCAATCTTGTGACCTATTTGGTTGGAAAGAAATCGTCGCGTGATGGCCAAAAGAATATATAGAGAGCTGGAGACTTTGATCAATGAAGTCAAAATATTGATTTATCAATGGGGATCAACACATAATTGGTTCTAGGGGTACTCTTTTAGAGACTTAATCATCAGCTGGGAAGCAGTTAGGGATAGCAGTCATTAACTTTAATCCATTCTCTGTTTGGCTTCTGCATTGTTGGCTTCAGCCGAGGGCTTAAGTTGGATCTGTAATCTTATATTTTGGCTTGAGTGTCGGACTTAAGTTGATCTTGTTCTTTTTTTTTTCTTTTTTCATAGAGCTTAACCTTCCCCTATTCAAAAACACACACACACACACACTCTCCTTTGTAAAGTAGTGGAGGTGGTGGGGAGATGGAGTGATGGAGATTATGGGGATTTATAGTGTAACCACCCACTTTGTCCTGGGAAGTTTCTAGAGACTTCTGGATTATTACGCTATCAACTCTTCAACCGCTTCAACCGTTATCACTTACTTTGTAACTTCCTTGTCATGGGGTATTTCCACGCCCATGTTGCCGTAACCACCAGACCAAAACCCCATGTTTAATGCCCCTATGAAGTATGATTTGATTTCTCGTAAGAGTTAGTGGAGTCATGGACTCAAAGCATGTGAGTTTTATGGTGAAACAATGCTACTAATGAATTTTATGCTATTTTAGCATATTAATGGCGTATTTTTGTCATAATATTAAATTTGTGCTAGCAACAATGGCGAATGCGTGTACTACGGGCGCAATGGAGTAGCACTGGCACGAGCATTCGCGTGGCAGGAGAGCATGGATTTGCACGTCCAAGGAGTATGTCATGGCAAGGGAGCATATCACGGCAAAGGAGCATGGCTTGGCGCGGGAGCATGGCACGACAAGGGAGCATGGCTTAGCGTGAAGTGAAGCGTGGCGCTGCAGCAACAGAGCTAGCACTAGCGCTTGTGTTGAGGCTAGTGCTGCCGTTAGCGTTTTTGCGCCCCTGCTAGCGCTTCTGCGTGACTTTTGTGTGGCTTTTGACTTTGTTGCCTTTGTTGTCTTGTGAGTTTGACGCGTTTGTGCGGGGATCATGGCTAAGGATTAGTAGGGATGGCATTTTTTGGTGCCTAGGCCATTGCCGATATACCATTAGCATTTGATAATGTTGTGGCCATGACTATGACCTATTTAGGATTTCTTAGTCTTGTGAGATTTAATTTGTTAGTATTTATGCTTAATTTTTATGCAGTGCATACAGAACACTTTCAAGAGATCCAACCATGGAAGTTTGTAACTTGAGATAATGTTTGATGCGACTCTGCAATTAGTTGGTATACATCTAATTAGTGTTTTCATTCAGATATGGCATAACCTCTATTCCGAATGTTCGCAATTTTGTATAATCAATATATTCTGGTTTATACAAAATGTTTGTATGGATGCACATGAAATAATGAGGATTTAGTTGAGTAAAGCTCTGAAATTTCTACGGTCCACATATATGCAAAAGAGATTCAAGGCTAATTTAGCCAGGAGCTGAATATGTGTCCTCAATTCTCTTGTGGAATGTAAAATAGCAGTATGTATTCATAATTCTGATGTTGGGTTTGGAATTCATAAATATTTATTTCATGGTTCTGCATCTAGGCGAAAGGCAATATTACAATTTTCTCCCTTGTCAAAAATCCACCATCAACACAAACATGATTCATTCATTCAATCAATTTTAGGGACATAAACAACTTCTCTAAATGCATATATTCCTTAAATACCCACTTATCTAATTTCAGACTAATTAGGGTTCAATCATAAATTTCTTAGATTCAACCAATACAAAATTCAATCAACACAAATAAATCATTCAGTATTCCAAAACCAACAATAAGTAAGAACGAATTATCTTACACAACAACATTAAAGAACACCCATGTATTCACCTACGTTATTGTTCTCTTCCATTAACTCACGGATTCACCGGACCTTTTTTTAACTCCGGCAGGAACAAAAATCAAAGTTTTACTGGAATAGGAGAAAGAGATGAGATGGGTTTTGTTCCTTCTTCTCATGGCTTTGCCTCCAACAACCAAAAATCACTCATCATCTCATTTCTCTACCTTTCCTCTCTTTATCTCTCGTATTCATAGAACATGGAAAAATGAGATGAATTTACACATCTGAGTTCTATTATGGGTATAGTTTACTCGGGTCTGAAAAACTGGTATAGGTTAGTTAATGTCAACCTGACCGAGGACATTTAAGGAATTTTATGGACGATTCGTGTTAGCAAATTGAACCTGTGTAACTTGTTATAAAAAAGTGGCTGACTCATACTGTTTTGAAAAGAGAGAGGATTTTTATTCCCTTTTCCCTTATAAATTTAGAAGATAATTTGAAGAGTTTGTTTGAGTTTAATGGCAGAGTCTTAAACTGATCATTTGTTGTCGACTGATGATGATAGTTGGTCTTATTTAGTTAAAATTGGTTAGGGGTTTTCTTTATTTGAATTGATGAATGTTTGAATTGAACGCGAATAATGTAAATGGGTCCCAATCAGTATTAGGGTCAGAAATAAGATGATTTTGTTTGAATTTAATGGTCGTATTTCTTTCTAATGGATTGAACATTTTTCCTGGTCCATCTATTGATTGGCTCCAATCAAGAATTGATACGTTATGATCAAATCCGTTTAGTTGTTTAAGGTTTCATTTGCTAATGATATCCAATCGATCGATCACTGATGCTGATATGATAGAAAAAGTTTTGAGATCTATTTGATTTAACTGTGAGGGATTTTGATTTTGATTTTTGTGAGGCATTGTATCAAGCGCAAAGGATGGAGTTAGTTGGAGATAAAAAAACTTAATGGCTGGTTATACATTTAGATGATCCGAGTAAGATAAAGACTAAAACATGTGAATTATTTTTGGCCAATGAATTCAACTAATAAATCAGAAGACACAAAATGGCTCATAGTTTCCATATAGATCAGTCACATCCTAATGACTCAAACAGAAGAGCCCTTGTGAGCTGGGTGTTCCCCACATCAGTTAGACTTGTGCTACTAGTAGATATCAAAGAGAAACGATTGAACTTTTAACATACAAACAAAAGGGAAGAAAAAAAAATATATAGAGAGAGGAAAGTATAAAGATTAAAGGCGGAGCTTTTACCTTGAAAACAAACAAAAGAGAAGAAAAAAAACAGAAATATAAAGGGAAAAGTATATATATTAGAGGCGGAGCTACGGAGGATGGGTATGTTTAGAAGTTAGAACATAGTAGGATAATGGTGGTTTATGTTTAAATTTTAGGGTTTTATGATATCTCAATGCAAACAATATAAGGACCAAATGTCTAAAAAAACTCTTAGAAACATGTTTTATGTAAACAAACACCAACTATTTTTATTTCATGCCCATGCGTGATCAAACAATAGCTCTTAGTAATTGACCTAGTGACCCGGTTGAACCAGTTGACCATGATTCACTAACTTTACCGGTTGATGTCTAGTTCGATTATTAAAACATTGGACGTAACCCCTGATTTCACGAAATGGAGGGCTAAAAATTCAGTTTGCCAATCAAAATTGCTCGTATTAGAAAAACAAATGAATCCCTTGAATCTCTACGCTATGCTAATCTCTTCTACAACATCATGGATGAAACCTAATTTTTTATTTATATGAGTTTTCTTGATGAAATATCATAGTCTCCTTGGTCAGAAAGTTAAACAACTTCTTCAAATCCTTACGCATTCATCTTCAACAAAATGTGGATGATTGAGATTTAGGGTTTCAATTTTTTAAGGATAAAAATTCTAAATTACATCAAAAAAATCAGTTTGAAAACCATATCTCGTCCATGGTTTTACAATCTAAATCACGATTTTGAAGTGGTTGTACTTACAATTAATTATTAATTGGGGACTACTAAATATGAAACATGAAATATGGTAGAGGATTTTAGTTTATAATTATTATAAGTTATTTGACAGTTGTACCCATTTACGAAATAAATAAAAAACCTAATATTGGGGATTATGAATCCAATAGAAAGGCTTCTCATGTAAGACAAAAGATGGTTGCCTGTTAACAATTTGAAAAGCCACATATCCAATTATATTTCACAATGGCTAAACCGCACTCATTTAGTTAGTGTTAATTATTTAATTAGGTTAGATGATTTAGCGTTAGTTATTGGATAAGATTAATGATTTTCATTTTGGTGATAAAACTTAAAGTTATCATTTCGAGATTTTGGAGGGAATAAGAAGTAGAAGGTGAGAATTAGGTTGAAAAATCCAAAATTTGATTCACTCAACCAAAACGAGTGATTCTATTAAGAAATTTGAGGTGAGTGAATCCTTATATGACCTATCGAATAAATTGTGTGTTTCCCTTGTAGGAGATCCAACAATGGCCGATTACTTAGATGGTGAAGATTTTTGAACCCAAAGTCAAGGTGAAACTCAACCAAAACAAGCAAATCAAGAAACAAACCAAGAAAGTGAAGTATCAATGGCTGAAAATAGTCAAGTACACCTCTAACTTAGCTCTAATGTCTTTTTTACTGCTCAAAATTGGTGAAAGTACATCAAATTAATGAATTTTGCAAGATTTTTCATACCTGGTTACGACCAGGTTTGTACCTATAAATCTAGCCGCAACCTTGATTACGGCTATTAATGATGAACTCCTAGCCGTAAAAAGGTAAAATTAGGGGAAACCCGATATTAAACCATTTACAGCTAGGTCGAGCATTTCTTAACCTGGCTGTAATTACGTGCATGGGTAAATTTAATGTTATTGAATGCACTGGTTACGACAAGGTTTTATTGAAAAATATCCTAGTCGTATAAAAAATATCGTCTAGGTCGTGAGACAAATAACCTAGTCGTATATAATTATTGGCCAAGTATATTAGAAAAAAAAAACTGTAAAGGTTTCTGTATGTTAATTTTCAAATTTACGTATAAGAAAAACCTTTTACGACCAGAATTTTTTTGACAAATTTTTCAAAACCATTGTTATGACTAGGTTCGATGATTTTCGACCCAACCGTATAATAGACACATTTATGTGTCTTATTTGAGCTCATACTAATATATTGTTAGAATCTTTATGTTGTACTAATATAATCATTTTGTATGTTTCAAGGTAATTTTAGAAGAATAAAACTTTGGTGAAAATTTGGCTTAAAAAGTTATAAAGGCACCCGAGCAGTTAACTCAAAGCACCTAAACATTAGATACGGCACCCACTCCTTCTCAAATTCAAAAAGAAGCATTGGCGGGAATTTCTTTTTCTCTTCAAATATCAAATCTGTGAAGATTCTGTAATCGTGATTTTGGCTTATCTGAGTAGATAAGGGAAGGTTATATTCTTGCCTCATTAGTAGGAATTTGTACAAACTTGAAAACTCGAAAAGATTCAAAATCGAATCTCGTGGAATAGTTTCTTAAAAACAGGGAGGAATATCTCGTCGATATCTTGCTTCCTAACTGCCTGTATATTTTGGGAAGTAAATAGTTGTTAGGACTACAATTGGGGTAATAAAATAACACCAAAAGGATTTGGCAGCATCAATATAGATTCGATGTAAAAAAAATTACCGAGAAAAAAAAGATTTTTTTCCTGAGAATTATTTGCAAGGATCTGTGAAGAGTAATTACAAGATTTGGGGTTTATTTTGATGTTGTATTATAAATAGAGAGTCGATATATCAATTGAGGGGAGATTGGGAGAGAGTGGAATTGAGAGAGAAGAAAAATAAGGTCGAGCTTGAGTTGCAGCGAAGAGAGGTGAAGAAGAAGAACATACTACAGATTTGAACTGTCGCAGAAACTGTTATATATACTTCACTTTTTGCTGCGCAAAAAAGAGTCGTTTATTCGAAAACTTTAGTTTTATTCTTTTTACTCATAGAAAGCACACTGAGTGCAACACTTATATCCGTACAAACTCCCTGAGTTATTTTTATTTCTTCATTTTGTACACTTTTGAGTTATGAACATGTGTATAACATGAGGAGCTAAACCCCATTTCTGGGACGACGGAGGAAGCCAGACTTCCATAATAAAGTGGTATTGTTTTATTTAATATTGTGTTAATATCTTTATATGATTTTTGCATTAATTTGAGTTAAGAGTAGAATAAACTTGAATGCTAGAGTTACACAATAATTATAAATTAAAATTTCTTAATATTGGTTTTCGGTGGAACCTTAGTCCCAGTTTCTCTATAATCTTGAAATCAATTTTTAATTGAAATTATTTTTTTTAGTATTAGAAATTAAGTCTACACAAGTCTGAGTGAACGAAACTTTATTTACCATTGTTTAGAATCACATCAATTTTTGGCGCCGCCGCCGCTGACTTGTCTTTAGGTTTAGAGTTTTAGATTTAATTTTAGGTTTTTATTTTTGTTTTTACTTTGTTCTATTTTATATTTCTTTGGGTAATTATCTATTTGCCATAGGTTCGGATTTTGAAACGAAAAGAAATTGAGTCAAAGACTTTGGTGATTAAAGACTTGGAGTTAAAGTTAAAGCTAAAAGAAAGGAAAAGAAGACAAATAATTTTATTTTTAACTAGATTTTATTTTTATATTATTTATTTTTTTAGATTTTATTTGTTTATATTTTTAAAAAATTGTATTAGGAAATCTTTTCTTACTTTTGTAATTTTTCTTTATTTTCGGATTTTCTTTTGGACTGGACATTATTATTTTTAAACCCCAAGGAAGGGTAAATTTAAATATAAACTGCAACAGGGAAGGACGACAATTACGATATTGTCTCGGCCCCTCGGGTTCGTACACTGACACAGGAGTCGGTGGCCCAAGTCGACTTCAACGGTTCATCCCCCGTCTGGAACGGGAGGTAAGATTCTAACCACCCACGAATCCTCTGTCAGTGGGTTTTCTGGACGTCTTTGTAATGCATATATGTTGAGGTCTTGAAAACAGTTTTAATTTTTAGTAAAGGACAAGGACTATCCATATAAGATAATGACTCTTATTTCATCACCGTTTCCTTCTTGCCCGCCTTAGAAAAACGTTACCAAACGCGAACCTAAGCTTAAAATACTGACTAGAACGAGACCTAAAGGGTAACGAGCTTACAAAAAAGTATTTCAAAAGGATTGTATTGGTTCCTTTGTTAGCTTAACTCAAGTATCAGGATGATTATTTTAAGTTGATTCGAGTCGCCTTGTAACCAAGGAAACTTTTTCCAAAGAGGCAGGGTTATCAATGCTCCTTAGAGCTTATCCTGCTTCTCTTCGAATTAACCTAATTCAGATCATTCCAAGAGGTTTTCTAAATCTGTAACTAGTTTCCTTTTAGAAGAATAGAAGCTGGTCTAGAAACAATCTAAGTGGAGCCTTCATGCTTTTTGTTTACTAGATTAAATAAGTTTGCTAGGTTGAGTCAGCCTTGCTTGTGCTTATTGTATACCCAGGACGCCCAAAGCCTCAACTGAGCGTACCTAGAGAAGAAATTTTATTAGTCGTTTGATCAGTAACGAGAATAGAAACTCTGTTTTTGAAACCGAGAATTTAGGAAACCCTTCTTTTGAGAGCCCTATTTTTGGAAACTTTAGTTTTGAGAATTTGTCTCTTAGTGAGGAAGTTATTCCTAGTACTCCAGTTGTGCCAGAAATGGAAACTTTAAAAGCTTTGTTGAATCCCACTAGAACTAGTCGTCCATCAGGTATCAAGTTAGCTGCTACTGAAGCGAACTATGAGTTGAAACCTGGGACCATACATATGCTCCTAATCTTCTTAGGAAAATAGAATGAAAACCTCTACTCTCAAATTAGGGAATTTGAAGAAATATGTAGTACCCTAAGAATTCACAAACTGAATGATGAAGTTTGAAACTTACGTTGTTTCCTTTTTCCCAGAGAGACAAGGACAAATCTTGGTTATATAGTTTGCCATCTGAGTCCATCGAAACATAGGAAAAACTTACCTCTCCTTTTTTCTCGAAATTTTTCCCTAGGCACAAAACATCATCTATTAGGAAGCAGATTTGCATATTTGCTCAACAAGAGGGAGAATCTTTGTATAGGTATTTGGAAAGGTTTAATGATTTATTATCACAATGTCCTCATCATGGTTTAAAAAAGTAAGTCTAGTTTAGATCTTCTACGAGGGTTTAGATTATTCAACAACAACCATGGTTGAGTCTTTATGCACGGGTGGGTTTGAAAATAAAACTATTGATGGTGCGATGACATTTTTGAATGAAATCGCTGAAAAGAACCATCAATGGAAAAATAGTAGGGAGCCCCAGAAAATAATTCTTATAAGTAGAGGAAATATCAATAGGGTAGAAGGATGTTTTGAATCAGATGCCAAAATAGGAGCTATATCAAAAAGTTTAGAAGCTTTAGAATTAAGTCAATCTAGTTGTGGAATTGAGCCCAAGTCATTTTGGAAAGGACAGACTGTTGAAGAGCATGCCCATGGTCTTTATAATAACACTAGATTTGATAACCGTTAGAAGTTTGACCCATATTCAGAAACCTATAACCCTGGTTGGAGAAACCATCCAAACCTTTCTTGGTCTAAGAGCCAGAGTCAAGGGAAGTCTAGTAACTTTCAGGTTCCCCCAGGTTTTGGCTATACTAAGAATCCTTCAGGACCAACACAATTTCATAGCCCTTCAGATAAGAAGATCATGAGTTTATAAGAGTCTCTCACCATGTTAGCTCATAACACTACAAAGTTTCAGCAATCAGTTGAACAAAGTTTACAGGCTAATAATAAGATTGCACAGGAAAACAAACCGGTTATTTCCGATCTTCGAATCTAGGATAGTCAGATAAATGAGTCTTTGAGAGAAAAAAGTAAGTTTCCTAGTCAAACACAACCCAACCCTAGAGGAGTCATGAGTTATCTTCTGGTGAGAAATCATCAAATCATGTGAATTCAATTAAAACCCTTAGGAGTGGTAGAATGGTAGACAATAAGGTAACCATGACCGATAGTGAACATGCTGTAGTTCACCCTTCTGAGCATGTAGCTGAAGAGATTGATAAAGTCTCTAAAGAGTCCACTGTAGTTCCCGCTAAGCCCGATTTTGTGCCCAAAGCCCCATTCCCACAACTTCTAGTACCAAATAGGAAGGAATCCAACTTTAATGATATATTGGAGATTTTTAAGCAAGTAACATCAATCTTCCTTTATTAGATGCAATTAGGCAGATTCCTACTTATGCCAAGTTTCTTAAGGATCTTTGTACGCGAAATCGAAAGCTTAGTATACAGAAGAAGGCCTTTTTAGCTAGTCATGTAAGTTCAATTATCCAGAAAAACACAACCTCTAAGAACAAAGACTCAGGTTCCCCTACCATTGCTTGCACAATAGGTAATTACCATGTAGAGAAAACGTTACTTGACTTAGGAGCCAGTGTGAACTTACTTCCATACCATGTATACGTCCAGCTAGGACTTGGTGACTTAAAACCTACCCAGATAACACTTCAGTTAGCTGATAGGTCTGTGAAAATTCATCGTGGTATTGTCGAGAATGTTCTTATTGAGGTCGATAGGATTATTTATCCTGTGCATTTTGTTATCCTAGATACCCAACTTGTCTCTGTCCCAGAAAACCAGATGCCTGTGATATTAGGTCGCCCGTTTTTAGCTACATCTAATGCGATCATTAACTGTCGAAATGGTATTATGAATTTATCTTTTGGTAATATGACTACTGAGCTGAATATTTTCAATATTAGTAAGCAACCCCTTGAGCTAGATGACACGTTCATTGAAGAGTTGAACATGATAGGAACATTAGTTTAGGAGTCATTACCAAACATCTTATCTGAAGATCTATTAGAGAGTTGTCTATCCCATTTTGGTATAGATTTTGACGATGATAGCACCATTGATCAAGTAAATGCTCTGTTAGACTCTACCCCCGTGTTAGATACTAATAGATGGAAAACTAAGTTCGAACCGCAACCAGTTTCTAATTCTACCTTAATCGTTCTTTAGAAGAGATGATAGACACATTTATATGTCTTATTTGAGCTCATATCTATATTGCTTTATCTCAATTGTTGTACTAATATTTTCATTTTCTATGTTTTTAGGTATTTTTTTTAGAATAAACGATCGTGGAAAAATTGGCTCTAAAATAAATATAGGCACCCAAAAAATTACTAAAGGCACCCTCACAATGGATAAGGGAACCCCAATGGATAAATGTACCCAATTCTTGGTTAAGAGCAACCACTTTCTTTTAAATTCAAAAAGAATTGGCGGGAGTTTTCATATTCTTTTCTGATCGAGCTGGCATCGTGTTTTGGATGAGAACTTTTAGGAATTGAAACAAAAATATATTCTTGCCTAATTATAAGGAATTATACGAGTTTGGGAAGCTAGAGAAATCAACAATTCACGTGAAATATATTCTCACAAGATCACGTTACCATTCTCGCAACACATAATATGAGATTTTTTTCATATCTTAACTGATCATGTTTCCATATTATTCGGAGATTGTTTGATAACTAGCGTAACGACAGCTTGATCGAATGGAAAAACAGATCGAAAGAAATAAAATATTTTCTTTCCGATAAGAAAAGATCGTGAGAATATTTGAGCAATTATTAAGAAGATTTGGAAGATTGTGTTGGTGTAGTATAAGTAGAGGAGTATTGGCTTCAGCCAAAAAGTTAGAAAAAACTTCTCTGCAAAATTTCTGATGGTGTGAAGATGATGAAGAAACTGTTACTAAAAGGTTGAAGAAACCGTGTTCGTAGCTGAAAAACTCTGCTGTTTATTCTTTTATAGTCAGCTCTTTTGTAACAGATAGAAACAATGATCTTTTCTTCCCTGCAACAGTTATATATGTCTCAAACTCACTGTGTCAGTTTTAATTCTTCTTTTCAAAGCACTTTTGAGCCATGTATTTATCTTTTGAGTGTGATTTGAGCACCATGATCTAAAACCCATCACTGGGATTATGGAGGAAGCCATATTTCATGAATGAATGGTAACTATTTTTTATTCTTTATAACTTTTGCATTGGTTTTAAATTGATTTATGATTTTTTCTAATTAGTTGTGATATTTTTTGATGGTGTATGCTGGGTCATAAGACCTTTTGATGCGCCATGCTTATAATTTACAGTTAATGTTTTCGAAATCTTCTTTTGGCAAAGAAATAGAGTCTATAAAAGAGCTACGATTGATTAAGAATCATCGTAGAAATCATTTAGAAGTGATTTTGGTAGAATCCTGAGTCCCAGTTTTCCTCATTATTGTTACAATCCTTCACAAATTTGCTAGTTTAAATTAGAACTAGATCTAAAATTATATTTTCATAAGTCTTGAACAAACCATTTTTACCACTGTCTACAACCACATCATTTTTAGCGCCGCCGACGCGGACTTGTTTTTAAGTTAGGTTTTTAGATTTACTTTTGTTATTAGGTTTAGTTTAGAATTTATTTTTATATTTATTTTCTCTTTTAGATTTTACTTGAGTATTTTTCTTGTCTTTATTGTGCAAACGATTTTTTTTGCAATTATTGTGGAAATTGTCTACCAAAGAAGGTAAGTAATATCACCCAATTTTTATTTCATTAATTTTTTTAGATTTCATTTTGTAAATAAGTAAATTAGGAAGTTAGGATTTCTTTTGTACATATTTTAGTTAGATATTTATGTTATTCTTAATTTTACTTTGTATATAAAAAAAAACACAAGTGCACACAGCAATTGCATTTTCCGACGCCGATATTAAGAAAACACGTGGAATAGTACAGTGAACCCTCTGAGCGTTATCAGTCAAAATTCCACAAGCCTTAGCCTTGTACCTTTGACCAGTCTTTGACTGTAGGTATATTTTGCTAAGGTAACCTGAGCTTATCTATCTTAGTCAAACCTGCATTTGCACGTGCATTTTAACCAAAAAAAATGTCGAACTGGTATTACGATAGCCAATATATTGAATATCCGACTGAGTATCAAAACGAACATTACACATACTGTGACTATAGTGTGGATAGTACTTAGGACCACTACCAACCTTCCAAAGGTTATGGTTCATACCATAGTAATCCCAATTACTATTTGTACGCGCACGAGTCATATGAACGGGGAAACAAGCAAAATTCAAGTTCTTCGTCTTTGAAGGATGCCCTCGAGAAGTTGCAATTGACTAATTCTTTCGAAAACTCCTTGAAGCGGATGGGATTTGCTACTCCTTATAGTGACACAAATACCATTCTAGAAATATCACTCAAGCTGTTGCAACCTAGTACTCCTTATGAACCTGTTATGCCTTTAGAAGAGACCCTCAAACAGTTAATGAGAATACAAATAGGTTTGAATTAAAGACAAAAGAAAGAATTATAACGATGAGAATTGCTCAAAATAAATTTAATTGCTAAAATAGTGTTTCTAATTTTACCCTTGATAATAATGATGAATACTTACCTAATTTAGATGACCAGGTTAGAATAGAAGACACTACTTATAAGGTTTTTTCAATCATCTTCATATTATTATGACGATGAGGATAATGTTGATGAAGAATTTGAAATCCGTAGTCATAATGGTCAGGAAATTTTTACACCAATTGAGCCTCATGATAATAATGATGTTTCTAGTTCCAATCCTAATAATGTTGATGATTATTTGCCTATTCAAGAGGAAAAGGATTTAACTAGAAATACCATTGTAATAAATAGTGAAATATTTCCTTGTTATTATGAAGATGATGATGACTTAGAGGAACTAGTTCATCCCGAGACTAGTGTTTTAGAGTCTAACGATTCAAAGACCATAGTCTCTGACGAAGATGATAGATTCGTAAAGATTTTAAATATGAGTAAGGATACACCACCTAATTATAACCTAGAAGAAGCAATTGACCATTTTCAGGAATCTGACGATCTAGAAATTAGGGAAATTGTGGATAGTCTATCCAAGGATACTGAAAATTCTAAGTTTGGGGGTGACTACCATTCTCCCCGTGGTTTACCTTTGAATCTTATAAAGGTCCCTCACTTGGGACTTGACATATGTGCCTCTACCATTTTAAAAGATTATCTTCAAAAACGTTTTCTCGAGCATGATTTTGTCTAGAATAAAATTCAGTCGTCAGAAATCCATCCTTTGGTTGATGTGGTTCACCCGGGCTATGATACTATAATTGAATTTGTTGTCCCACCAAAATTTTATTTACTAAACGTGGGAATGTTTCAACCTCAAATGTGTCAGTTCTTAAATTTTGGAACCAAACCTGATTCTTTTAGAAAATTTGAACCGACACATTTTCTTAAAAATGACTACCACTCTCATATGCCTCATTGTGGTCAACGATGTGAGTCAAACTCGATTGACTTTAAGGATCCACAATTATTTCGATTATTGTTATATGATTCGTAAGTTATGACTAATCCTTTCTTGGTTTGGCTGAAGACTTTAAACTTAGGGCTTTATGGGAGGCAACCCATATGATTTTGGTACACGATGCTGGCAATATCTTTCCCCATCTCTTTTACTTTGTTCATTATTTTTTCTTTGTTCATGCTTCCATTCATTTTTCTTTATAACATCAAGGACTATGTTCAATTTAAGTTTGGGGGTACGGGAGAAAAAAATTATGAAAATTTAGTTGTACCAAAAACTCCAAAATTTAGAGACTTGTGAACAATTCAGGATGACACTAACCATTCTAGGTAGATGAAAACAAAATTATTGTCTATAGGAGTTGGTGTGCCCAGCTAAATGGTTTATTCATAAAGGGATAAAGCTCAGGTGTTAGCAATAACATGATAGTTGTCACCATATATCGGAATTGTCACCATATATCGGAATCGTCACCATATCACGTTCTATCTTTATTTTTGCAATTTTTTGTGTTTCTCTAAGTGATTTGGTGGGGCACTAGTATCGCCTTATTGTCACCAGGATGAAGTAGAATGGTTGAGATCAAACCATATTTTTAAATTGAACCTGACAAAAAAAAACACACTTGGGTAACAATATGTGTGTGTTCTCCCTGTCTCCTTCGCCTAAGCAAGCGTGGAACGCAGGATCCATGGGAACTGTCATGTAATCTGCTGACAAGGAGCATGCGCTTAGATTAAAAAGATCTAATCATGTTATCGGAAAAAAAATGAAATAAATAAATAATTAATTATATATATTCAATAAATCGACCGTCGGATCCCTTGTATATACCAGCTGAGTTGATAGTAGTAATTAGAATTCAGACCAGTGAGTGCGTATCTCAATCCATTAGGGTTCATCTTGGCATGACGTTCATACATATATTCTGGAAAACACCGCTCACCTTAGTTAACATGCGCACACTTCTATCTCCATATCTATCTTCTTAATTTATTCATGTGATTGTGGTTTGTTAAATTCCGAGTATTGTGGTTCATTGTACGACTTTTTGAGTAGTTCTTTGTTTCCTTATATATGAATTTTAGTACGCTTGAGTACAAACTCGTGTACAACAATTGGAATCAAAACATGGTAATTCTTCCCATAGCCAAAGAATTTTATAGCCAACTAAAATACCATGTTTAGTGTCTACCCTCAATCGTTCATAAGTAGCTATAGTTTGGAGTAAAGGTTTTGTGTGTATATCTCTTGTAAACCCTCACGATACAAAACTCGTCCACGAGGGCCACCTAGGGGTTTAAAGGCTTGTTGCACACACTAAGTGCAGCCGCGATGCCTGCGACAGTGAGTTAGGACTTTTGTTTTCTAGATTAGATTTGCTTGAAGACTAGCAAATAATAAGTTTGGAGGTATTTGATAGACACATTTATGTGTCTTATTTGAGCTCATATCTATATTGTTTTTTCTCAATTGTTGTACTAATATTTTCATTTTCTATGTCTTTAGGTATTTTTGCAGAATAAATGATCGTGGAAAAATTGGCTCTACAAATGATAAAAGCACATAGAAAATTACTAAAGGCACGCTCACAATGGATAAGGGCACCCCAATGGATAAAGGCACTCATTCTTGGTTAAGAGCAACCACTTTCTTTTAAATTCAAAAAGAATTGGCGGGAATTTTCATCCTCTTTTCTGATCGAGATGGCATCGTGTTATGGATGAGAACTTTTAGGAATTAAAACAAAAATATATTCTTGCCTAATTATAAGGAATTGTACGAGTTTGGGAAGCTAGAAAAATCAACAATTCACATGAAATATATTCTCACAAGATCACGTTACCATTTTCGCAAAACATATTATGGGATTTCTTTCCTATCTTAACTGATCATGTTTCTATATTATTCGGAGATTTCTTCTTTTGGAAGCATTTTTGAGCCATGTATTTATCTTTTGAGTGTGTTTTGAGCACCATGAGTTAAAACACATCACTGGGATTATGGAGGAAGCCATATTTCATGAATGAATGGTAACTATTTTTGATTCTTTATGACTTTTGCATTGATTTTAAATTTATTTATGATTTTTTTTAATTAGTTGTGATTTTGTTTGATGGTGTATGCTGGGACATAAAAGCTTTTGATTCGCCATGCTTATAATTTATAGTTAATATTTTAGATATCTACTTTTGGTAAAGAAATAAAGTCTATAAAAGAGTTATAAGTGATTAAGAATCATTGTAGAAATCACTCAAAAGTGATTTTGGTGGAATCATGAGTCTCAGTTTTTCCTATTGTTGTTACAATCCTTTACAAATTTGCTAGTTTAAATTAGAATTAGATCTAAAATCAAATCTTCACAAGTCTTGAACGAATCATTTTTACCACTGTCTACTGATGCGCGTCGTTAACACAACAAATTAATCCACTTCTTTCCAAAAAATTAAATACCATATAATGGCAAGGAGTTCGTTCCCACGAAGAGCGGTGAGTTTCAGTTGTTATAAAGTAACCAAAAGGGGTTTTAGATTTTGAACGAAGTAAATAAAATAAAGTAATAAGAATTTATTTCAAACAATGAGAAGAAAGATGACTAAGGAATTCTTCGTCGTCACTGAACCGAAACTTAATCATATAAGTCTAATTCTTGTTGAATTTATATTGTTACCAACCGTAGAATATCAATAAGCTCTTTTATCCCCGGAATTCCTTAATTCACTGGATGCGGAAGTGCTCGACTACCGGATTTTATCCAACTAACCCACCAAGAATAGCTATGAGGGTGTAAATTAGTGAACGTTTTACACTTTGTGAATTAGGTTGATCCTAGCATCAGAACCATAGGCTCGACCCGCTTACTAGTGTTATCTCTATACACAATTACTTAACAAAATCTCTTTTTCAGTTCTTGTGATGTACTACTTGTGTAAAGAGTTGGGTGACAATTACAAGTATCACACAACTCATAACTAGTAAAAGAAATATTAACGGATTGGTTTAATTTATCACTTTAAATAACCCATCAATATTCTTAGACAATAAAAATAATAGAGATAATCAACAATAAAAATAAAACTGAAAACAAACTTCATTTATAAAATTAAGATTTTATTATTCAGAAAATCATCTCCGATCAAAGAAAAAACTAGTATTTGAAAAGAATAAATAAAAAAATAAAATAAAAATAACATTAAAAATAAAAGTAAAATTAAAAATAAAAGCACACAAATAAAACCTGGAGAAAAGTTTTCCAACTCTTTTTATTCTTATCTTCTGGCTAGAAAAGAATTGAATAAATAAAAATTATATTTTCTCTGAATTTTTAACTCCTATTTATAGCCTCCAAATACCCTGCTAGATCCTATAAATTATAGGGAAAACTCGCCTCCTCTTCTTTACTTCACGTGCAATTTTCCACTTCTCATAAAAACTTTTTTTATGACCAATAACAGAACGCCATGTGGCTTGAATGTTTATCTTGAAAGAGAAGGTGTGCGTTTTTCTCTGATCTAGTTCATCTCTGGCGACTAGGTTACTGAGCTAAAGTGTGAAAAGTGTCATGTGGGCTCCACTTATTCTTTTCCCATTCGCTTATTTCGAGCTTGCACCGACCTGAATCACCGAATTATCTGACAATTTCAGACGTTGTATTCAATAAGTCCCACCTTATTGCCGTGTCAATGTCTTGTGGAGCCCAAGTGCAGATCTCAGCAACAACTCAAAATACTGGAGAGGAGAAGTACTACACCATTATTTGTTGACACGGTCTTGACCCACAGCAAGATAACCGCAATTTTCATATGTGGGTCCAAATGCAAATACATCTCTGTTAACACATCCATGATTTTCATTATTGTCACCTCAATCATTAGTATCACGTGAAGAAGTAAGCTAGCACTTGTGTTAATTAACTGGAGCTTGTGCTCTGCACGTGGGAGGAAGGTGTAAAGTGGCGCCCCTTAACGGATGGCTAGCTGCAAATAGCATTTGCCCAAAAATCTATTAATCCTCTTTGATTCTGATTCAAACTTCATTCCTGGACGGTGTAGAGGAGGTTGAGTTGGTCGCCCCTTAACGTTCAATAGGCTGGCAACAGTACTTGCCCATAAAATAACTATTTTATCCTTTTTTAGATGATTTTTTGTTTTGCGCATAACTTTCTCATACGAAGTCGGAATGACTTCATTCTTTCGTTATTGACTTTGTCTTTTGGTCCCCTACGGAATTATGACAAGAATTCCTGGATTTGGAGGAGTTCCACCTGGTATCTGGCTCTTCTTCACTTGTAACACTTTTTTTCTTGGACAATTAAGTGTCGATTCACTCCATTTGGATAATTTCACCTAATAAAATATAAATAAACAAAAAAAAATGTAATATACAATAATTTATAAGGAATCTAGCAAATAAGTGCATGAAATTGACACTCTAAATATGTAAAATATGTATTTATCATCTACAAACACTCAATTTTTAGCGCCGCTGCCGGGAAAATCGACCGTTGGAGCCCTTGTATATACTAGTTGAGTTGATATTAAAAATTATGATTCAGACCAATGGGTGCGTATCTCAATCCATTATGGTTCATCTGGGCATGACGTTCATACAAATATTCTGGGAAACACCGTTCACCTTAGTTAACATGCCCACACTTCTATCTCCATATCCATCTTCTTTATTTATTCATGTGATTGTGGTTTGTTAAGTTCCGAATATTGTGGTCCATTGTACGACTTTCTGAGTAGTGTTTTGTTTCCTTATATATGAATTATAGTATGCTTGAGTACAAACTCGTGTACAACAATTGGAATCAAAACATGGTAATTCCTCTCATAGCCAAAGAATTTTGTAGCCAACTAAATACCACGTTTAGTGTCTACCCTCAATCTTTCATAAGTAGATAGAGTTTGGATTAAAGGTTTTGTGGGTATATCTCTTGTAAACCCTCACGAGACAAAAATCGTCCACTAGGGCCACCTAGGGATTTAAAGGCTTGTTGCACACGCTAAGTGCAACCGCGATGCCTGCGACAGTGAGTTAAGACTTTTATTTTCAAAATTAGATTTCCTCGAAGACTAGCAATTAATAAGTTTGGGGGTATTTGATACACACATTTATGTGTCTTATTTGAGCTCATATCTATATTGCTTTTTCTCAATTGTTGTACTAATATTTTCATTTTCTTAGTTTTTAGGTATTTTTACAAAATAAACGATCGTGGAAAAATTATCTCTAAAGATGATAAAGGCACCCAGAAAATTATTAAAGGCACCCTCACAATGGATAAACGTACCCCAATGGATAAAGGCACCCAATTCTTGGTTAAGAGCAACCATTTTCTTTTATATTCAAAAAGAATTGGAGGGAATTTTCATCTTTTTTTTATCTAGCTGGCATCATGTTTTGGATGAGAATTTTTAGGAATTAAAACAAAAAATATACTTTTGCATAATTATAAGGAATTGTACGAGTTTGGAAAGCTAGAGAAATCAACAATTCACGTGAAATATATTCTCATAAGATCACGTTACCGTTCTCATAAAACATATTATGGGATTTCTTTCCTATCTTAATTGATCCTGTTTTTATATTATTCGGAGATTGTTTGATAACCAGCGTAACGACAGCTTAATCGAATGGAAAAACAGTTGGAAGAAAGAAAATATCTTTTTTCCGATAAGAGAACATCGTGAGAAGATTTGATCAATTATTGAGAAGATTTGGAAGATTAGGTCGTTGTAGTATAAATAGAGGAGTATAGAATCAACTCGGGGGGAAGGATGGCTTCTGCCAGAAAGAAAGAAAAAAAAAAAAACTTTACAAAAAAATTCTGTTGCTGCACACGAAGAAGAGAAGAAGAAGAAAGTGTTGTAAAAAGGTTGAAGAAATCGTTGTAAAAGATTAAATTGTTGTTGATAAATGTGGCTAAAACATTCATTCTTAAGGGTTACAGAAACGGTTCTGTGAATAATGAAAGTGGCAGTTCAGGATTTAAAGCTCACGGAAGGAGTCGTTTATTCCTTGAATCTTTCTAATCATTTAGCGTCACCATTGGTCCGTCATTCTCAAAGTAGTTAATATCGTGTATCGGTATCATATCGGCGAGGTGCAATACACCTAGACAAATTATTATATCGGATTTTATCGACGATAAACAATTAACTTTATCATTTTATAATTTATAAGTAGATGTGCATTATGTTACTCAAAGCTTTAATGCAAGGTATTTATAATGTAAAAATATCAATTAAACTAGTTTCACATGATAACCTAACATCCCGAAACATAGAATTTGTATGGGAAGAAAATTTGTTTAAAAAAACAAAAAAAACATTGTTAATAAATATATTTATATCCTTACCGATATTATCGGCCGATACTGTGGGCGATATATCGGTCCAACACGACCAATATGGCCGATATAATCAGAATATTCATGTATCACCAATATTTTATGTATCGTCTAGGTTAAATGCCGATACACGACAAATACCGATATTATCGTCCGGTACGACCATATTAACTACATTGATCATCTCTTAAGTGCGCATGAAATGAGTTGTTGATTCATTAAAAAATCTTTGTAAGCATTTTTTTCATTAATTAATACTTTGGGTAATTGTTTTTCTTCCATTATCTTCTCCATGAGTAGCTAAATTCCTCTCCTACAATTAGAAAGGGAGTCCTACTATGTTTGCTAGCATGTTATGACTATTTCAATAACAATTTCTCTTGGTCCTTATTTCTTGTTTATTAATGATAATAATTTCTTCACGTTTCCTATAATTCTTAAATAATTGATTGATTTATCCTTGTTAGAGACTAGCATTTTAAAGTTAAGAGAATTGTCAATATTTTGAGAAAAAATATTAATTGAAACGATGTATTTTCCGAGACACATTTAATTGTGCTAAGTCGACTTGAGTAATAATTTGGGAAAAATTATACAAAATAGTTACAACATATAGTTTGTATAGTTGTGATGAAATCTCTACATCCTAGGTTTCCTTTCTTTTGCAAATCATTTTTAGTATTTTTAAGATTAAATCATCAAAATCAATTTGTCATTAGCACAATAATTAATTAAAACTAGAGATTGCAAATCCTGAAATCCCTGTGGAACGAATCGTGCTTGCATACAGTCTCATCGAAAGTCGTGCTCTTAGGGTATAAATTAAAAATCTCATCAAGAGCCTCTTAAGTTGGATCTTAAACCATTGCCAGATACTCTGAAATATGTGTTTTTAGGCCCATCTGAGACTTTGCATGTAAATGTAGCATCCGACTTGGATAGTGATCAGGAAACTATGCTAGTGATCGTACTTCAAGACAATAAGGAAGCTTTAGGGTGAACCCTAGCAGACATTAAGGGTATAAATCCTACTGTTTGTATGCATCAGATTCATTTAGAGGATAATACCAAACCTCTAGGGATATGCAACATCGAATGAACCCTAACATGAAAGAAGTAGTTCGAACTGGGGTACTTAAGTTGTTAGATGCGGGTATTATCTATCCCATTTTAGACATTAAGTAGGTTAGCCTCGCTCAGGTTGTTCCCAAGAAATCAGGTATCACTGTAGTCCAGAATGATAATAATGAGTTAATGCCAGCCCGAGTGACCACGGGGTGGCGTGTTTGTTTTGAATATAGAAAACTGAACAAGGTCACAAGGAAGGACCACTTTCCCCTTCCTTTCATCGAACAAATGCTAGAGAGATTATCTAGACATAGTCATTATTGATCGGTAGATGGCTACTCTAGTTATAATCAGATTGTTATTGCCTCAGAAGACCAAGAGAAAACCACTTTTACCTGTCCCTTTGGTACCTTTTCTTATAGACACATGCCTTTCGGGTTGTCTAATGCCCCTGCGACTTTTCAGGGTTGCTTGATGAACATATTTTCTGACATGGTAAAACGGTTTTTAGAGGTCTTTATGGATGATTTTTCAGTATTTTGTTCATCTTTTGATGAGTACTTGTATCATTTAACATTAGTGTTGACTAGGTGTAAGGAAAATAATTTAGTGCTTAATTGGGAGAAGTGTCATTTCATGGTTCGATCAGGAATTGTTTTAGGGCATATCGTATCTTCTAAGGGTATAGAGGAAGACAAATCCAAAGTTGACCTTATTAAGAATGGACAGGTTCCCAAAACCGTAAGACATATTAGGTCATTCTTAGGGCATGCAGGTTTTTATCGTCGATTCATTAAGGATTTTAGGTTAATTTCTAGACCTCTTTGCAATTTGCTTGCAAAAGATGTTAAGTTTGTCTTTGATGATGTTTGTTTAGAGGCTTTCGAGAAGCTTAATACTTTGCTCACTACCGCCCCCATAGTCCAGGCACCTAACTGGAACCTACCCTTTGAGATCATGTGTGATGATTCAGATTATGTTATTGGTGTTGTGTTAGGTCAGCGAGAAAACAAATTAATTCATGTGATTTACAATTCCATCAAATCTCTGAATGATGCCCAACTAACTATACCACCACCGAGAAGGAACTGTTAGCCATTGTTTTTTTCTTAGACAAGTTTAGATCATATTTCTTAGGTTCTAAGGTTATAGTCTTTACTGATCATACTGCTTTGAAGTATCTTATGTCCAAGAAGGATACTAAACCTAGATTGATTATATGGATCCTTTTGTTACAAGAATTTTCTTTAGAAATTAAAGACAAAAAGGGTACATAAAATATAGTAGCAAACCACTTGTCTAGGCTTGTTGGGGATTCCCATGATGATTCCCCGCCTGTAAGGGATAGTTTTCCTTATGAACAACTTTTCCTTGTTTCCAATTACCTTGGTATGCTGATATAATGAACTATCTTGTTACTGGTCGAATGCCCCAACATTGGGGTAAACAAGATCGTTCTAGGTTTTTAGTCGAGGTTAAGCATTTCTTTTCAGATGATCCTTATCTGTTTAAGTATTGTCCAAACCAGATTATTAGGAGATGTATACCTGAGAGTGACCAGTCCAGTATTATTTCCTTTTGTCATGATCATGCTTGTGGAGGTCATTTTAGTACTAAGAAAACCGCTGCTAAGATATTGCAGCGTGGATTCTACTGGCCTTCTTTGTTTAAAGGCACCCACCGTTATTGTGTTACTTGTGAGCATTTCCAGAAGTTAGGAACCATTTCCCTTAGAAATATGATGCCTTTGAATCCTATTCTAGTTATTGAGGTCTTTGATGTGTGGGACATTGATTTATGGGTCCTTTTCCTAATTATTTGGTTATTTTTACATCCTTATCGCTGTAGACTATGTGTCTAAGTGGAGGCGGTTTCGTGTGGAACAAACAACTACAAGGTTGTGGTCCAGTTTTTTTTTAATAACATATTTGCACGTTCTGGTACACCACGAACTATAATTAGTGATGGAGGGTCACACTTTTGTAATCAACCATTTAGGATTTTTATAAAGAAATATGGTATTACCCACAAAGTAGCTACCCCATGCCACCCACAGACTAGTGGTCAGTTAGAGGTTTCCACTAGGGAGATTAAACATATCTTAGAGAAAACAGTTAATTCTAATCGGAAAGACTGGTCATTGAGGCTTACTGATGCTTTATGGGCTTATTGTACTGCGTTTAAGATCCACATTGGAATATCACCTTATCGACTTGTATTTGGCAAGGCTTGTCACCTTCTTGTTGAGTTAGATCATAAATCCTTTTGTACTGTAAAGCAGTTTAATTTTTCGCTTGAAAAGGCAGGAGCTCAAAGGAAGCTCCAGCTCAATGAGTTGGACGAGATTCGTAGAGATGTATACGATGGTGCTAAGGAGTATAAGAACAAAATGAAACTTGTGCATAATAGAAATATTTTAAGAAAGTTATTTTCTATAGGTAAAAAACTTCTTCTGTATGATACCTAGTTGCATCACTTCCCCGGGAAGTTACGCTCTCGGTGGATGGGTCCTTTTATAGTTCATATTATTTTTCCTCATGGTGCTATTGAGATTGAGACACTGGATGGTAGTAGTGCTTCAAAGGTTAACGGTTAGAGATTGAAGCTATTTTTAGAGCCTTTTACTACAGGTGATGTTGAGGAGGTCCCTCTGGAGGACCCTGCTTACCTTGATTGACCATCAAGGTTGTTATTGTTGTTTTTATTTTCTGTCTTATTCTCCGTAGACAGATTGTTTCGCTTCACCAAGGTACCATCTTTCTGACTTACCTTTTTATTCCTCTAGTTACCGATATTTTTGGTATTGCACTTTACTTTGAAACATTGAGTACAATGTTAGGTTTAAGTTTGGGGGTAAGGGAGAAACTTTTAGTTGAACTAATAAAACTCCAAAATTTAGAAACTTGTGAATAATTCGGGATGACACTAACCATTCTAAGTAGATGGAAACTAACATCTTGGATGTAGGATTTGAGGGACCTAACTAAAGGGTATATTCATAAAAGGACAGAGCTCAGGTGTTACGAATAACATGATAGTCGTCACCATATCTCGGATTCGTCACCATGTCTCATTCTGTTTTTATTTTACAACTGTATGTATTTATCTAAGAGATTTGGTGGATCACTAGTATTTTCTTGTAGTAGCCGCTAATAGAAGTAGAGTGATTGAGATCAAGACCCATTAATTTAATTGAACTTGACCAATAATTCAAAAAAAATGACACTTGGATAGCAATATGTATGTGTTCTCCCTGTCTCCGTCTCCTAGGCACGCGTGGAACGCAGGATCCATGAGAACTATGATGTATTCTGCTGACAAGGAGCATGCACTTAGATTCAAAAGATCTAATCATGTTGTCGGAAAAAAAAATATTTTTTTTATATATTCAATAAATCGACCGCTGGGGCCCTTGTACATACCAGCTAGTTGATACTAGAATTAGGATTCAGACCAATGGATGCGTATCTCAATCCATTAGGGTTCATCTTAGCATGATGTTCATATAGATATTCTGGAAAACACCATTCGCCTAAGTCAACATGCACACACTTCTATCTCCATATCCATCTTCTTAATCTATTCATGTGACTGTGGTTTGTTAGATTCCGAGTATCGTGGTCCATTGTACGATTATTATCTAAGTAAGATTTATTTTCATATATTTGAATTTTAGTATGCTTGAGTGCAAACTCGTGTACATCAATTGGATTCAAAATAGGATAACTCCTCTTATAGCCAAAGAAGTTAGTATCCAACTAAATAACATGTTTAGTGTCTACCCTCAATCAGTCACAAGTAGCTAAAAGTTGGAGTAAAGGTTTTGTGGTACACCTCTTATAAACCCTCCCGAGACAATGATGAGGTGTTAAACTCACAAATAATATTTCTCTATTTCTCTAACACTAACAAGTAAAATATTGACTAGTAGGTTCAGTCCCAAGGGAGGTTTTGAGAAAAAGTTGTTATAAAAGTGTTTTCAACAAAGATTATTGTGATTTAGTGAATCTGAAAATTGTAGTTTGTTATCAAATTATGAGAAAGAATTGATCAAAGAATCAATCTACGCTACCGAATGATAGACACATTTTTGTGTCTAAATTGTGATCAATTCTCTGTATTACTAGTGCTCAATTTGGTATTTATTGTGTGATTTTATGTGTTTGTATGTCTTTTTGAGAAATAAACATTTGTGGAAAATTCGGTTCAAAAGTGATAAAAGCACCCGAGAAAAATTACTAAAGTCACCCGGAAAATTGATAAAGGCACCCGGACACAACTGCTAAAAGGACCCCACTATTGGTTAGGGGGCATTCCCTTTTTGAATTCATATCCGAGAAAGGCGGAAAGGTTTCCTCTACGTAAACATTTTTGCTGAGAAGATTCAGACCGTACTTCATGGGATTAAAATGCTTTTCTATTATCCCAAACTGAAGTAACAACCTAAAGAGGAGCAACACACGTCAAAAACAGGTATTTCATGTAGAGAAAAGGGTTGGAAATCAATTGAAACTGCCGGAAAAAAGTAGATATTCCCTGTTTTGGATAAATCTCGAATTTGAGTTGGTTTGGAAGACATATTTGGGTCTTTATCGACTTTAGAGGATATACTAGGGTTTACTAAACCTATTTAATCCAAAGAGAAGCAAGAAAAACGTAGGGGGAGACTCGGGAAGAAAACAGAAGCAAATTGTTTCTGCCGCTGCTGAAGATGTGAAGAACAAGGAATAAGCGACGGTTCCTTCAACCCATCTGTAACGGATATCTTCGTCTTTGCAACGTTTATCTTCAGCCGAAAACACTTTTCGTCTGTAACAGTGAGAACAATGGTTTGCAACGCCGTTACACCGTTGTGAACCATCTGTGTTATTATTATTTTCATCTTTCAAACACTTTTTGAGCTATGTACCAATCTTTTGAGGGTGTTTTGAGCATGGGGAGCTAAACCCCATCACTGGGATAGTGGAGGAAGCTATTTTTTCACAATGAATGGTAACTATTTTGATTCTTTATGACTTTTTGCACTAATTTCAATTGATTTATAATTTTTCTTAATGCGACATGCTTGTGATTTACATCTAATGTTTTAAAAATCTACCTTTGGCAAAGAAATAGAGTCAATAAAAAGAGCTTTAGTTGTTAAGAATCAATATAAATATCACTAAGAGACGAACAATAGTGAAATCCTGAATCCCAGTTCTTCCCAATATTGTTACAATATTTTACTTATTTCTAGTTTAATTCAGAATTGGGTCTAAAACGAATCTTCATAAGTCTCAGCGAACGAACACATTTTTAACAGTTTTCTAAAACGATCAAGTTTTTGGCGCCGCTGCCGTGGACTTATTTTTAGGTTTAGAGTTTTAGATTTATTTATTTTTATTTTATTTTATTAGGTTTTATTTATTTTGTTATGCTTACGTTTTTTGGGTATTTCTCTTTTGCTACAGGTTTTGGAACGAAAACGAAAAGAAACTGGGCCAAAGATTTTGATGATTAAAAGACTTGGAGTAAAAGTTAAAGTAAAAAGAACAGAAAAGAAGATAAAAAATTTTATTTTCGTTTAATTTAATTTTTTTAGGGTTTTTAATTATTTATATTTTTAGAAAAAATGTATTAGGAAATCTTTTATTGTTTTTGTAATTTTCTTTTATTTTTGGACATTTTGGACATTTTGGGACATTATTTTTATTTTTAAACCCTACGGAAGGGTAGTATTAAATATAAACTGCATAGGGAAGGACGACAATTACGATATTTTCTCGGCCCCTTGGGTTCGTACACTGGCACAGGAGTCGGTGGCCCGAGTCGACTTCAACGGTTCACCGCCTGTCTGGAACGGGAGGTAAAACTCGATCAACCCACGAATCTCCTGCAAGTGGGTTTACTGTATTCCTTTGTATGCATATATGTTGAGGAACTGAATACGGACGTTAATTTCTATCAAAGGGAAAGAACTGTCCATACAAGATAAAGGTTCGTATTTCATCACCGTATCCTTTCTTCCCGACTTAGGAGCACGTTACCTACGCGAACCTAAGCCTAAAATTTGACTAGAAAGAGACCTATAGGGTAACGATCTTATAAGAAAGTCATTCAAAAGGACTGTATTAATTACTCTGTTAGCCTAACTCAAAGTTCAGGAAGATTATTTGAAGTAGATTCGAGCCGTCTTGTAACCCAAGGAAACGTTGCCAAAGAGGAAGTGTTATCAAAGCTCTTTAGAGCTTATCCTGTTTCTATTCGACTTAATCTAATTCGGATCGTTCTAAGAGATTTGCTAAAACTGTAACTAATTGCCTTTTGGAAGAATGGAAGTTGGTCTAGAAACAATCTAAGTGGAGGCATCATGCTTTTTGTTTTCTAGATTCAATAGATCAATTTGGTTGAGTCAGTCTTATTTCTGTATGTTTAGAACCCCCTTCCTGTTAGGATATCGAACTGGTATTACAATAGCCAATACAATGAATATCCAACTGAATTTCAAAATGGAAATTATTCTTATTAGGACCATCACCAATCTTTCAAAGGTTATGGCTCGTACCGTGGTGGTCCCAATTACTATTCGTACGCGCACCAGTCATGTGAACGGGAAAATAAGCAAAATGCGAGTTCTTCGTCTTTGAGAGGTACCCTCAAGCAGTTAACCGAGAATATAAATAGGTTTGTATTAAGTGTGAAGGGAACAAATAATAGTCCAACTCTTTCTTTAGAAAAATCCCTCAAGCAATTAAATGAGAATACAAATAGGTTTGCATTAAATATGAAGGAGAGTCTGGGAACGATGATTATTGCTCAAAATATTCTTAATTTCCAATATACTGTTTCCGATATTACCCTTAAAAATAAGGAGGTTATTCATATAATCAAGATGACGAGGTTAGAATTAGTAACATTACTTGTTTAGATGAGTTTCAACCATCTTCATATTATTATGATGATGAGGATAGTGATGTTGAAGAGCTTGGAATATACATGCAGAGTGATCAGGAAATTGTTACTCCAATTGCGCTTCATGATGATATTGTTATTTCTGGTTCAAATCCTAATAATTTTAATGATTATTCACCTATTCAAAAGGAATAGTATTTGCTAGAGATACCACTGTTTTAGACGATGTAGTATTTCCTTGTTACGAAGCCGATGATGGTTTAGAGGAAGGGTTTATTCTGAGAATACCGTTTTAGAGTCTAGCGATTTAGAAACAATATCCTTAGACAAAGAAGACAGACTCGTAGAGATTTTAAATATGAGTGAGGATGCACCACGTGATTATAACTTAGAAGAAGCAATTGACCATTTTCAGGAATCTGACGATTTAGAAATTAAGGAAATTGTGACTAGTCTATCTAGAGATACTAAAACCTCTGAGTTTGGGGGTGATTACCATTCTCCATGTGCTTTATCTTTGACTCTTAAAAATATCCCTCACTTGGGGCTTGACATTTGTACCTCAACGATTTTACAAGATTATCTTCATACACGTTTTCCCGAACCTAATGATGTCCATAAAGAAGTTCAGTTTTAGAGACCCATCCTCTAGTTGATGTGGTCTACCCAGGCGATAATACCAAGATTGAATTTGTTTTCCGACCAAAAAAATTTCTACCAATTTTGAGAACGTTTGAATTTCAAATATGTCAGTTATTAAGTTTTGACACTAAGCCTAATTACTTTAGGAGATTAGAATCGACACATTTATTTAAGAATGACCACCATTTTCATAGTAGTCAAATGTGTGAGTCCAATCTGATTAACTTTGAGGATCCACAATTATTCAGGTTATTATTATGTGCTTCAAATTTATTAGTTGAGTTACTCCAGACTTTACAACCTGATCCTTTTGATCTTGCCTATGAGGAAATCCATCCCATGAAAATATTTTATCTAGACCTTTTTATAGAGCCTGAACCTGAACCACAGCTAGATATATTTGTCTTAAATAGAAAACTAGATAAGGGTGCTCGGTTTGTTTATTTTCTTGGCCTGTTCCAGTTTCCTTTTATTTGAGATAACACTATTTGATTCTGATGGCCCACAATTGTTCCGGCTATTGCTATATGATTTTATAGGGTGACTAATTCTTTCTTAGTCTGGATGAAGACTTTAAACTTAGCACTTCTTGGGAGGTAACCCATGCTCATGCGACACAGTAATATCTTTCCTTACTATTTTCCTTCGATTGGTAACAGTTTCTCTTTTTTCATGCTTTTAATCATTTATCTTTAGAACATTAGGACAATGTTAGATTTAAGTTTGGGGGTAAGGGAGAAAAACTTTTAGTAAAATATGGAAATCCAAAGTCTATAAACTTGTGAACAATTCAGGATGACTCTAACCATTCTAGGTAGATGGAAACTTAGCCCTTTTTCTATAGGAATTGGTCTGCACATCTAAATGGTCTATTCATTAAAGGACAGAGCTCAGGTGTTAGAAATAACATGATATTCATCACCATATCTCAGAGTCTATCTCGACCATATCACCTTCTGTTTTTATTTTTAAAATTTTTGTGTTTCTCTAAGTGATTTTTTGGGGCACCTGTATTAAATTGTTATCGCCGCTAGGATGAAGTAGAATGTTTGAGATCAAACCCCATTATTGTATTTTATTTAAAATTTTGATTTTAATTTTTTTTTCGAGTATTGACACTTTGATAGCAATATGTGTGTTCTACATGTCTACCCCGCCTAAGCAAACGTGGAACACAGGATCCATGATAACTATCATATAAGATGCTGATAAGGAGCATGCGCTTGAATTTATTTGATCCAATCATGTTATCAGTATATTTAAATAATAAATAATTATTATTTTTTTCAATAAATCGGTTGTTGGGGCCCTTATATATACCAGCTGAGTCGATATTAGTATAAGGAGTAAGACCAGTGAGAGCATATCTCAATCTATTAGGATTCATCCTGGCACTGACCTTCAGATAGATATGGGAAACACCGTTCACCTTAGACAACATGCGCAAATTTCATTTTATCCACATCCATCTTCTAAATATTTTCATGTGATTGTACTTTGATAGATTCTGAATATCGTGGTTGAACGACTATCTAAGTAGAGATTTGTTTTTTTATATATGAATTTTAGTATGCTGAGTGCAAACTCGTGTACAACAAATGGACTCGTATAGGGTAATGATTCCCATAGACGAAGAATTTAGTATGCCAACTAAATAGCTTGTTTAGTGTTTACCCTCAATCGTTCACATGTAGCTAGGGTTTGGAGTAGAAGGTTTTATGGGTATACCTCTTGTAAACCCTCACGAGACTAAAACTCGTCTGATAGGGACACCTATGGGTTGAAAGGCTTGTTGCACACGCTAAGTGCAATCGCGATGCCTGCGAAAGTGAGTTAGGATTATTATTTTATTTTTAGATTAGATTTGCTCGAGGACTAGCAAATAATAAGTTTTGGGGTATTTGATAGACACATTTTTGTGTCTAAATTGTGCTCAACTCTCTGTATTACTAGTGCTCAATTTGGTATTTATTATGTGATTTTATGTTTTTGTAAGTCTTTTTGAGAAATAAATATTTGTGGAAAAGTCGGTTCGAAAAGTGATAAAAGCACCAGAGAAAAAATACTAAAGGCACCCAGAAAATTGATGAAGGCACCCATGGACAACTGCTAAAGGGACCCTACTATTGGTTAGGGGGCATTCCCTTTTTGAATTCATATCCAAGAAAGGCGGGAAGGTTTCCTTTACTAAACAGTTTTGCTGAGAAGATTCAGACCGTATTTCATGGGATTAAAACGCGTTTCTACTATCCCAAAATGAAGCAACAACCTAAAGAGGACCAACACACGTCAAAAATAGGTATTTCACGCCGAGAAAAGGGTTGGAAATCAATTGAAACTGCCGAAAAAATAAATATTCCTTGTTTTGGATAAAGCTCGAATTTGAGTTGGTTTGGAAGAGATATTTGGGTCCTTATCGACTTTAGAGGATATACTAGGGTTTACTAAACCTATTTAAGCCAAAGAAAAGCAAGAAAAACGTAGGGGGGAGGCTCGAGGAGAAAACAGAAGAAAATTGTTTCTACTGTTGCTGAAGACGTGAAGAACAGGGAATAGGCGACGGTTCCTTCAACCCATCTGCAACGAATATCTTCGTCTTTGCAACGTTTATCTTCAACCAGAAACATTTTTCTTTGTAACAGTGAAAACAGTGGTTTGCAACGCCATCACACCGTTGCGAATCATCTGTGTTATTATTTTTTTCATCTTTTAAACATTTTTTAAGTTATGTACCAATCTTCTGAGGGTGTTTTGAGCATGGGGAGCTAAACCCCATCACTGGGATAATGGAGGAAGCTATTTTTTCACAATGAATAGTAACTATTTTTGATTCTTTATGACTTTTTGCACTAATTTTAATTGATTTATGATTTTTCTTAATTAATTGTGATTTTGTTTGATGGTGTATGCTGGGAGTAAGAGCTTTTGATGCGTCATGCTTATGATTTACATCTAATGTTTTAAAAATCTACTTTTGGCAAAGAAATAGAGTCAATAAAAAGAGCTTTAAATGTTAAGAATCAATATAAATATCACTCAGAGACGAATAATAGTGAAATCCTGAATCCCAGTTCTTCCAAATATTGTTACAATCTTTTACTTATTTTTCTAGTTTAATTCAGAATTAAGACTAAAACGAATCTTCACAAGTCTCTGCGAACGAACACATTTTTACCACTTTTCTAAAACGATCACCGAACAAAGATATTATTAATCATACAAGTTTAACCTTCAATGAATTTCGATTGTTAACAACTTAAGACAAGTTGTAAGTTCAACTAATCTTTGGATTCCAAAATTCGCCGCATATAATAAGTACTCTAGCGGATTCTAATCAAGTGAACCACCTAAAATAGGCTCTCTAGGTGTAATTCAATCAATTGTATTAGTATTTGTGAATCAAGTTGTTCCTAGTCACATGTTCATAAGTTCGACACATTAACCTAGGGTTATCTTTTATATACTATTGTCCACAAAATCCCTCGCAATAAATAATGCTTCGCTACTTGTCTAAAGATTGCTCTAACAATTACTGATTGGAATTCTCTCTACTAGCATTAGAGTTGCATACAAGATACTCAATTGCGCACTTAGATAAATTGCAAACATCTCATGGTCATAAGAACGGAAAAAAGTAATCAACAAAAGATTTAACTTGCAAAAATTGATTAATAAATCATGTTACGGAGTTTCGAAATCCTCCCTAGTCAATAAGAAAATTAGCTACTCATAGTTTTGGAGTTCACAAATTGAATTAAATATAAGAAAAAAAATAATTAAAGCAAACCCTAGATGCGTAGTTCTCGATTTCGACCGCTTCTCATCAACTTATATCAAACCCTAAAAAACACAATTGTAGATGTCAAAAATCAGATTCTCAAAAGGTGTTTCTCTTGTTGTAGTTGTCTCGCTTTTGTAGTTCTTCTCTTGTAGAAACCCTAGTATCACCCAAACTCCTTAATTCCAAATATAGATCGAGCCCAAACACTCTTCTAAGCCAAAATCGCAATATAGAGGAAGCCCATAGCTGAAGCCCACTTCACTCACGGTTATATCATTGAGCCAATTTCACAAACACTAATGTGCGCCTGTGGTTGAAAATTCTGGCAGAGTTCCATTATACTTCCGACCATTCAACTAACTCCTTCCCTGCAAACTCGGTTTCAGACACACACAAACCCATTTAAACTTATCACATAAGCATTCAATCAACCAATCAATCGGAAAAACCATATCAATTCACATCATAACCCATTCGAACTGCCAGGAACTCTAGCCAAATCTCAGACCTCTCTTGCCCCTTTCTGCAACTTTTCACGCAACACAGCCACAAAACCTTACTGCACAATTCACGGCAAGCAAGACATCTAATACCTTATCCCATTCCTTCCAAATCCAGCCACTGAACTACGACAATACTCCTTTACTGCTCAAAAACTTAACTCACAACCATCACAGACTCGGCTTGTTCACTTCACTGCCTCATTCTAACATCAACTCTTCTCTGCAATTCACGACTGAATTCATATGAGCATACACAATTTGATCTATAGAATTACCACCACCATATTTTCTTCTATCTTCTCTCACGGCCAACAATCTCAGAAACCATCTCAGACCCCATACTTCTTCAATCAGCAAACCTTAAATCCACCCATCTTCAATTTCTTGCGTTTGAACTCAATGGAAGCAACAGACTTTACATTAAAACCCATCTGAATCTTCTCTCGCTGTTGACTAACAGCTCCATCTCTACCATGAGCTCATAACCTTCGACTGAACCTTCAACAAGACTCTGTTCTTTCTAAATCAAACTACCCATAAACACATCAATCATAGAGACTACCATCTTCTCTACCTCTCGAATAGCAACAGTCGATCAGATCTTCTTTCTAATTCAGTTCTTGCCAACACACGAAACCCATCTTAGAAGTTCACCAAATTCATCTTCTCTTTTACTGCCACGGATAAATCGAACCCAACTCTCTATTCTCGAATTCTTCTCAAGAAACCCATTTTCTTCTCTCGTTGTCTAATCCACATCGAATGGCAGCAGATTCATATCAAACTTGAACCACATCCTCACAGCCACACACTGAACACATTCTCCCTGTTAGTTCCGGTCACAATCCCATCTCTGCCGGTGTGAAAGCTAGGATAGAGCTTCGCTGATAAAGAGGGAGTGGTCTGAATTCGAGATCTAATTTTGATGTTGCTAGGTTAAGAGAAAAGAAATGGTTATAGGCGCCCCAGTCAGTGGATAGGGGTTGTCCCCCGCTTAACTCTTCAAATAATAATCCTATAACTTGGCTGCAAATAATACTTTTCCGTGAAATGACGATTCTGCCCTTACAAGTAACTTTTTCTTCTTCTTTTACTCCAAGTGAATCCAAATTACCTAAAACCTCATAAACAAACATAAAATACGAAATTTACAAGAAAAGTAGTAAAAAAAGCATAACCAATTAATAATATTTAAGGTGTTTTAGACGCCTATCATACAACACTCGGCCACTAGGGCCACCTAAGGGTTCAAAGGATTGTTGCACACGCTAAGTGCAATCGCGATGCCTGCGACAGTGAGTTACGATTTTTATTTTCTAGATTAGATTTGCTCGAAAACTTGCAAAACATAAGTTTGGGGGTATTTGATAGACACATTTATATGTCTTATTTGAGCTCATACTAATATATTGTTAGTCTCTTTATATTGTACTAAAGTAATCATTTTCTATGTTTTTAGGTAATTTTGAAAGAATAAAACTTTGGTGAATTTTTTTCTAAAAAAGTTATAAAGGC
This sequence comes from Papaver californicum, assembly GCA_023531435.1. Taxonomy (NCBI): domain Eukaryota; kingdom Viridiplantae; phylum Streptophyta; class Magnoliopsida; order Ranunculales; family Papaveraceae; genus Papaver; species Papaver californicum. The sequence continues at coordinate 323,423 of JAJJMC010017500.1, forward strand.
ACCCGAGCAGTTGGCTAAAAGCACCCACACATTGGATACGGGCACACACTCATTCTCAAATTCAAAAAGAGGCATTGGTCGGAATTTTTCTTTATCTCCAAATACCAAATCTGTGAAGATTTTGTGATCGTGATTTTGGCTTATCTGAGTAGATAAAGCAAGATTATATTCTTGCCTCATTAGTAGGAATTTTTACAAACTTGGAAGCTCGAAAAGATTCAAAATCAAATCTCGTGGAATAGTTTCTCAAAAACAGGGAAGAATATCTCGGTCAATCTCTTGCTTCTTAATTGCCTGTATATTTTTGGAAGCAAATAGTTGTTAGGACTACAATTGGGGTAAGAAAATAACACTAAAATGATTTGGTAGCATCAATACAGATTCGACGTAAAAGTTTTTACCGAGAAAAAAAATCCCGAGAATTATTTGCAAGGATCTGTGAAGAGTAATTACAAGATCTGGGGTAGATTTTGATGTTGAATTATAAATAGGGAGTCGATAATTGAGGGGAGATTGGGAGAGAAGAGAATTGAGAGAGAAGAAAAATCAGCTCGACCTTGAGTTGCCGTGAAGAGAAATGAAAAAGAAGAACATACTACAGATCTAAACTGTCGTAGAAACCGGTTTATATACTTCTCTCTTTCCTGCGACAAAGAAGAGTTGTTTATTCGACAGTTTTAGTTTCATTCTTTTTAGCCACATAATGCCCACTGGTGCAACACTTATATCTGTATCAAGCTCCCTAAGTTATTTTTATTTCTTCTTTTTGTACAATTTTGAGTTATGAACCATTACTTTGAGCAAGTGTATAACATGAGGAGCTAAACCCCATTTATGGGACGACGGAGGAAGCCGGATTTCCATAATAAAGTGGTATTATCTTATTTAATATTTGTGTTAATATCTTTATATGATTTCTTGCATTAATTTGAAATTGAATTTTATGATTTTTATTGATTAGTCGTGATTTCATTTGATGTACATGCTTGGTCTAAGGATTTTTGATGTTCAATTCTTAAGATTTACGATTTAACTGTGAAAAATTTAATTATCTAGGCAATAGTAGAATCAACTTGAATGCTAGAGTTACACAATTATTATAAATTTAAAAAATAATAATATTGGTTTTTGGTGGAATCCTTCGTCCTAGTTTCTCTACAATCTTGAAATCAACTTTTAATTGAAATTGCTATTTTTAGTATTAGAAATTAAGTCTAAAATCAATCTTCACAAGTCTGAGTGAACGAAACTTTATTTACCACTGTTTACAATCACATCACCGTAGATCTTGTTGTACTCCTAAATCTAATTTTCTTATTTTTTTGGTTTATATCTTGTTCCTCAACCTCAACCAATGGATGATCAATCTCCAGCTAACAAAATTCTGACTGAAAATACAATCGATCACTATTTGAACACTTTGGTAGGTTCTAATAGATGTGGTTTAAATCCTTTGGACAATATTGCGATGTTTTTATAACTTTGTGTTTATTGTATGTTGTAGAGATGGGAAAATAAAGACGACACATAGGAGTGGGCTAGAGAACATGGGAAACTAAAGATGTGAGTGATAGTTTGTAACAATCAAGTGAATGGCCGTCACTTTCAAATGGTTTGCTAGTGTAGTGAAAAGTATAAAATTCACGCAAAGAAGGGTGTTGGGTATAAAGGAAAGATGAGAGGGAAGAATACATGTTTCTCTAAGAAGACCGGATGCCCTTTCAAGATTCAATTTCAGCTCAACAACGAAAAAGATGGATTCTTCGTAAAGTTGTATGCGGTCATCATAACCACGCACCTCCGGAGAGTTTTCTAACACACCCTTCTACTGCACCCTGACTCCTGATGAAATTATGCTGGTAGATTCCATGACCCAAAAAAGTATCCTATTGATATCCTCGGTCACTTGAAGGAAAGAAACCTAAAAAAAATGTTTCTTCTTTGGAGACCATCTACAACGCAAAAGCAAAATTGAAAAGTGAGACATGGAAAGAAATTGACCAAATGCAACAATCAATGTATTTGGGGCAAAGGCATAATTACACAATGTTCCATGAAGAAGATAAGGATAAATAAATAAAGCATCTTTTATCGGCTAATATGGAGTTTATTAAGTTGGCGTGGTGCTCCCATCAAGTGCTTCTAACGGATTGCATATATAAAACAAACAATTATGAGCTCCCGGTCTTGAACTTTGTCGGGCAAACATCTACCAAGTCTCCTTATAGCATTTGTAATGACCCGACCCACCACCGATATAGTCCCACTTAACCACTGCGGTCATCTGACAGTGTGGGGTTATCAACGGGTACCACTGCGGTCATCCAACAGTAGCTTCCAGGGAGGTCACCCATCCCTGGATTTCTCCCATCCGAGCACGCTTTACTATAAACTTTTTTGCCAAATCTGGAGCCAGTTGTGCTGAAAAGGCTTCGGTGTAAGTAAAGGACATATCATTACTTATATTCCATTTGGCGAACCCTACCTGAAGAATCGGAGTATTACAATACCACCACCTTAAATTGGAGTCGTCCTCTCCTCCAGAATATATTCAAGCCCAGATCTCCGATGTTCCCTGCCACTCATAAGACCAGTACCTGGCACACCCCATCCAGCGTACTCTTCCTCCCTCGGCAGGTGACCCGTTTTCGGCTATGATACCATCTGTAATGACCCGACTTTCCACCGATATTGTCCCCACTTAACCACTGTGGTCATCCGGCATTGTGGGGTTTTCAGTGGGCACCGCTGCGGTCATCCAGCATCATCTTCCCAAGAGGTCACCCATCCCTAGATTGCTCCTGCTCAAGCACACTTAACTACAAAGCATTTTTCCAACTCTGGAGACAACTGTGCTGAAAAGGCCTTGGTGTTAGGAAAGGAAAAACCATTGCTTATATTCCATTCGGCGAACCCTACCTGCCGAATTGGAGTATCACAGTATTGCATTTTGTTTCTTGAAAGACGAGACAAAAGAAAATTATATGTGGACATTAGAACAAGTGAAGTTATTCTACGATAAGGTTATACTCCTAAAGAGACCATTACTAACAAGGAAGTAATTAACATTTATGAATGGAATATAGAGGATTTTCCCGGACGCCCTTAACCTTCTTTGCATGTTCCTCTTGTGGAATAATATTTAAACTAAGTGCAAACCCATCATTCAACCACCGAGGAAACGTGAAATAGAAAATAAGGAAACTACCGGTATATCAACAAGAATTTTTTTTTTTTATAACAATAAAAAGGTGGCACTACTAAAATGGGATAGTTTTTCAAGGGAGTGGGATGCCTTGGTTTGATCTATCATGGAGGAATATTAAAGAATGAACGTATGATATTGGTGCATTGACAAAGTTACTCAATTGTAGTAAAGTATCTATTGGATAGCTGGTTGATTCCGCATAAAGAGAAGTTTGTACTTGCATTCGCAAAAAAATATAAACACTATGAAAACCAAGCTACAAGTACAACGGAGTCGTCTCACAACCGACTGAAGAAGAAGCTCCATAGTTGTGATGGTGATTTGTTACGGTTTTTCGAGCCATGCACGACTACTTCCTATGTGATATCGATAGAGTTAAAGAGAAGTTTGAAAGAATCCGATGTGGAAGACACATCAAATATTTAGACGATCTTTGGCTCTGGGGAATAAATTATAATGTGTCATATCGGGAAATTGAGAATATTATGTACGAAGTTGACCATTTTAAGTTGGGAAACTTAATGGGAGAAGAGTATGTTTTTCCCAACATGTCATGTTTGGGACTCCCATATTGGCATTTGATACCTGCATACAAAAACAATGTGATCTCAATTCAAGATATTGATCGTTTTTGTCAACAACTATCATTTAATGAACCAACCGCCGATAATAATTTCGGAGGAGAGTTTACCGACACCGACATTGGAAAAACACTATCCGAGAAGTACCCTTCATTAAAGAAATTCATTTTTCCCCGCACTAGGTACGATGCTAGCGAACCACGTAATGGAAAAAATAAAAGGTAAGCCTAGTATGAAAGACCAAAGTCGGCAGGGAAGAAAAAAGCGAAGAAATTGTTGGATGAATCAAAAAAAATCTTAGGGTTATGAGTGCATGCAGAAAATATATAAATCGGAAGATGAGAAGGAGGATACCGTAATAAGGGCTAAAAACAAGCATAGTCGTACTAAAATGGAAAAAGTTGGACTAAGCTGACAAGATGTACTGCATGAATTTTTGGAGCTTCCGAGCTAAGAGAGTTCAACAATCCAAGTATATATCTAACAAAATAATTCGACCAAACTAAATTCAACATCAAAAGTTGACGTGAAGAAAAAGGCAGCGGTGGTTCAAAAGGTATAAATGAACCGATCAAGTGGTGAGAAATAGACGATTCATACTGTAAACGGATTGATGAAATCCACCTGGAGATGAGGAAGGTGAAATTCACCGACCTACCTATATCATCTACGAAGACTACTTGGGGTATCTTCCCGGTATTATGCGTGAGTACATTAAAGCCACTGGCGATATTGATGGCAACAGGAATTGTGGTTACCATCGGGGAACAACTTGGACCTTTTAGTGGGGCGAAAGATTACAGTATGGACAAATGCACCTAGCTAAGTTAAAAAAAATTGTTACCATAACTAAACAAAAACCGTGGTTTTACAAATCAATGATGAGAACGAGGGAACGAGAAGAACAAGAGACTGAGATAGACGAGAAGTTTGTTGTATCTGAACGTCGTTTAAACGACAATATTTACTTGACATCGCATTAATTATGGGATGAGCATGCCGATATGGGGCACTTACTCACCAAAACATTCTAATGCGTCGTGTATTATTTCTCACTTGCAATGCTTTGTACAATCACACCAACAAGAATACTTTGTGTCGAACAAATTTCTCATAAAAGGGTTGTGCTTGGTCACATGTACGGTAAAATCGTACTTTCAAGTAGGTTTGAGAGATCAAAATCGAATAGGACGAGCCTAAACCAAGAAATGGCCGTTCACGTCCTGCTTCAATCACAACGGTGGAAAAGATTGGGTAGGTCTTAGGGGAGGGAAGCAAAGAAGGTTGAGAAATATCAGTGTGATAGGTAGTGTGTGAAGGAGAAAGGATTATCTATGAGATGGATCACTATTTCTGTATGTTTAGTTTCTCCAGACTTGTTGTCTTGTTCCTGTCTTGTTTAGAATAGATGAAAATCATACATTTATAGTTCAAATGAGACATACTGATTTCTCGTAAGTTGTGGAAGTTAGGGAGAAATGGAAAAATTATGATTGTGGAGATTGTAGTGGGGTTGTGTCCGGAAAGTAAGGAGGACCTGTCATACCACTACTCCTCATCCTTTCAACTGCTCTGTAACCGTCCTACTACCTGTTACCTTCTTGTTAGTGGATTTGTTGCCACAACGCACGATTTCCGTAGACCGCCAGACCAATACCCCAATAAGAATCCCCATATGTGTTGTATTTGACATCTCGTGGAAAAAGTGGAGTCATAAGCCACTATTGTTATGAATAAGTCAAGTCAAATGACCTGCTAAGTCAGTGAGGCAAGTTGCGCAACTCACTGGATTGATAATCAGACTGATTAGTGTCCAGTCTGGGAAGTTTAGTGGTCATGTACTTGTTTGGGAGTAACATGACGCATTTAATGGGTAAGTATTAGCTCAGAAGTGACTTAGCATAAGTCTGGGAGGCATTTGAGGCCAAATTTTGTAGAGGGCTTCTTAAGCAAGGAGATCTACCAGAATTCATATAAGATTTGATATTGGACCAATATTGAGAAGAAATGCGCATTTCTGAGGGAATTAACTAACAAAACTAGTACTAGCTACTTAGCACAAATAGTAATGTGTTAGCTCTTTCAGTATGAAAGGCTAATGTGCTAACGTCTCAGGAGCAAAACCAATATGCATGGTTTTTAATAAATGTTAATTATACTAGGTCTAGGAAGCTAGTGTCAAGGAGGTTTGAAGTTAGCACTTCAATTAGATAGTATAGTCAGCATTAGAGTGTTAGCGCCAATGCTCTTGTGACTAAGACATTAAGTACGGACGCGCTAGGCCAAGGGCGTAATGGCCATGGGCGTATTGAACTAGGGACGTGCTAGGATAGAGACGTGATAGAGCATGAGATGCACCGGAGCTAGAGATGCATTGGCTAGGGCGCGCTAGGCATAAGGGCACATCAGCGCTCGAGAGCTAGGGACGCGCCAGGCCATATCTAGGGACACATCAGGATTGTGACGCACTAGGGTTTGTGGCGCGGCATGGGACACATCGGGCTAGAGCTAAGAACGCGCTAGGGTTTGTGGCGCATCAGCACTGGGACGTGCTGGCTATGGCGCTGCTAGCCATCCATGGGACAAATCGGCCAAGGAAGTTCGCACCTTTTGCGTTAGGGTTAGGGTTAGCACTTTTAGCGCTAAGGTTAAGGTGCTAAGGTAGTGACGCGCTAGCTAAGGCCTCATTAGGCCAAGATGTGCTAGCTAAGACCATGTTAGGTTAGTTGGCGGTTCTCATGTGCTAGGGTTAACACTAGGAAAGTTAGCGCTTTTAGCGCTAAGGTGGCTAACTAGTGTCAATGTGGTGCTAAGCCAAATAGCTACTGCTAACTTGGCGCTGATAGGAGAAAAGCCTAGGGTTAGCCTAGCTCATAGGTTCAGCACGTCTTTTGTGACATTGCTTCTTGATTGTGGCATATCCAAGAATAGTGGCGCATTATTTGTGGCTTATATTTAAGCAAAGTGATATGATAGCATATTTAAGCTTAAAGGAGCAATTTAAGAAGCATTCGTTGGGAATGAAGTATTAAACTAAAATATTTTTTGGGGATTAAGCATTAGCTATTCCCGAATTTGATAGATGTTACTGGAATATCGATGCGCATTCGAGACAAGTGATATACACATTTTTGTGTCTTAATTGTTCTCCTATTTATATTGTTATTTCTCAATTATTGTATTAATAATGTATTTTCTATGTTTTTAGGTATTTTTGTGGAATAAACATTTGTGGAAAAATTGGCTCAAAAAGTTATAAAGAACCCAAAAAACTGATAAAGGCACCCAACAGGAAATGATAAAGGCACCCAAAGAATTGATAAAGGCACCCACTCTCTTTTAATTCAAATTAAAAATTGGCGGGAAATTATTCTCTCTTATCTGTGAAGATTGTGATCGATAATCGTGGGTTTTTTTCAAAGAGAATTAAGACAAGAATATTATCTCACCTTATTCTTAGCAAGTTGTACACATGAAGATATAAAATCAACACGAAACATCATTAATATTGGATTTACGCAAAGAAACAGGGAGACACTTAATCACGTGAAACATGGAGTTTGCTTTCCTATTTCACGTGATTCGGTTTCTATCTTGCATGATATCTTTGGGATAACTAAAGAAACAACTTAGAGGATAAAATCTTGTGATTTAATATTCGAAGAAAGAAAAATATTCTGAGACTGTTAATCACCGAGATATGATTCTCGATATTTTGGAGAAGATCACAAAGATTTGGAAGAGTTAATTAGATTTCTGGTTTGTTTAGTATAAATAGAGGGTCGATAAGATCAATTTTGGGGGGGATGGCTCTGGCCAGAATCGAAGAAATCAAAAAACTAGAAAATTTGTTCATGATCGTGATGAAGAGGATGGAGAAATCGTTGCTAAAAGGTTGAAGCTTTCGTGGCCAAAAAGTTGAAGATTCTGTTGCTAAAGCTTTTAATCTTTGCAACATTTATCTTCATTTTACAACGTTTATCTTCAGTGAAACACTTTTCCCTCTGTAACAGTGAGTTCGCAACGCCTATCAAACGTTGAGAATTTCATATTCTCACTCTTTTTTATCATTTTTAAATACTTTGAGTCATGAATCATTATTTTGAGCAAGTGATTAATATGAAGAGCTAAACTCCTTTGGTGACGCGACGGAGTAAGCCATTGTTTCAAGAAAAGTGGTATATTTCTATTTTAATTGATTTTTGCAATTTGTTTTATGATTATTTTCTTTGAGTAAAAATTGATTTAAGGATTTTTATTAAGCACTTGTGATTTTTTTTGAAAGACCATGCTTATTAGCCTAGAGTTTTTGATATTCTTTTGATTTACAATTGTTACTTTGAAAATCTATTTTTACAACATATCAGAATCACTTTAAACGTAAAAAATTACATGAATATTGATTAGATTGAATCACTTTAATTGGTTAATGGTGAAATCCATAACCTCAGTTTTTGTGAATATTATTTTCATATTTTGTGTATATTTTTATTTTAAAATTAGTTTTTAAATCTAAAATCAATCTTCACAAGTTCGAGAGTTTGAAACCCATTCTTACCACATCTACAAAACACAATAACAAGTTCAAGGAATTCAGGCGTGGAATTTGTGCGACTTGAAACTAGCTCGATATGGCATGAATATTAGGAATATTTAGGAGGCTGCAAGGCCAGTTTAGAATATTTGAAGAGAATCTGTATTCTTTTTTCGCTTGCAGAATATAAGTAGAGATACATTATTTTATATGTTGTTATAGAGTTAAGCATATGCGCATAAATATGCACATATCTTTTTATACTCCTTGGCAGAGGGAATTTTACTATTCTAGCCCTTGTCAAAAACTCACCATTTACATCAATTAAAAAAATCTTATCTCCAAGGGTTGGTGTAATAAGTACGAGCACCAACTGGAACTTTGGAATGTGATAAAATGTCGAAACCCACACAACCATTTGCAGTTGAGCGAATGTGATGAATAGTGGTGATTATATTATAAGATTTGTATTTTGAGTCATACATTGTGAATGAAATATTTTTTAAATTATTTTTTGTATGCTCAAAACAATTCATTTTTTATTTACAGTATTATTTACGGCTAAGCAGTTCTAGGAAAAATTACGGCTAGGTTTTTCCCAATACGAACCCAGCCTAACGTATAATTCGCGAAAAATTGTAGTTCAATTTTTTTTTACAACTAGGTTTTCCAGGTATGAACCCAACTATAATCGTAAACTTCAAATAAATTAAAAAATTACGGTTAGGTTGGTCAAGTATCTACCTAGTCGTAAATATAGGGGTAACGTGGGTTCTTAAGTATATTTGGACTAGAAAAAAAAACTTATTCATTACTTATCCCATATTACAATTTATTACATGGATAATCGACATTACAACCCATTAGACCACATGACATTACAAAAGTATTCTCATTCAAATACGAGTTATAAAGAAATCCTTAAGGATGTTGAAATGATCTACGTATTAGAAATTGGATCATTTTTGTCTTCTTCATTCCTATGTAGATCTCGCTAAAACTTCAGCGCTAGTTTCACCCATAACTCGTAGTTGACTAACAATACGAATTAAAGCCATAAATTCTTGAACTTCTTTACGAATTTTTACAAATTGACAAAAAAAACAGCTATATCACGGTTATGAGTGTTACCGGTCTCTTTCCAAAAGTTTTCATGAATGATATTCCAATAATTCGGACTCACTACACCATTTTTCCTTTGTTTTTCTCCCCTATTTGAATAACATAATACATAGTTTCTGCAGAGAGATAAATCTTCATCAAGAGTAAAATTAAGACCTTCTACCCCAGGTTGAGCCATTCTCTCGACAAGTCAAGTAGAGTGAGATTATAAGAGATTTGGGGGAAATTATTGATGTAGATGGTGTCATGTTGAATAAGATGGATAAGTATATATATTCAACAAGCCAAAAAGATGTGTAACGGCTTTGTGTTTGAATAACTACACGAGGGTTGCAACGACTCTATTTTCATACCAAAAAAGCCACATAATCAACAATTAAAGCAAACAAAAGTATTTACGACTAGGTTTTTGTATCGAACATATCCATAAGTATGGAAAACTACCAATTAGAAAACATATCAGGCTTACTGCTGGATTCGGCTACAAAACCAAACCGTAAGTCTATAAAACAAAAATATTTTCAGAGTTATGGCTAAGTTTAGGCCATAGAATCTCAGTCGTAGGTCTATTATACCTTTCAACTTCCTAACTTGTCAGATTTACGGCTAGATTTGGACTTTAAGAACCCAATTATAAACCAAAATTTAAAGACACAATGAAAATTACAGTTAAGTTAGGTCTTTAAATTCCCAACCATAATATTAAATCCAAGATTACAGAAATTTTACGGGTAGGTTTGGACTTAAAGTTTCCAGTCGTAAAACTAAATCATATGTTCCAGAAGAAATAACGGTTGGGTTTATCTCTTGATTACCTAGTCGTAAGTATGTAATTTAATTTGAAATTTAGCTACACTTGTCCAAAAATTGGATAATTTCAAAAAAAAAAAAAATCATTTATTATAGAACAAAAGATGCATAACTTAAAATCCATAAACAACCACACTAATAAAAGTAACTCAAAATCCAAATCCATAAGCAACCACATAAACAAAAGACTTCATTAAGAGTAACTTCAAACTTCATGATCACATTCATCTCGACCTTCGTTGATTGTGCTACCTCGACCACGAGTACGATCACCACCACGACCACGACCATAACCTTGCACATCCTCTTCTCCAGTTTCAGAATTCGTCTCTTTGATACTATGTGACAGATGAATTTGGATAATACTCGGACCTATGTAAGAATGCATGCTCCTCTTTGAACCCCTTGCTATATAGATCATTTTATCTGGATCATGAATTTTGATGATTCGTTATTGAAGTGTCATTTTTTGTTCAACTTTCCTCATATATCCATTATTCATGTCGCAAGACATACTCTCTACCAACAACTTTCCTCGTTATTTCTAATAGAATAACTAGTATACGTACTGCTTTTTCATATAGCTTTTTCCAATCTATATCCATTATAACCTTCTTCTCGCCTTGAGTCTTCTTTTTTCCTTCAAGCTTCTGGAGAATTTTCATCACTTCCGGGTCATTTTTTATCACATGAGGACGACCAAAATGGTAATACCATTACATGTAGTCTTCTACATCCAACTTTGTGCCAAAATGTTGCACCACCTCATCCATTTGGAGTTGATACTTGATTTGAATAAGGTTGTTCCAAGCATCGATTATTAATTTGGGTCAGAGCATACTATGACATTACTGTTGCAGATCCTGGAACCTGCAACACACAATTTAAATGCTTCCTACGAATTAAGCTTTGGATATGACCAATTTTGCGGAGAGTTTGACAAGAATTATCCATTACGAATCTTGTTGAACGAAATGATGGTCTGTTGTTGTTTTCGAAATATGAAAACACACAGGTATCTTCTTCATCTTCGTTGAGTCTCAAATAAGGGCCAAAAACCATATTTTCATCTATCAAATTGTCTTACTTACCCGTCAACTTAATTATCTTAGCCTCTTTCTTCTTTTGTTGAGTACACGTGAAGGGGTATTCTTTCTTGTATGACCGATATTTCTTCTTCTCGCGTTGAAGTCAGAGAAGGCTTCATGGTGGGAAAATAGTCGTATTCCCATGATTGTGTGAAAATACAAACTACATAAGAGAATACTACAAAAATAACATTAAGAATACAACGAACATTGAAATTAACCACATAAATTACTTGAAGAAGACTTTCCCGCAATTTGAGTATTTCCAACCCTTGAGACTTTTCTAAGGCTCTCAAGTAAATATGTGAGGTTGGTAGTACCCCACGAGTACTCTATAGTCTTCTCAGATCCCTCACTAGTTGTAGATAATGAGCATTAACACTATTTCTCGAGAGATAAGGTAAGCTTAGGGTTCCAAAGGCATACAACAAGTACGTTGTGGTGGTACGCCTAGCTCTTGTTTCGTATATTACCTCTCTTGTTCTTTCCTCCATAAAAGTATCTCCAAACTTTTGCCTCAAATTACCCAACAAGATTTTCTTATTCATGATACTAGGTTCACCTACAATATTTCTTGGATCACCTGGTTTATCTCCAGCAGCCAACTGGAACTCCGCTCCGGCTTCGTCGTTATCCCATCCAAACGTGTTTTTAACCATGATATAAAGATCATACCAGGGAAGATTATTGTCGAAACCCTCAAACACAACTTTCCCTCCAACCTCAAGTCCCAAAATTTGTTTCAAATCATCTGAAATGATTGCCATCTCATTGAATATGAGATAAAAAGTGTCAGTTTCAAACCAGTATCTTCCCCTAAAGGCACTGACAACAACAACAGTATACTCCAACTAGGCATTGAGAACTGCATGCCATATCCCTATATCTGTCTCTAGTGTACGTACTTCAACACATTCTTCAATCTCTTCTCTGATATATTCTTTTTGTTGAGATGAACAACATCTTGTTCTTTATCATCTTTTGCCAAAGTCTTTTCTTCTCGTTCTTTGATAGACACATTTTTGTGTCTAAATTGCTCTCATTTATGTATTTTGTTAATGCTCAATTGTATACTTATTTTGTTTTTTATGTATTTGTAGGTGTTTTTGAGAAATAAACATTTGTTGAAAAATTGGCTCGAAAAGTGATAAAGGCACCCGAGAAATTACTAAAGGCACCCCAACTATGGATAAGGGCACCCTTGTGATGAAGGCACCTGCGTTTTGGATAGGGTGCCCTTTTCTTTAATTCAAAAATCCAAAATTGGCGGGAGAAAATTTTTACACGTGAAAGTAATTCTGAGTGAAATTGGGGAAGATATTTAGTCGGATTTTCTCTACTGTTTGGATTAGGATTGGCCTGTGTGGATGAAAGAGGATTGGTAATGTATTTATATTCGGAAACAAAGAAGATTTCATTGATTCCAGACAATTCTGGGGAGAAACTTCTTCACGTGAGAAAATGAACCTGAATTAGTTGGGGAGCAAGTTTTAAGGGATTTGGAAGTGATTTCGAGTTAGTGAAGAAACAATAAAAACAAGTTGAATGTCTGCAGTGAGAGTTTCATGTCGTGAAACAAGCTAGAAAAGTCGAGTTCACGCGCGGAAAAGGAAATTATACTCTTATTTGGATTTACGAGATTTGGAGTTTGTTTTGGATTGATCTTTGAGTTCTTATCAACTTAGGAAGGTTAGTTAGGGTTTACTAAGCCTGTAAATAGAGAAGAGATCGAAGAAAAATCCATCTGGAGCTGGAACCAAAAGAAAAAAACTCAGGAAAAAAAAGTTACGCTGGTGAAGAAGAATGAGTACAGACCACAGGAGAAAGCAATCGTTGATTCTATCACCTTTTCTTTCATATTTTACTGCGTCCAGGAGTCGTACTTTATTCTCTGTGTTAATTTCTCTTTTCAGCAACACAGAAAACAGCCTCAGCAACACTTATAACCGTAGTTGTTTTCTGTGTTACTTCTGTTTTTCTCTTCTTTTAAGCACTTTGAGCTATGAATATGTATTTTGAGAGAGTGTTTGACATGAGGAGCTAGACCCCATTGCTGAGGCGACGGAGGAAGCCATTTTTCCAATAATAAAGTGGTTTGTTTTTATTTTATTAATTTTTTGCAATTCTTTTATGATTATTTGCTTTGAATTAAATTTGAAAAAATGATTTTTATCATTTAGTTGTGTTTTTTTTATGGTTCATGCTTAGTTTAGAGTTATTGATGTCTCATACTTTTGATTTACAACTATTATTTTGAAAATCTAACTTTGGCAATATTTAGAATCATTTAAATGTATAAGTTGCAAAATAATTATTAATGCTAAATCACTTGAAAAATTGGCTAATGGTGGAATCCTTAGTCTCAGTTCTTTCCATAATCTGAATGATTCTACTTTAATATTTTTTAGCATTAAAAATTAGGTTTAAAAATCAAATCTTTACAAGTCTGAGTATCGAATCTTTTACCACTATTTCAAAACACATCATTCTTGTTCAAACTTCTAGTATCATCCCCATAATGAACAACATGGGGAGGGGTGGGCATGTGTTCAATAGGTGTTGAATTGTTACCTCTCTTGTTTTTTACCCTCCCACAATTCTTACAAGATGATAAATACGTTTAGGTTTGGAAATGCCAAATAATTGAAGACATAAAGCAATAGAAGTACAAATAATATCAACCTAAGTAAATTTACGGTTAGGTTTTTTATACTCGAACCTAGTCGTAAAAGTCACTTACCTAACAATTGGACAGAACATGGAAAATTACGGTGTGGATTATTACAACTATACATAGCCTTAGTTTACGGTTATGTTTCCAAAAATCGAACCTAGCCGTAAAGGTCAGTTGGTAAAAATCTATGTGTACATGAAATATTATGGCCAGGAATTTAAAAAAATAGCCAACCGTAAATAAATTACGGCTAGATAATTTAGTTTTGAACCTAGCCGTAAAAGACTTTCGCAATTATGTAGTACACATGCGTATTATGGTCAGGTTTTTGTTGAGAAAAACCCAACTGTAAATTATCTTTCAACCAATTTATGGGTGGGAATTCTTAATTTCCTATCCGTAAATTGCAAGAAATATGTTTTACGGTTGGGAATGTAATCAATTACCCAACCATAATTTTCTCTGCACCCCATTTTTATAACATAATTTAATTGAATCTAACCTATTTCAAGCATAAAAAAAAAAGGTTTGTCAAATTTTACCTAACTTAAACCATTTCTTTTGATTTATTTTGTCGTTGAGGGGTTTGAAATTCAGCAATTCCCTCGTGGATGTTTTCTTCGTTAGGTTGTTTTTGATAATCAATTTCTTAGTTCTGTTGTTGTTGATTATTATCACTATTATATTTAATAACATTTTTCTTCCGTGTCTTTATTAGAGATTTTAATGAACGATTAATTTTTTTCGAATAATCGAAGACGATAAAATGGTTTGCTTTGATAAAAAGAAAAGGAGAAGAAATTCGGTTACGGAAAAAGAAACTAGTTTTGATAGAACTAGGTTTTGTTTTTGATATTTAGGTTTAATTGATGGAAGGTTAATTTAAACATTTGTAATGCCCTATGTCACCCCATAACCATCAACCTAGACATTTAGTATCCTAGAGAAGCCCATATATTAGGTTTCATAAATAAGCATCTAGTGATATAATCCAACGACAATTTACTTGCTAGCTTATAACGCTGCGGAGCCGTGGGAGAGCAAGATCCTTTAAACATCCCCGATTTTTCGACCACAAATTTCCTCTTATATATATATATATTAGATTTCAAAAAGAGCTAATTTGGATAACCATGGATCCTGGAGTAGCAAAAAAAATGGTTTATTCATCTTCAATGTCTGTGAAGTTTGGTAGTTTTGTACTACCTTCTTGCAATTGGCGGTGAAATTGCCGGATTGGCTTTCCAAGCCTCAACTGAATGCTCACTTTGCTTACACTTGACACTGCCTTCACGATCTCCATTTCAGCTTCTTTTGCCACCTCCTTGGCGTCTCTAAAACGTGAAACAAAAAAAAATCATAATTCAGGTGTTACAAGTGGAGGATATTAGGTTGGGTTCTGAGTGAAGGTTTTTATTACCGGATTAATATATCAGAGGGTGTGGAAACCATGATTTGGAGCAGTAGTTTGCCTTGTAGTAAATGATATGTAATATGCTCAACTGCCATTTTCTGAAATCCAGTACATCAACTTGCACGAATTAGATATGAGGGAGATAGAGAGATGTTGCCTGATCTAGTAGACACTGTAAACCGATCTTGAACAAGAAAAGCAATACCTCCAAATATTTTGACGAGAAAATATTGAAAACAAGAGCTTCAATATCGTTTTGCTCTGCAGAAACATTCACACTTTGGCACTTCATTTCCTTGAGATTTGCTCGTTTGTCTGAAAATTGTGAAAAAGAAGGATCTACAAAGACAGCGGAATGTGAGGAGTTAAATTAAACTGACATTATTCAGGCCAAGAAATTAGACTATCCAAAGGATGAAGTAATTGATAAAATCAAACATACCGATGTGAATGAATACTTCAGCTACTTCAGAATGGGCCTGTTGAATCTGGTGACGAACACTCTCGCCAATGTCATGAGCAACACTAACACTTGAAAAAGGATCTACCTGTCCAGGACATGACAGTTGATGAAAATGTAGAATATGCACTGCCATCAACTATGTAAAAGAAAACACATTAGAGTTAGAGGGAATACCTCAATGTGTACATCAAGATACATAGACGAGCCAGCCTTTCTTCCCCTCAAACGGTGGCATCCCTGCATATACCTTCAGTTATAAAACGGCTAAATGTAAACTATATACTTAGGCATGAATTGTCACTAGTTGGCAAAAGGAAGAAATTGACAGGAGGTACTCAAAGTTTCAAGCAACATATTACTAACTAAGCAAAAGTAACAGTGTAATACCTACCATGACACCTTCAACTTGGAGTATTGTTTGTTTGATAGGCTCTAAATCAGGCAAAGGGACCCCAGCATCAACTAATTCCATGACACTGCAAGTCAAATCGTGTAACATGTCAAAAACGGGATCAAAGGGAAGACACAGAAAAGCTGTCCAACACTAGTACATATTCCATTGTAAGCTGACCGCTAGATCAGCACGCGTTACCAAGTAAAAATATCATACCTGTGGTAGCCAGATTCTGCCCCAGCTTTTAGGATCATGCCTGAGACAAGAAGCCCAGCAAGGGGATCTAGAAACTTCACTCCAAGAATAGAACCCCCTGTCGTTTGAGACAGTAATTTAGCATTCAGAATAGACAAGCCGTAATTTGCCTACCATCTACCAACATAAATGATTCTAAAGCAATTCTCTTAACACTCGTCAAACTAAAATTAGTTAACTGGTGTTTTTGTTAATGAAAAGAAAGGGAATTCAAGCTTAATGATCAATACTCCTTCAGGCTTCAATCAAGATTAGTATACTTGAGATTTGAAAACAGCATTTACAAATTGGTATCAAGAAATAAACCATGGAAATAGAAGTTCCAGGTAAGAGGCGAGATGGGAGATTCATACCAACCCCAATCAAAGCAACAACTGATGAAATTGCATCTGCACGATGATGCCATGCATTTGCCTTCATAAGTCCACTCCCTTCCTTCTCCCCAGCTTGTTTCGTGATCCAGAAAAGCCTAGCTCAGGCAACAGCAATAAGTGGTTTATGGATGGCAAAAACAGTAAAACAAGTGATTGAACTATCCATACTTGACAAAAACAAGTGATTGAACTATCCATACTTGACAAAAACAAGGGCTTGACATCATGACCAGTTCAAGGGACAATAATAGAAAGTGTAAGCTCAATTTCAAAAAGATGAAAAAGGGTGAAGGTATTCGGCAACTAAATCTGCAGGTAATAAATACCCTGAACTTCACTTTATTGGTTTACAAACAAATCAAATTCACCATCTGGTGAGGAATGTAGTGCTGTTTGGAAATTCATGAAATAGTACAAATTCAAGCTTTAGCCTAGCACTACACAAATCACAAAACTCAAAGCAATATAAAGTAAAACGTGAACCTAAATAATAAACCAAGAATATGCACCTACCCTTCTTTAACCGCAATAGATACAATGGTCATATTCAAAGCCAGGATAGGATGCTCCATGTCAATTCCGTGGTGATGCCCACCATGACCATGGCTATGCTCATGCCCCAATGAATGGTCAACTATTTCTGCATTTGATGCCAGAATTCCCTACAAAACATCAAAATAACTTACACAGAGAGGAAGCAATCTGAATGCCAAAGCAATCCAATAGGTTAAAGAAAAATAACCATTTGGTACCATCATCTAGTGGTAATATCCAAGAGCTTAGAAGACGAGAAATTACTACACAAACACTAATACAAGTACGTTCTTAGGTTTTTACCAATAATAAATCCAAAGCATGCCATGCAATACCACCAGCAGTTGCGAAAAGCATACAAGAAATTCCAAGAGCTCCTAGAGTCTCAAACTTTCCATGACCTGGTCATGAATACGAGACGACCAGAGACAAAGACAGAAGTTAATGACCAAGAAACGTGAATAAGCGGTAAAGTTCTTCATTTCAAAACCGAACTCACAGTGCTACTTCTAACTTTCACGAGAATAATAACAGTGCAATAGTAGTAACATGCTGTAAGTACAGATCAAGAGTAACCATATGGATGTTCTTTGTCTTTAGGAGCCCTTCCAAGTCGATATGACACCAAAGCTATGCTACTAAGAACCTACCAAATAAAAAAAAAACAAAGAAGAGTGAGTGAGTGAGTGAGTGAGCGAGTGAGTGAGTGAGCGAGTGAGTGAGTGAGTGAGTGAGTGAGTGAAAAATATGAGCGGGTGAACAACTGTGTTATTCAATATTCCTTCCATATTTGCACCAGCGCTGGCAAATGAAGATATGGATCCCCAAACATGCAAATTGGGCAGAATCTAAATTCTGGCAATGCTAATCCTGGTACCAGTAACATTTTCCAGTGGTACAGAGATACAAATCTTTACAGTGACTTTGAGATGTACAAGTGAATTAAGTATCAATTCTTACCTTAAAAACCAAACCCCTAAATGTTTACTATATGGTCTAATCAAAAGCAAGTATGAAGAAGTGAATATATCAAACAATATCAAGTGACAAGCAACCGTGTTATTCAGTAATCATATACCACATTTGGACAAAGCTCTAGCAAACAAAGGGACAGAATACTAAACACACAGGATACTGTCCGGCTGTCCCAAACTGGGATCTGCCCATAGAAACTCATCCCTTGTTTGCTCAGCGCACTGGTGCATTCATGGTACCAATTATGATAGACCCTAAACAAATAGATTTCACCATCCCATTACACAAAATTCAACCGAAATTATTAGAAATTGCACTTACAACATCAGAGATAGAATGAGCAGCATCAGCAATGATAGCAGTACTACCAGATAAATAACCAGTAAGTGCTTTCCCAGTAGCAAGTGAAATATCAGCAGCTAAACCTAATTTAAAAACTTTTTCACCTTCTTTACTTGAATTCTTATCATCACCACCACCACTCCCATGTTGATGATGATGACCAATATGCCATCTTCTACTAATCTTATTAAAATTAGGGTTTCTATCAGAAGTTGGTTGTGGCTGTTGTTGTAAAAGGGGATTGTTAATTGGGAATTTTATGTAATCAGACCTATAATTATGATTTATGGATGAATAATAAGATAATGATGACCTTGAGATGTAACTTTTATACACGATATTAAGATTTTTGGAGAATTTGAAGAAACCCATTTGGGAGGAATTGAAATTCCAGGAGACAGACAGAGGAAGAGAGGGATCTTGAGGAACAAGCAGGGAAAGTAGCGGGAGAATAATATTAGAGGAGGGAAATGTAATTCCATTTTTTGGTGACACGTGGCACTCTATAATAACTCGTGGAGATGGAAATGTACTACTGGGACGCTTCTCATTTTCTTCGAGCTGTCTTTTGTGACGCAAAAATATGAAGTGAAATGAGAGCCAACAAAAATTGGATAAGGTAGCCACAACAATAGTCTGAAGCACCTATAGTCTGAAATGATATTATGGCTTTACAGAATTGGCTCGATGCCGGAAATACTGTTAGAGCCAGTATATGTAACTCAATTGCCTGGAAAATATAGGTTGCTAATGCCACGGTCAACAGGAAGATCCCAGGCTGAAGAATTCATATTTCAGAGACGGTTTTTTGTGGGAATTGGGACAGCTTCACCTGTAGTTCTTGGTGCTAATTTTGTTGGAGTAACAAGCTTTCTTCTTGGATTGTCACCACAAACAGGAAGAGACTTGAAATTAGATGTTCTTTATCCGATTGAAGGATATAGTAGATGTCTTGAGCCTAATGAAGGTTTTGGTAAGTCAGCTATATTGACCTCATATCTTTGTCACTTCACATTAATATATGGTGCCAGATATTTAATTTTGCATAAAGAACTAAACTTTCCGACTCTCTGATTTGTACCAAAATAGAATTCATTTATCCGGCCAGCTGGGTTGGAGATCAAACACTCTTGCGTCGAGCTGTAGGGAAGGCCGAGTTGGAGAGATCCCTCGACCTCCCTCCATTGAACGATAAGAACTCAACCTATCGTCTGCGTGGGAGTTCATCTAATGAACAAAAAGTTGTATTTGGTCCCTGATGTGGTTTAGAAAGTGGTAAATAAAGAGTTCGTTTCTCGAACTTGTGAAGGTAATGATTTTAGAAAATATTAAACTTAATCTAAACTAATAAAAATCAGGAAATTAAACTAGAGAATATTTTTAGAAAATATGGAGAAAACTAGGAATCAAGATTCAGTTATTTCTAACAATTCATGTGATTAATCATGTAATTCTTTTTAACAATTTAATTCAAGTTTGCCAAAAATATGTTTCCTAAAAGAATAATTGTAAATCCTAAGCATGAGACATCAAGAGTAATTAACTAAGCATGACCCATCAAAAGAGAACACAACTATTTAATAAAAACCATTTTTTTCTAATTTAAATCCATGCAAATAATAATAAAAGAATTATAAATAATTAATTAAAAATAGACTTACCACATAAAATTGAGAGAAAAACCTCCTCCATCATCCTAGTAAATAGACTTAGCCCATGGTGAAGAAAACTTGCTCAAAAGTTGATTTCATTGCTCAAAATATTGATTACAAGGTTGAATTACGCTGTAACAGCTGATTTGATACGCTTATATGCGTTACAGGAGAGGGTTCAGCTGTTACAGAAGAGTTTAAGCAACAAATGGTTTGAAGTAATAGACAACAGGAAAATTCAAATCAGCAACAGTTATAGATGTTACTGAGTCTTCTTCTCCGGCAGTGATGGATGAAGAACAGCCGGCCGGTGCAGCAGCAGTTGACCGAAAGTTGACGGAGCTTCACCGGAATTCTCTATTTTCTTCCCTAGGCTTTTGTTGTCGATTCTCTTGGCTTCTCTTGGTATTTATAGATAGTAGAAACCCTAGAGAGAGTTCTAAACCTAATAGAACTCTCTAGAACAGCCCACAAATCCCAATCCTAATCGAATCATGATTCCGGCCAAATACATGATTTACACACTGATTTCACGGGATCTTTTGATGTTTATAACTTGCGTGATATTGCTATTATAATTTGGAACAATCTAGAAGCAAAATATCCTTCGAATCATTTGATTTTAACAATCCAGAAGATTTCCCGATGAGCTGAATCGGCTGATCCGGCTGAGTCGACTCGGCTGGCTCGCTGGGTTGAATCGCCTGGTTAACCCGCTGGGTTGACTCGGCCGATCCTAGGGTGTCCCTTATCCATTCTTGGGGTGCCAATAACACTTGTCCTTGGGTGCCTTTATCACTTTTTGAGCCAATTTTTCCACAAATCTTTATTCTTCTAATGTACCTACAAAAGCATAAAAACACGTAATAGACACACAATCGAATACTAACTCGCTAGAAATTAAGGTGCAATTTAGACACTAAAATGTGTCTATCAGTCCCCCAGGGTCCAATGGTGAACTTAATGTTAGTGTAATTGTTTCCGCCGTTCCTCTTGATTTTTCGCAAGTATGAATATTCTTTACCTTTTCGAAGAAGTTCAGAAAATTTTAAAAATTCTGAGTTGTTGTTTTGTTCTGGTTAGAACTGAAGCATTTGGAGGTCCAAAAGAAATAGGAGAAACAGTGGTAAGAACAATTGCAGGATCAAGAAGTGGTGTTAACGCAACGTTAATAGAATCAACAGTTAGAGAAGATTCAACCAAGCAACTGAATTACTATAAGTTGGAATTCCAAGTTAAAAGCTCTTCCTTTCGCCGTCACAACATCGCCGTCTGTTGTGCAGAAAATGGGCGGCTATTTACGTTGAATGTGCAAGCGCCAAAATCAATTTGGTCCACAGTGAAACAACAATTCAATACAGTGGCTGATGTTAGAAATATTAATATGGAAATGACTATATTTAAGGAATCAAATTCCATAATATCTGTAATTTCATATTGTTAATATCTTCCTATTCTAGGAACTGTTGTACACATATAAGTAGCCTTGTAATCCCTGTATTCAAGATATGTGAAATTATAGAGAAAATTCTCCAAAGATTGTTTTCTATTTCATCATGTATCAGAGAAGGATTTTTCGATCAATTAACAATCGATCTTCCTCGACGCTCATCATCTACCAAT
This sequence comes from Papaver californicum, assembly GCA_023531435.1. Taxonomy (NCBI): domain Eukaryota; kingdom Viridiplantae; phylum Streptophyta; class Magnoliopsida; order Ranunculales; family Papaveraceae; genus Papaver; species Papaver californicum. Next base: position 345,466 of record JAJJMC010017500.1, read on the forward strand.
CGATCAGTATTGTTGCAGTCATGGCAGGATCTGAAGACGGTAGCGTCCATACCGGCGAACCCGCTACAGCAGATACGACGCTAGCGGCTCAATTGGCGGCACTACTCTCAAACCTACCACAATCAAACAACAACAAGCAGAAGCAGTCTGTTCCTACGATTCATCTGAGTATAAAACTCAAAGAGAACAATTACTCCATGTGGTCTCTGTTGATTAGTATGAAGATTGAGGGCCAAGGGAAGCTACACAGGCGTTCCGGGGCCACCTGGAACCGATGATTCTGATTACCCACAGTGGGAACAAGACGATTTAATTGTTTGTTCGTGGATGCTAGATAATATGGAGCCGGATATGGTGCAGCAGTATGCCGAATTCTCGACTGCAAAAGAACTCTGGAGGGGGCTGTTTGCGACTTACAGTAAGGGAAAAGATGGTGTTCAACTGTTCGATTTAATCATTCGAGCAAACAACACCAAACAAGGAATTGATTCCCTTGGAACTCTGTACGGTAAATTACAGAGGATATGGAGGGACATTGAGTTACGGGATCCAAATCCTATAAAATATCCAGAGGATACAACAATATGGAACACAAAGCGAGCAGAAACCAGATTATACCAGTTTCTGAATGCTGTCAGTGACGAATTTGACCAAGAAAAACGAGATCTGCTCCGAGAAAACCCATTACCTGAGGTGGAATCCGCATATGCCATTATACGATCAGAGAGGGACCGGAGGCGCGTTATGGGTGTTGCAAAGAGGGATATTGAACCATCAAATGTCACCTCCGGCACCGGAATCTGATCTGGATTCTTTGTCACACCTCGCCCAGAAGAGGGAAATTACACCGCCGCTGTAGCGAGCTACACCACCAAGACGCAATCAGTCGCTGGTAGAGGGAAATCATCTCGCCGCGGCGGCGTTGACCGGAAAAACATGCGGTGTAGTCACTGTGGCAAATTCCTTGATAGGAAAGAGGAGTGCTATCATTTGATTGGGTTTCCCGAAGGATGGAGGAGCCAACAAAAGGAGGGGATAGGCGTCGGGAACATGGCCACGGCGGCGATTGCAACCAAGGAGGAGAGAAGGGCGAGGACAGTGAGAAGGAGGAGCATCTAGGTATGTCTTTTTTTGGGAAATCGACATGTACCCCTCAAGCCTTTGCAGCTCGGGTATCTGAACCTAACAAAACTAATCGGTGTCTATTTGATTGTGGCGCTACTGACACTATGACATATGACAAAAATGATTTTATTAGTCATTCGGTACCGAATAGGGAAATGATTCAGAGTGCAAATGGAGATCTCTCACAGGTTCATGGAGCGGGAACTATTGCATTGTCTCCAACACTAAAATTACAGAATTGTCTCTATGTGCCAAATTTGTCTTGTAAGTTACTCTCTATTAGTCATGTGACAAAAGAGCTGAACTGTATGGTACTAATGTATCCGAGTTTCTGTTTATTACAGCATATTCAGTTAGGGAGAGTCATTGGACGTAGTGTTGAGCATCAGGGACTGTACTATGTGGATGAAGTGACTCAACACGGAACTGCAGCGCTTTCTCTCGGCACAGTTGACAGGCAACAATGGCTGTGGCATCGAAGGTTGGGGCATCCATCTGCAGGGTATCTCCATACATTATTTCCTAAGTTGTTTCCATCTAATAAAAAAATGTTATGTGAGACATGTATACTTGCTAAGAGTCATAAACAGTCTTATTCACAGTCTGATTCTAGAGCTAAGTATCTGTTTTCCCTGATTCATTCGGATGTATGGGGTCCCGTCCCGAATAACGGTGTATGCATGTTAAACAGTGGCTTCAAGTATTTTGTGCTCTTTATAGATGATTTTTCTCGGATGACTTGGGTATATTTTCTCAAACATAAATCCGAAGTTCCGTCTAAATTTATAGAATTTCACAACTTAGTTCAAACTCAGTTTCATACCCAGATTCAGGTATTCCATTCGGATAACGGAGGAGAATTTGTCAATTCTACTCTTAAGTCGTTCATCCAAGAAAAAGGTATCATTCATCAGACTTCTTTCCTAAATACCCCACAATAAAATGGCATAATGGAAAGGAAGAATCGTCACATTCTTGAAGTGACAAGAGAAATTATGCTCGAGTCACATATTCCCACCTCATTTTGGCCTGAAGCGGTTGCAACCTCAGTATATCTCCTTAATCGGTTACCCACTAAGGTATTAAATCTTCAAACTCCGCTTCAAGCCTTATCCATTCATATGAGTGTTCCGACAGCCTTGACAGGCTATCGTTGCTATAACCCTCGCAGTCATCGTATGTATACCACGATGGATTGCGATTTCCTTGAAAATGAGTCCTACTATTCCACCTAATCTACTGTGCAGGGGGAGAGTCTTAGTGATCCATTAGATTGGTTGAGTTCTAGTGATCCATTAGATTGGTTGAGCAGTCCAGTGTGGCCCGAAACAATCCCAACAGAGCAGGTAGGCGGAACCACCGAGACGTTGACTCCCATAGTACAAGTTTCTGATGGCTTGGACACGTCACTCCCGGCTAATATCCTTGTGTTTAATGTTTCTACTGTGGCTTCTGTTTCAGATACTCACTCTTCAGCACATAACTCTAATGATACTAGTACAGAGGTTGCAACAGTACAAGAGACGGTTGAACTAACTCAGGAGAAGTATGTGTTGCCATCACGGAGAACCAGAGGCATTCCTCATGTTCGGTATGAACCGGAGTACAAACCGAAAGCCAGTCGGTACCCAGTAGCGAACTTAGCCAGGGGGAGCTTATCACCAATTGCACATGCCTTTGTTGCATCTATATACACTTAAGAGGTTTCTAGAACAGTAGAAGCAGCACTTGAGAATCCAGATTGGTGTCAGGCTATGAAAGTAGATATGGGGGCATTAGAAAAGAACAAGACTTGGGAGAAGTGTGTTCTATCACATGAAAATAGAGCAGTTGGATGTCGATGGGTGTTCACTGTAAAGCACTGTGCGGATGGATCAGTCGAGAGGTACAAGGCGAGATTGGTAGCTAAAGGCTATACTCAGACATACGGTATCGACTATTCAGAAACTTTTCTCCGATTGCTAAAATTGACACTATCAGAGTCTTGTTTTCAGTAGCAGCCAATTGTGATTGGCCACTCCATCAGTTTGATGTAACAAATGCATTCTTGCATGGCGATCTGAAGGATGAAGTTTATATGGAGCCACATCTGGGCTTCAAGTCAGGATTTCGAGATTCAGATGTATGTAAATTGAAGAAGGCCTTATACGGATTGAAACAGTCACCTAGGGCATGGTTTGGAAGGTTTACAGTTTTTATGAAGAAGTATGGCTACAGGCAGAGCAATTCAGGCCATACATTGTTCCTCAAGAGAAGAGAAGGCCGGGTGACATGTTTGATTATCTATGTTGATGGTATGATTATTACAGGAGATGATTCTGATGAGATATCTCACCTCAGGAGGAATTTATTTCGGGAGTTTGAAATGAAGGACTTGGGAAAGCTTAAGTATTTTCTGGGGATCGAGGTACTACGTTCAAAAGGAGGTATCTTCATTTCTCAAAGAAAGTACATACTGGATTTTTTAGTTGAGACAGGTCTGCTCGACCGTAAGCCTGTAGATACACCTATTATGGTGAATCATGGGTTGAAGATAATGGAGGGGGCAGAACCCGCAGATCGTACTCGATATCAGCATCTGGTAGGGAAACTGATTTACATTTCTCACACACGACCTGATATTACGTATGCAGTAGGTGTTCTGAGTCAATTTATGCATGAGCCACAAGCTGATCACATGGAGGTTTCCTTGAGGGTTCTTCGATATCTGAAGGGCTCTCCAGGCAGTGGAGTTCTGTTCCGAAATAATGGTCACTTGGAAGTAGAAGCATATACAAATGTCGATTGGGCCTCTAGTCCGATGGACAAGAGGTCAACTTCAGGTTACTTCACTCTGGTTTGTGGGAACTTAGTCACCTGTAAGAGTAAGAAGCAGAAGGTTGTGGCACTTTCAAGTGATGAGGCGGAATTCCGAGGGATAACTCGAGGTCTGGCAGAGGTGTTGTGGTTACAGAAGTTTCTAGCAGAGATTGGGTTTGCGGTGAAAGGAGCATGCAAGTTTATGTGTGACAACCGTGCAGCCATTAGTATTTCAGAGAATCCAGTACAACATGACCGCACGAAACATGTTGAGGTTGATCGTCACTTTATCAAGGAGAAATTAGAGAATGAGATTATCGCTCTTCCGTTTGTACGTTCTGAAGATCAACTAGCAGATGTTCTCACCAAGGCCATAAATGGGAGGATTTTCAGAGAGGTTTTGTGCAAGCTGAATATTGGTGATCCTAATATTCAACTTGAGGGTGAGTGTTAGAAATATTAATATGGAAAAGACTATATTTAGGGAATCAAATTCCATAATATCTGTAATTTCTTATTGCTAATATCTTCTTATTCTAGGAACTGTTTGTATAGATATAAGTAGCCTTGTAATCCCTGTATTCAAGATATGTGAAAATATAGAGAAAATTCTCCAAAGATTGTTTTCTATTTCATCAGTTGACTCTTTTCATGTCACATCTTAAAACATGAACATTTGTTTACAAGTGAAATGATGGTGTTGTATACATTGTTAATGGTGCCATGTCGTATTTACATGTAGTTTGATGCAGACTTCTTTTCTCTGTTTCCTATTTTAAGTCATTCCTCTATTAGTTCTATTCTATGTTTAGATGTTCTATTATTAGTTAACTTCTTTAACTAGCTTATTAATCGGTAGTCTACAGCCTATATAAACAAGCAGGTTATGTTTACAGTTCTCATTACTTTAAATCTTAAAGATATTAAACTATTAATTTCCAGCTTCCTGATCTAGTTTTTATTCTTCTCTTTCGTAATTTGTTTTCTTTTTTCATCTCTGCAATTTCCGTATTGTTTTCATCTTATCGTTCTACACTAGTTGGTATTCAGAGACTTCTTTTGTTTCTTTGCTAAAATCTGATCTTGGTATTGCTTCCGTAAACCCTATTTTTATTCATAAACTTGTTTTCAATGGCCGATGACTTGGAGACAAGGGTTACCAAATTATCTTATGATTTTGACGCCATGAAGGTCCAAATAACACACTGAATACAAATATGGCCATGGAATTTTTTAGCATTCCTATAGAAGAGTCTTCTCTTGAATCACCAGAGAAGACTTTAGAATCATCTTCTAAACAAAAAGGAGCCTCTTCCACTAAGAAGCATACTTTTATATACACTAATGACATTCCAAAGAATGTATTAGAGGCTACGAAGAAGAAGAAACAACATAAAACTTTTCTTCACAATCCAAGAAAGAAAATTTCAGTTTTCCAGATAGATAGTGATGGTGACGATTCTCTTGAAGAAGAACAAGAGAAAAGATGGATAGAAGATAGACGTCCTAAAACTGGAAACACTCCTTATAGTTTTTTACCTGAATAAAAATTGAAGGATGATATCCCCAACTTCGACGGGAGTTTCAGAATTGAGGAGTTAATGGATCGGTTTTATGAAGTTGAAGCCTTTTTCCAATTTATGGATGTTCCTGTTGATTCATAGGTAAAGTTTGTTGCTTATAAAATCAAGGGATAGCTACTGCTTGGTGGGAAAAGATATGTGAGGATCGTGTTAAGTATTCTAAACTGCCAGTTCGTACTTGGGAACGTATGCGAAATTGAGGGATAAGTTTTTGCCTCAAGACTACAGACAATAATACTTTGTGAAACTTCAAAACTTTCAACAAGGAGCTAGGTCAGTAGAAGACTATGTGTCTGATTTCTATAACTTGGTTGCTCATAATCAAATACATGATCTGAAGAAAAGTTAGTTGCAAGGTTTAATGAGGGTTTGAATTGATTGATTCAACATGGCATGACACAATCTGTGTTTACCATTGTAGAAGCTATTCAACAAGCTATGAAAGTTGAACGGCGTATTCTTCGTTCCTCTAAACCTCCACAACCTCGTCCAACTCGTTATCAAGGAAGTTACAGGTCATTACAACCTTCTTCTGGTACCTACCAGGATCATTTACTTTCTTATAGTCCCAACTATAGTTCTCAAGATGATGGTTTATATCAACCTTACCGTCAGCAGCAACAACCAATCAATTTTACGTATTCTCAGTCACCTTTACCTGTAAATACTTCACCTATTCTTCCACCTTTTGTTGAGAACCCATCTATTCGGCAACAACAATCTAAACCTGCAAGTATTCGTTTTTCTAATAAAAACCAACAACAGTTCCCACCTCCTTCTAAACCAGTAAACATGTATTCTAAATTTAAGGGAGATAAGTTCAATAAATGTCATCAAACTGGACATACTTCTGTTGGATGTCGTAGGTTTAATGGCTTCATTGGAGAAACTCAAATTCACGCTGAATCACAAGAGACTGAGGCGGAGATGATTCTTATGAAATACATGAAGTTATGGTGACCATTTTATGGGTGTGATTCGTACACTCATGCTTACTCATCCTTGTTATTTTCAAAGACATGGTATCTTTAGATCAAAGTGCTTCAATGGAGGCAAAGTTTGTGACATGATTATAGACAGTGGGAGTGTAGATAATTACATTGTGGCTCATATAGTCAAGAAATTAGAGTTACCATTTACTCTACATCCCCAACCTTATTCTGTAGGATAGGTTAATAGTTCTTCTACACAAAATATTACGCATCAATGCGTCTTGAGCTTCTCTTTTCCTGGATATGAGGATTCAGTTTTGTGTGATGTGATTGACATGAATGCTACACATCTTCTTCTTGGGCGACCTTGGAAATATGATATTCAATTTTTTCGTAGCTGTTTTGAGAATATTGATACGTTTTACAAGAATGAAAAAAAGTAAATTCTTTGTCCTTCCAAATATTCTTCAGTTATCAAAGAGCTCTGTGACGGAAAGACTAGTGCTGTAGTTGCAACTATTTCTTAATATTTGAATAAGACTCATACTTAGAGATCCCATGAAGACACTAAGCCTATGGTTTTAATTCTTTCGCAGGTACAACCTTTATTATCTCAATACAATGTTTTACTTCCTGAAGAGTTGCTTGTTACTTTACCTCCTTTAAGAGATCTTTAGCATAATATTGATCTTAATTATACTTGGAGCTTCTCTTCCTAATCAATCTCATTATAGGTTAAGCCTTTCAGAACATGAGATTTTGCAGGGTCAAGTCAATGATTTACTGGATAAAGGACTGATTCGACCTAGCAACATCCCTTGTGTTTGTCCTATATTTTTGGTACCCAAGAAGTATAATGGTTGGAGACTGTCTATTGATTGAAGAGTTTTGAATTGTATCACCATTCCCTATAGATTTCATGTTCCACATGTTGATGATATGATTGATATCCTACTTGGGTCTATTATTTTCACGAAACTTGATCTTCGTAGTGGGTATCCTCAAATCAGAATTCGGGAATGAGATGAATGGAAAGTTGTTTTCAAAACACGGGAAGGATTGTATGAATTGATTGTTATGCTATTTGGTTTATCTAATGCTCCCAGTACCTTTATGCGACTGATGAATCATGTTTTAAAACACTTCCTTAGTAAATTTGTTATTGTTTATTTTGATGATATATTGATATTTAGTTATAGTGTAAAAGAACATCTCAGTCATCTTTCTAAGTTTTTTAAGGTGTTGAAAGATAACTCCTTATTTGTGAATTTGAAAAAATACACATTCATGTCACCTGAAGTTACTTTCTTAGGCTATGTAGTATCTTCTAAAGGTGTTCATGTAGATCCTTCGAAAGTAAAAGCTATAAAAGAATGGCATATTCCTACTTCCATTAAGGATGTGAGAAGTTTTCATGGGTTAGCTTCATTTTATAGGTGTTTTGTAAAAACATTCAGCACCATTGCAGTGCCTCTTACAGATTGCTTGAGGAAAGAAAAAAAATTATGAACAGAAGAAGCTGATAAGAGTTTTAATACTCTTAAGGATAAATTATGTTCAGCACCAATACTTGTTATGTCATACTTTTCAAGTAGATTGTGATGCTTCTATTATTGGTATTGGTGCAATTTCATCCCAAGATGGACATCCAGTTGTTTACTACAATGAAAAGAATTCTGATACACAGAAGAAATTAATGGTCTACATATGAGTTGGAATTGCTTGTACTTGTTCAAGCTCTTAAACAGTGGCATACTTATTTAGTGCATCGTGAGTTTATTATCAATATTGACAACCATGCGCTGAAGTTTTTACAAACTTCTGCTAAGATAAATCGAATGCATGATCGGTAGTTGTCAACAATTAACAAATACACTTTATCAATAAACTACAAGAGTAGAAAATTAAACCAAGTTGCAGATGCTCTAAGTAAAAGTCATCTTCTTGTGACTATACGCAATGACAGTTTTGCTTTTGATTATATTAAAGACATTTACGTTGATGATTTGGATTTCAAATCAATATGGGAACAGTGCAGTTCATTGGCTCATGGACTAGATGATTTTCTCATTCAAGATGGTTTTCTTTTTAAAGGTAGTCATCTTTGCATCCCTGATGGTTCTTTACGACTTCATCTAATATGTGAATTGCATGGAAGTGGATTTGGTGGTCATTTTTGGTCGAGATAAAACAATTGCACTTCTGGAAGAGAGATATTATTGGACTTACTCAAGCGTGATGTCCAAAATTATGTAATGAAGTATATGGTTTGTCAACAATCTAAAGGTACAGTTCATAATACATAACTTTATACTCCTTTACCAGTTCCTGAAGATCCTAGGGTTGAGATTAGTATGGATTTTATACTGGGTTTACCTCGTACAGCTAGGGGGAATGATTATGTGATGGTGGTAGTTGATCGATATTTCAAAGATGGCTCACTTCATTGCTTATAAAAAGACTACTGATGCTTCTAATGTTGCATCTTTATTCTTCAAAGAAGTAGTTCGTCTACATGGAATTCCAAAATCCATTACTTCTGATCCTGATACTAAGTTCTTGAGTTATTTTTGGAAGAATTTTTGGATGCGTCTGGGAACTACATTACAGTTCAACACTACTTTTCACCCACAAATAGACGGACAAACTGAGGTAGTTAATCATTCTTTGGGTAATTTGATCCGAGCTAAATGTGCTGACAACAACAGGCAATGGGATACTTTATTTCCTAGTATGGAGTTTGCTTTTAATACTTCAATAAATCGATTTACCGGTAAGACTCCATTTGAAAAAATTTCCTCAAAAGTACCTAATCATACTCTAGACTTGGTAGTACTTCGTAAGAGTCATAATTCACATGTGAAAGATGATAACTTGATAGAAAAGTCTTCTCAGCTTCATCATGAAGTGAAAGCCAAACTTAAGGAATCTAATGCAAGGTACAAAGAAGTTGCAGACAAGCATAAGAAACTTAAGATTTTTCAAGAGGGAGAATTAGTCATGATTCATCTTCGAAAAGAGAAATTTCCAGTGGGAACCTATAACAAAACCAAAATGAAGAAGTACGGCCCACTTAAAGCGAAAATGCTTATGTGATTGACCTACCTAAGGATTGGAATATTTCCAATGTGTTCAATGTACAAGAGGTTTTCACTTTTCATGGTGATAATGATCTCATGTTTCTTACAACAAAATCGGGGTTGAGTTCTACTCAAGAAGGGGGGATTGATGTAGTACATCCCATACAAGTTGAGGAACTAGTTTAGGAGCTAACTTCTTTTTAATGTTTCCTATTTTAAGTCATTCCTTTATTAGTTTTATTCTATGTTTAAGTGGCCTATTATTAGTTACCTTCTTTAACTAGCTTAATAGTCGATAGTCTACAACCTAAACAGGCAGGTTATGTTTAAAGTTATCATTACTTTAAATCTTAAAGATATTAAACTATTAATCTCCAGCTTCCTGATCTAGTTTTTATTCTTTTTTTTGTAACTTGTTTTCTTTTCTAATATCTGCAATCTCCGTATTACTTCCATCTACATTATAGGTAATATTAACGAAGCTTCATCCATTATGGACACACATAACAAAATTAAGGAAATTATGGAAAATATATCAAAACACTAAGCGTCAAGCAAACACTGCAGGCAAAGTCAGGGGAAACATATATAAATTCAAAGAGAATTAAACAACCACTTGAAGTTGAGGCAAAGAAATGTTTGTTTCATATATTTCATGTACATTATATTTTAGCTTTGTGTTTCATGGGGATGCAAGTTAGAAACGAGTTTTTTTCTTTTTATGGATAAGAAAATATCTTGATATACTAGTACTGGAAAATCTTCTGATTATTGACATCATGTATTAGTTTCCAAAGAAATAAAATATGGACATGTTTGGTCTGCAAATGATTGCAAAAAAAAGGTTCTTGTTCCCCAAAATTGAAAATCTAGGGTTTTTCACTAGTCGTAGTTGAATTCCTCCTTTAAATTTGGATTGAATCCATTATTTTAAGTTGAATCCACATTTGCTCTAATACCATATTAAAGTTTATGGCTTAACTAACCTTGAAAACCGGCTTGCAAGGTTATGATTGTCCAAGGCTTACTAACTTCATAATATTAAATTGCAAATCCAATAATGACTAATCGCAAGAAGCCCTTTTACTTGTAACCTCTTTCGGTCTAACACGTGGACATTTAATCGGGTGACGCAGAGTTGGTGTGGTCAAATGACTCATCATAAATTATCTTCTCTAATACCAAGTTGAGACTTAGAATTGTCGCGGGTCCTCTATGCCGGCATTCTCCATGTTCCCTGCTCCACCCACTAGTAACATGACACGTGGATATCATCCTAACAACATTTAACCTGTTATCTTTTATATTCTTAATCAAAGACAAAACTAATAAAAGGAAACTAACTATTATGTAAGATCCTGTTCAACTCCCTCTGTTTATCAAAGTATATATTGAAATTTGAGATCCTATTTTTCATATTTCTATAACCTAAATCATATTCCAAACTATGTGAAAAACAATTAGGCTTTAATAAACAAATCTCTCAAATCAATGAAGAAACCAATTAATTTTTTTTAATCTTAGTAATGAACATCTTTGATTTGATTTAGCTTGATTCTTTCTTGGAAGCCAATTTTTAGTTAATGGATAAGCTAATTAAATAGTGGATCGCCATCAATTTTCATCACATTTATTTCCCACGATTAAAAAATTTGTTAATAGGAGAGGAAGAAATCAAACGAGGATCACTTGACTGTACTTTATCACATACAATATCATAGTCATGGATCTAATTTGAACTGAAATTATCCACCGTTATAGATACAATAAAACCCCAATTTTAAATCTTGAATGCTGCGAATAGATCCTGTTAGACATGGTCATGGTCATGGAACAGTTAGTAAGGGAGAAAAACAGGATCTCGAGAAATTTCCTTTTATTAGTTTTATTTTTGATTAAGTAAAATTAGATTAAAAAAGATAACGTATTATAGTATTACTAGAAGATGGAAAAACAGGAGAATGAGTAATCTTATTCATTAGAGAGTAGTTACATACTACATAGGTATAAGCCTCTATATATATGATATAAGGTAAACCCCAGTTACATCTATATGGGTCGCACATACATGGGCCAAGGCCCTACAACACTCCCCCTTGTGCGGTCCAACAGTAGTGCTTAATATATAGTGCTTCACGTGTAGTACTTGGAATAGAGTTCTTCGGATGTAGTCCTTCATATGTAGTTTTCTCTTTGATGACCAATGTGTCTAAGTCTATTGCCTCATTAAAACCTCGCTAGGAAAACCCAAAAGGACAAAACTTGAACGAAGAAAAAAAGAGTACAATATTAAGAAACTTTGGACATAGTTGGATTCGCATATGTTGCCTCGTTAAAATGTTGACAAGGAAAACACAGTGGGATAAAATCTTGACAAAGGGAAAAGAGTACAGCGCAATAGTCTAGAAGTATGCCTTTTCCGAGTACCCATACATACTATACTTTTTACGTCTCGTGGGTGATTGGTAAAAACCCAGTATTGATGTGTAATAGTAATATCACTACTACTAGTTGACTTGTGCTGAAAATTGTTGCGATACTCCTTGCTTTGTTGTGTTGATTCTAAAAGTGGTTTCGCTTATCAAACTATCGTGTTTTATTTTATTTTTATTCTGATATTGTTCAGTAATATCAATATTGCAGGTCTTCAACATTCGGCGTGTACCTAGAGTAGATGTTGTTGTCTCACTAAAAACCTTTTCGAGTAATAAAAACCCTGTAGGAAAAACTAATCTCGATCGAAGGAAAAAAGAGTACAACACAGCTTCATATTTCGAAGTAAAATATGTCGACATCATATCCTTGGATCCTCTCTCTGATGTCGGCATTCCCTCCTGATTTCATTCAGAGGAGTTTTACTTTCTGAAAGTGAAAAAAGGTAATGACTTGGTAAATAAGCCAGTCATGTCTCCCCCTGATTACTTTCGTGGCAGAAAAAGTTATTGTACCTTCATATTCAACAAATTTTAGATTGCACTTCATTTAGCAGTCATCTTTATGTCTTTGCATAAATAAAACAAAATCATGTCAATGGTTTCTTTTAAGTATATGATTACATTCATTATACCATTCCAAATACGTTGTTTCGGCACTAAGCTATATCTAGCTAAAATGTTAACTGGGGATGAAATATTTGGTCGAGTACATTATGTTAAGTACAGAAATACGTCTACTGCACTTAGATAGGGGAATTTCATCTCCCGACACATCTTCGTCATCTTTCTTTAGACGAAATGGCCATTTACTTACATTTGAACCTCAACCAATCATGGGAGTGCTAGCAGGATGCATGTCCTAGTAAAATTTCCTGACAACTTTGGAGATATGAAAATTGGTGGTATAATACACAATAAGCTCGGTGTTCGATCGAGTTTTCCCAGATTTTTCATCTCAAATTTGGATTTCAAGTAGCTTGCAAGATCTCTTATTTCTTCAAGAGTACATATAATGCCTGGATTAATTGGGGGCTTGTTGAATTAATAGGGGGCTTTAGCAAATTTATACCCGCACCATTAATTATAGGGGGTGCCAAAAGGTGGTGTAAATACTAGTTTACCCTTACCCTATTACTAATCCCCTAATACTAACCCTAAACTCTATTATACATAACCAAAATCAGCACTCATTCCATTTCAAATCAAAAACAAAAACCTCTCATCTCCTCCTCCCTAACTTTCCTCCCTAACGATTCCATTTTTTTTTGAAATCAAATCGAAACTTTAATTCATGATTCTTCTACAAATATTGCTCGTATGAAGAATCTCCAGAGATATGTTAGCCCACCTAAAATCGCAGAGAAAGTTAAAGGAAAGTTAAAGTCAAAAAGGCGCAAGACATCAAATCGAGAAGAATCATACGATGAAACGGTCCAAATTAAAAAGTAAGTAAACCAAAACCCATTACTCTATTTGTTGGATGTGAATGTATGTTTGCTTTAAGTGTAAATCTAGACTAAAACCCATAAATTTGCAGTTATAGGGAGAGGGTCGGCATGGTCGATAACCTTAGACCATGACGACTTTTCATATGCATGGTAGAAGTATGAAAAATCGTCATGGTTTTTGATTTTCGACCATGAAGACCTTAGTAGGTTATCTTCCTCTGAAGACGAATGGGCATTAAGGTCGCATCGGTTGTCGTTTTAAACCATAACGACTTTAGTATGTGACGACCCTTTGTATTTTTAAACCATAACAGCCCCAAAAGGAAAAAACAGCTACTCTTCCCATTTTAATGATAAGGGTCGTCACTGTACAAATATTGTGTCGTTACTTTTTTATCTTGTGTTGTTACCATCGACAATTTATACCATGATGACTCTATGACTAAGTCTGAGATTATTGGTTCTGACTTTTTAATTTTTGCTTATTTTGTATTGTAGTTGATTTGAAAAGGCAAAGGAATGAAAAGGTAAACTTGTACCCACTCCTCCTTCAAAAACTCCCCGCCCTCATAAATACTTGGGAAACGTCCGAAAGAGGTACTTTTCTCTATTCGTGAACGTACACAACAAGGTAACGAACCATAGGATTCCCCTTCTTCTGCCTACTCTATTTCATCTGTGACTTGAGACCATGACAATGAACAAACCGATGATGAAGTTGATGACACCAATGTTGGTGGTGGTGGTGCTGGTGGGGGTGGTGGTTCTAATGGTGCTGGTGGTGGTGGTGGTGATGATGGTGGTGATGATGATGGTGATGATGATGGGGAGGAGGAAGAGGTATAAGAAGAGGCACAAGAAGAGGCGCAAAAAGAGGTACAAGTCAATGACAAGGGCAAGGAAATAGCCCCACCTTCGAGGCAGTTCCCAAACCCCACTTGATCATGGAATCTGAACGCGGTCGAAATGTTGAAGGCATACCCTTAGATGGAGGAAAGGTTTTATTTGCATATCCCGAGTCGTGGGCTTGTACTATCCATCAGACCATCGTAACAATATCAACTTTGCTTTTTAACTTCCTATTGTCAACTAGTTTGCTGATTGGGTTATTTTCTCCCTTTCTTGCCTCCATTTTGTAGGATCATTCGAACGTCGTACGTCTTTCTTTTTCAGACGCCAGTCTTCCTTTGTAAAAATAAAGTTTTGGAAACTAGCAGATGAATGTCCATGAGTTAGAGAGTTAATAGAGAACTCTGGTTTGTATCCTGACGTAGAGAACTCTGTGATTGCGTATGACAGGGTCGCGGTTTCTTGCTTCTATGACAGGAATTACCCTGAAGTAGATTGCTTCCAATTCCCGTTTGGCGAGATGACTATATCTTCTAACGATGCAGAGCAGATTCTAGGGCTTCAGGTCGAAGGAAAATCTACTGGAGACAACTTCAAGGTAAAAATTCTTTGGCCTAAAATTTATAAATTGGCCAAGGAGTTGTTTGGATAGGATAAAGACAGGACGAAGTCCAAGTTGGTCAAGGGGGACAGGTACCCGAAGAGAGAGTTTAACCTGTTGGATTTGACGCGCTCATATGCTGGGTAACTACAAATGGAAAGAGATAATGGTCCCATCATTGAGGTTGAAGTTCGTGCCGCCGCGGATGGTTATCTGTTGTATGTGCTAGGGGATGTTGTGTTTTCCGAAAGCAAAGGAAACAGGATCAGCGCCAACTATCTCCAGCTCTTGCATCCTTTGGAAGATGTGAATAAGTACTCGTGGGGGACTTCCATCGTCACACAGGAAAATGAGGAGCTAGAAAAAACATCTAGGAAACGAACATATCAAATGAACGGGAATACTAGTCTACTCCAGGTAATTGAAGTGATCATATTTGTTTGTTGGATGAACTATTATTATTTTTCAATCTCTTGTTTGAATGAATACTAGTTTTATTTTGGATTTACGAATATTTTCCCTCATTGTTCAAAGACAACGAACATGTTAAAGTGAATGTGGGTTGGACCAGGGCTCAACTAAGGGGATTGAAATACACGTTCACTGGGGGTCAAGAGAAGTTTCATAAGAGGCAGTTGTTAGACATGCGGGAAATTTTGGACATGATGACAACTAAAGATGTAGTATTTGATCCATATGTGGGAAAGAGAGTTGATAGAAGGCAAGATGTATCTTTTTACAATGTCCCTTTGTTTCACCCTACCGGATTCTCAATGTATGATCCATCTAGAGTAAACGTAAACTTGGCTATATTTAAGAACCACGTGATGAGGATTATAAACCAAAATTTCAACTCAAATTTGATAAATGCAAGTACGGTGTTTCTTGCATTGAGGTGGTTTACGACCCTCTATCGGGGACCAGTGATTGGGATAATAGATATGCTAATTTGGTAGACATCTCTTTTTGGGATAATGTGAATAAGGGTTACGAGGCAAAGGAGGGTTACTCGGAATGGTACCAAAAATAAAAAAAGGTTCGAGAAGCTGTTTCAACGATTGGAAGCTTTGAAACATGAAATAAAAGTTGTAAAAGAAGCTCATCCCACCGAATCCAATGTGACAAGAGTAAGTATGCCAATCAATAAGTCTTTCATCAAAAACAGTTTTCAAACTTTTAAAATTACAATTGATTTTTCTTTTTCAGTGGGTGATGGCTCTCGAAAGATATGAAACTAACCATGTAAAAACGTTTACGCATGAGAATTGCTATCGTATTTTAGAAGAAAGTGTCATTTATGATTTCATCCTATATGTTTAAGTGTTTAAGTATAATCTAATGATCTATTATATTTCATTTCCTTTAATATAACACGATATATTCCTTTTCAACTCAATGAACTGATTTTACGTTAAGAATTGTTTTACAAAAGAAAAAACCAAAAAATTCCCAAATGGAATCGTCAAGGTTATGAATATCCATATTGACGACTACATATTAAACTTGGTTAGAGACGTCATGGTATATGATATGAACTGATACGACCCTAACACATATTTCATACATGGATTTTTGGGCCCAAGAGTCGTCATAGTATAGACATAGTACAATGACGACTCTTAATGAGTAAGTTAGGTTCGTCATTGTCATACGTTGGACCGTGACGATTTTTCATAGAATGGTAAAGTTGCAGGTTAGTGTCGTCATTGTTGGATGTTAGGACCTTGAAAATCTATAAAGAGTTTTCATGTTCTTAACCTCACGACCATGTCGGCATTTACTCTGTGTCTTTGCTTTACTACTATGATTTGACGAATTTAACCAAAAAAGCATCCATTCATATACTATTGGAGGTTTACCTGAGTGTTTTGAGTTAAGGGTTCTTCATTTGGAGCATTAGTTTCTTCATTTGGAGCTTGAGGTTCTTCATTTGCACCCTCATTTTCCGCTTCATATATCAATCGATCAACATTATATATCCAATCTAACTCAGAATCTAAGCTTAAGATCAACACAATCATCTTTGGTAGTTGAAGCTTCTCCAACATCAATATTTGCACTAGAATCACGCATCTCTCAAAACCCTAGGTTTTCACTTTTTTCCCTCCAAAAGCCATCTTCTTCTCTAATTTACTCACAAAAAGAAAAAAATCTCTAGTTTTAATCCTAACCATAATTTGTATAACTAATCTAATCTAACTAATTAACTAATCTAATCACATATTAAGACTAATCAAATGGGTGAGTTTAGCCATTTATGAAAATATATGGCTAAGGGGTAGGGGTATTACTATTGAATGACCCTATTTTGTCTTTTCCTCCAGCCCCCTATTAATTTTTCAAGCCCCCAATTAAGCCAGGATATAATGTCCATATCATTGATATAGATAACTAAAAATCCAAACCGTGAACTTTTCTTTGTGAGTATGCATGAAGCAATACCTTACTTGTATATCCCTTCCCAACAAATAGTCACTTAGACGGGTATACCAAATCCGCCAGATTATTACAATCCATAAGTGAGCGTTTCGATCTATTGCAAACACACTTCGTGGTTTAAAGTCATTTGATTTGGGCGACAAAAGGTTATCAGAAACCTTTCTGAATATTTTTATCCCTTAATCCTTACAGAGATATGCATTAACCACATACAAATGTTGCATTTCAAGTCCTTTTTGAAACTACCAAGCTAACTAAGTAGAAGAACATTAAAACGTTTATTACAAATAAGGTGAACAATTCCAGGGCTTTGTGAGAAACCTCGCGCCACAGGGGGGATCTTTATACTTTAAGACTTCACTCTTATCACTGCGCTTTGTGACAAATAATCATGTATGTCCCACATGCTTTACACTTGATTGCTTAGCACTACCACACCAAATACATGTATATTTGTCAAATAACCAAGTTCTACCTGGATTGTGTAGGCCAAATATGCTCTTGTTGATATTAAGCAACAAGGAGTATGGTTTGATCTCATCGTGCTCTATTTATTTGAGCAATTGTATATGAAAATATTAATCATCAATATGCTCGCATGACCTTTCCATTGGCTCGTGCGCACTTTCTCATGATCCTTTAAAATATCATTGTTCTCTAGAATCATTAAACTTTGGAGCGTCCTCCAGTTTGATTCATGGACATAATCAGAGACAATATAGTGAGATGATTTCATTGATGGTATAATTAGGTTGTGTCTTACTAACCTACTTCCTTTCTAGGTGAGTATTGATCGAACCCGGTGGTCTCCCCATCTTTCTTTATGGAGCCACGACCTCAACTACACTTCCACCAGGTGTAATTGCAACATCTTAGTCTATGGTGTAACTCTTACTGAGAATTTCTAACCTCGCAGGCACATTTGCAGCTGGTATGTGTGATCTTGTCACTTTACGGATATTAGTGCATTTTCTGAAAATCGATTATTCTTTTCACTTTACATTTAAATTTGTGAAGTACAAGAATCAATATGAAATAGAGTGGGAACGCACCACGATAATTAATGTCGTTCCCTTAGGAAATCATTTTTCTTATCTCCCCCTAGCGATGGGAAGACTGTCTCATCAAAGTGACGATCCACAAATCTAGCGGTTAAGAGATCGCCTGCCGAAGGTTTCAAAATTCGAATAATTGTTGGAAATCCATATCCAAAATTACTACTTAATCGTTTTAATGACCCATTATAGTATGATATGGGGTCATAATGGCACATATATAACACAACCAAAAACGCGTTATAATACAAATGTCAGGCTTATATCCAGTTACCAACTGGTACGCATAAATGATTGACTAATTGTGGGTTCTAAAATGAATAAATGAAGATTCCTATGATATTGTATATCCCACAAGCAGTTATAGGAAGGTTTATATGCATAACTTATTCCTTAGACACCATCTATAACCTTTTATGGTAGCCTCTGTGAGACCATGTCGTATAGGATGTTCTACACTGATCATATTAAACATGCAACAATCATCAAGTTCGTTTGATGTAAACTCTCTAGCATTAACAAGGGTGGTGAGCCCTTAAATTGTGTGATATGTGCTAGGATTGTTTTAAAAACGCATCATTTCTTGTGAAAAATAACTAATTCAACACTTTGAATCATCCACCAGAGCCATAAATGACTTGAATGGTCTGCGTTCTGCATGGATATGTTCACAGGTATCACCTTGTTTCTTTTGAAAGAATGAGTTCTTTACCATTTGCATCTTAGGATGGTCTTAATCTTATTTAATAAAGAAAGACTTTGTAAAATGAGCGACATGCTTTATTAGAGCAAGTCTTATGGTGGAATCCAATCCATTCCAAGCTTGGAAAAATATGGAATGTCAAGTCTTATAGCTTCCAAATAGACTCATTCCACGTTTTTCCCAAGGCATCTTCCAAGGTTTCTCAGAAGAGAGCTTGGATTCCAAGAGAAACCGGAAATCCAAATTGCGTTTGACGTAATTTTGAATTGCGTAAATCTGTCAGAAAACATAATTTGGAATGGCGTTTTGCGTTATTTGAAATTGCATTTTTAGAAATACAATTTCAAATCGCGTTTATCTTTTAGTTTTCAAAAAATTTAATAAATAGTGGAATACAGAAAGAGAAGGATATGGTATCCCCGATAAGCATGACATGTTGAATGCACATAGACCATTTTTCTCTCTCATTGAGTCTAAAGTCTATCTGTCACCTATACATCAGATGCAGCTACGTTCTTTATTATTTGCTCATAAAAATTTATATTTATTAATTATGGTCAGTGTCTTATCCCTCCATCCCTCCTCTCTCTCTAGGTCCCGTACAGACTAGAGTACTATAGAGCCTGCCAATGCCTTATTCAAATAGAAAACTGAGTTTCATAAACGCGATTCCAAATTGCGTAAAACGCCATTTGGAATTACGCTTTTACGGATTCTACTGTAACACTTGTACTTCCATGATATCTTCGAAATGTTAAGGTGTCACGGAATTTGGAACTTGGAATTCTTCCATCATAAAAATTTCTCTTACTTTAAAAGCATAATGGGAGGGGAGGTGGTATTTCTAGTACTTTAGAAAGCGTTAATTGTGAGAGATGCCGTCACTTTACATTCTTTCAATCTTTGTAATTCCTATTTTCTTGTTCACTCATATAAAGGGATGTCCTTTTGAGTTTTTCAAAACAGAATATCATGTCACAACTAAAGTGTCTTTATGGTTATGCAAAAAAACCTAAATGAGTCAATCCCCAACATTACATTGTTGGTGACGATCGATATAGATTCAATTTTCCAAGTATGGGTGACTTATAGTTCAGTAGACTAATTGGATTATTATTTTCTATAGAATGTTATTCCTTTTACATTCATTAGAGGCAATTTATAGATGCATTTCCATTTTCACCGTGATTTTCTGTATGATAACCATTTGCACGGATTTCGTAGAAACTTAACAATGTGTGATTAGCTCTTGGTTCTTACGGATCTCATGTAACTTTTAATCTTTATATCAATTAGGAAACAAAGATTAAGCATTCCTTTGCTCGACTATTACTTTTAATGATCCAATCATGGCATATGGTACTATCTAAGGAAACAATTCAACAATTTGTATATTTTCTTAAGAGTTTCATGTAATAAGTGGCATGACCTTATTACGTAATAAAAGAAGATTTATATCTCATTTACTTTAGAGTGTTACAGTTCATGAAAATGATATATTTTTTATCATAATGCACGAATGATCCTTATATATCAAGTTCTTTAGAGTATTTCAATGGAAATAATACATTGTTCAGTCCATAAGTACAGAAAACGAACTTATTTTCGCAGAGAAAAAAAAATTCTTTATTTTAGCTTAAATCAATGTATGTTAAACTATCACACAACCATTAGTCTAGGATCAAACCATACAAAATTCAGTTGAATAAAGATAGCAAATAAGAAAAAATTGGGTAAGTGTATTAATTGGGCAAAGTTTTTGTTGCCATTAAATTTTGACGTCTAGGGTATGACCTTCTCCAAGGATATAGTAAGTTTATGGTCCTTTAAACTCCTTATATATCTTGTAGTTGACTGCAACTATATAATACTCGCATTACAGTGCTTGTACCATTCTCAGTAAATGCTTATACCAAGGTTTCGAACTCTCATTGATATGAGTCAAAATTACATATATGTCCCATGTTCGGTCCATACATTTACTTTCTATCATTACTCCTACAGCCAGAATTTCATCTCTGCCCATATACTAAACAAAAAAAATATATATTCTTCTACCATAATTTATGTGTTTCCTTTCACATTTTCTAGTATACCAACGTGGGTATGATTCAACACGTCTAACCCTTTGTTCTTCGGGTGCTTTCCATATTCAACCTTGCCATAGTTAACTTAAGTTGAAAAAATTTGTTATCCCAACAGTTGAGAAATTTCACATGCCTCTCAACCACTTACTTCAAGTTGAATAGCTTATTTCAACCTATGTTGGTTCTTTAGTATAATAGATGAAGTATAAAAAATAAAAATGGAAAATATTTTCTGACTCATGTCATCTTTTGTGAATTTCTTTCCACAAAAGTTGAAATGTGCCAATTGAGAACATATCTTTGTTGAAGTTATTGACTCATTATACTCTAAAAAATGGATTGCATCCCATTGAACATTCAAGTTTTTGGGAAAATGAATGTTTCAACAAACTTCCTTCAAAGAATTTCATCGTCTAAAGTCAATATGTCGCCTTAAAAACGTATAAGCTTTGCCCTCATCTTTTGAACAATGCATCGTCATTGGTTGAAGGTTTTTATTATGGAAATATAGTCCTTGTGGACACAAATGACTTCCTTATCAGAGACTCTTTTATGGTATTCAAGTACTTCTGAGTCCAAAAGATCAAATTCAAGTCGAGTTGATTTAGTCAAAATCCGGTCAACTATTTGGTCAAGTGATGCATGTCGTTTGCGCACGAATTAATTAAGATTTTTCCCACTAAACTAACAAGTAGTATAATAATAGTAAGGATCGTTCCCACGAGGATCTATGTAATTGTTATTTGTTTTCAACTTCTTATGTAACTAAGGAGGGTTGTAGAATTACTAAACTAAATTATACTAATAAAAAAAAATATTAACGGTTGAGATCAAGGTGAGAAAATACTGGTTAGAGGTTTCATCTTCCATCACTAAACCTGCTTGTCAATCGATTCGAGTTAACGTTCAATTCTTCACATATCAATAACCTAGAGCATCCTATCGCAGGTCTACTCCGGCAAAACTCCATGTATCATCAAAGGCGCAAGAACCACTCTTTAAATCCTTCACAATGAATAACTTGGCGCAAGAGTCACTCAAGTTTAACCCAATGAAAGAAATGGTCTTCGTGAGTTGAGGTTATTCTAAGAAATCCGGCGCAAGAGCCACACGAATTTAACCTAGATTAAGCTTCTACATGCAATTACATGAAGGTTTTGAATACAATCAGTAATAACACCATGCTACTTGTAACCGGGTCCATCGACTATTCTGTATCTCAAAAACCTAGTTTAGCTTTAGATATGAACACATGACCATTCAATTTGCAACTTAAACGAACAAGTATTCACTCATACGAGGCAATATAAACAGTAGAACATAATCGATAAAAGATATCATTAACATTAAAACCAACCAGCCAAATTGAGTCACATGTATGGGATTTAGGATTACATCCTAACCATTAAAATGGAATTACCTAATCATGATAAAAGTAAGAAAAAAAAAGTAGTTTTGTTTCTCCCTGAAGGGGTAAACCCTAGAAAATAGAAATAATCTCTCTTCTCCCTTCTCCTTTCTCCTTTCTCTATGTAAAATCTAGGTCTCAGTATTAAAGTAAAAATCTCTCAAAAAATATTAGAAGTGTCTCTTATATAGGTACCAAATTGTAGAAGTACCTTCAAATTCTGGTAGAAATAGGTTTCCCGAAATACGTTAAAATCTAAAATAAATCACGTCCCAAGAGCTTAGTCGTGAGAAAATTATAAAAGGAGCTAATGGACTCAAACAGCTGAATGAATAACCCGACCCATCTTGTTCTCAACTCAATTTCGCCTCGATCACTGAGCCATCGAGAAAAACTATTTCATCTGACTTTTTATTTTCTTCCCTTCTTTTCCTCGATGACTATCCCGTCAAGCAAAATAGTTTCTTCAGAGTTTTGTAAACTCATTCCCATGTTTCTCTAATACTCGGCCTAGCTCCCTTTACCTTCTCTTCTATCTTCGTCTAGAAAGAGACTTGACTTCACCGCAAAACTCTTTCTCAAAACAGCGAACAACAACCACCACAGACTCCATCATATCGAACCCATCACTCCATTCTCGATAATGTTTGGCTGGCAGTACATATTCTCCAACTCAGATACATTTCTTTTCTTCCTCCTCATCTCGGAAATCACAGAAAATCATGTCAGCGTCAACTATTCTTCTTCTCACTTCTTGATCATCATCGTCGCTTCCAACCACTACCATGAATCACAAACTGCAGATCCATTAATCTTTGCCATTAAAACACTCAACCTACTCCGTCACTCGCTGGCAACTATCAATTAGACCATCAACTCGACTAACCTACTTCTCATCCCAACAGAACAACAGCTCTGTCACCACCATCATAGACATTCTCGAGCTTCATATCTTCTACGGTGAAACAGCCACCATCTTCCATTGTAGCAATGAACTTCAATCGCTTTCTCAATCACCGAGCAATCACAGACTCCTTCCATTCTCTACCCTTGTTCTGACGAGCTACAACCATCATCAACTCAACTGCCATTAATGGCAGCAGCCACCATCATGACCAAACTCAACCATCACAGCTTCACTCGAATCACAGTCACCCATCTTCTATCTCACTGACAAAAACCACTGACAACACAGACTCCTCACAAACATCGACAGAAACCATTAAATATGAACCCTAAATATTTCACGATCAGAAATGGGGAAGAAAGGTAGTTGCCCGTAGTAAAAGAGCTGCGCTCTTATTAATATTTGAATTCTGACAGCCCTTAGCGTACGATGGGATTCCAATAGTAGTTTCTCTTGACGTGACTATTTTTCTCTTTGTTCTTGGTTTGCTCATAACTTTTTCATATGAGGTCGGAATGTCCTCGTTCTTTCGCCATTGGATTCGTCTTCTCGTTCTCTTCGACATGGTGGGTAGAAATCTTGGATATAACAGCGCTCCACTGGGTCTTTGGTAATTCTTCCATTAAAGCATTCAATTTTCACTTCTTTTAGAGATGTAACCTACAAAAAATATAATATACAAAAGCAATAATAATTCAAGGTAATTCACCCAAAAACTAGCAAGTGCAAGAAAATGGTACTCAAAATATGTAAATTATGCACCTATTATCAAGGCCCGGTCTATTGGGTTGACAAGGTCATGATTAACAAATTTAAGCATATATGGTCCATTATATATGAAGTATTCAGGCCCGCTGACAATAACCTTGAAACTATTAGCAAATAAACCCAAAGTATTTTGTTAACCCTAAAATTGGAAATTTCATCATCCAACTGAAGTGATCGGTAAACACTCTTCATAATATCCGATTGTGATGAAATTTTTACAGAAGATGCATAAATATATTACGTCAAATATATTAAAATATTAGTATAATCCAACGGCTAGATCAAAATATATTCATGACGCCACATGACTGCCTTATATTACGTTTCTATAGACACAGTTTTAAGAATCGCATACTTTTGAATACTTACTGTGATTGGACCGATACAAAAATTTTACATGAGATATATGATGTAATGATATAACACATACTAAAATTTGAACTTCATCCAATGGTTTGATAAGAAGATACACATGATGTCATATAATTGTTCTAGATTACGTTTTTTTATAGACACAGATGTATTGATCGATTTGTTTCGAGTACTTACCATGGTTAGATATTTATGAAAATTTTATACAAGATACATAACTTTGGGGTATAATATATACCCAAATTTCAGAATAATCGAACGGTTGAAAGTCCAAATATTAATTTATTACTACACTGTGCGGAATTAGGGTTTTTCTGAACGAAAATTAATATCATTCACAGAGGTTTTTGGGATGGCATCATAGTCTGATTTGTGTGAAATTATAAATGAGTGTTCATAACGCAATTGGGTATAATATACTTAAAATTCATGCAAATCTGATGGTGAAATCTCTATGTTTGAAAATCATACATCCACGGAACCCTAGTAAATACGAAAATCTTTTGTTAAAGGGAAATACCTGGTAACGCATTCATAATATGAAAACAATAAGATCAGAACCACGCTAATCTTCAAAAAGTAATCCATTACCGGTTTCAATTGATAAAAAAAGTTACACAGTTGATAGAGTCGTGCTGATAACGTGTTGTAGTATTACTAGAAGGTAAATCCTGGTTACATCTATATGGGCCGCACACACATGAGCCCAAGGCCCTACAACATAACGGGGTTAAATATTGTTAAGATAGTATCCATGTTTCGTGACCTAATAGCCGGACAGGGGCACAGAGGATCCGTTGCCCTTAAAATTATCGCGTTCTCAATGGATGAAAAACACAAAAAAAAAAACTTGTTGTATTTATAGATTACAGCATTATAATATTCCTTGCAATACAAGGGATATAACATATTACAAAGATACTACTTGTGCAACACAAGTTGATAACAAAGGAAACTCTAGAAGGCGTGACTAGTTAGGTCACGTATGCAACATTTCCAACATTGTGCACACTCTTTAAATTTTAATAAGTGTTATTCGATATTGGTCGAGTTGTTTATGGATGGTTCTCCTACTATTTGTACAAAATTATATCTCTCATAATTAAAACAAACTAGTCCATCACCCGTGCGATTCACGGGTCTGTTTCTTACAATTGTGTAAAAAAACTCCGCTAAGATTATATCAATTAGAAAAGTTTTTAAAAAATATATTGATATGAATAAAATTTAAATATTTATAAATTTGGAGTCAAAATTTGTCTAGGTTGTGCACCTTTGCTCCAAAATCGAACATTTTTTTAGAAGATGAACTAAAAATTATAAAAACTCGAATATAAATTGAATTTATTTTATAAAAAATCCAACTAATTTACTTTTAATATAAAACAACCTATGTTACAGCAAAATAATAAAAGAAAAACTCTAAATTTATATTCATTGATCTTATCCATATAGGTCACTGTTTGGCTAACAATACATCTATAAATCCGGAATTGTCGGAAATGAGTTGACGCACAATGGTTTTGGTATAACAATATGGTAAATAATTCTTTTTGATGGCAATAATTTTTAATTTTGATGGTTCTTATGATGTATTAGAAATGGCAATGTACACTGGATGTTTATTTTCTTCGAAAGCACCTGATCTTAAGTAGAACCCTGCATTGTGATAGTTCTCGTCCATTTGCATTGGAAAGCAAATTTTCACTGGAAATTGATATCTAGTAATTGGTATTGTATCCCTTGATTTCATTACTTTCCGCCCTAGTATGACCTTCTTCCCAATAGCAGCCCCAGTTAGTACTTCTGTATCAATTTCATGTTCTCCTAGTTGTGTTATGATTAACCTTGTGCCCTCAACAATGTGTTTTCCCCTGTTAAGTTATTTAAGAGAATAATAGTTAGACCAAATTATAATCGTAGCTCATGACTCATCATGTATGTATTTTCAACCTTGTTCAAAATTCTTTAGGATACAACAATCTACTTCATTGTAACATTTCGAGTACCAAAAGATATATATATATAACTCTTGCTTAGGAATAAACATTCTTTTCCAGGAAATAAGGATGACATGCGCCTATTTATTTCATTAACTTTATCAACTTCAAGGGTTAAAATACATGTATAAGCGAGGTACGATTTTATGAACCTGTTTCTTAGGAAATTTCTATATAAGAGAGCGATTATTGCATTGAGAAACTCATTCTCAGTTGATAGAAATAGATGACTCTTTTGTCTGAAAAACAGTTGTTGCATGAGCTTCTCCATTAATGTAGCTGAAAAGATTTCTCAAATACTGATTATCCACCATATCCGTGGTTCAATTGTAAATAGTATACACATATGTTAATGCAAAATTAAAAACACAATATGTTCTTCATATAACTATGCATTCTATTCCGTTGATATGATTAAATCACACAAAAGGAAGATAAATCGTAAAAGATAACTAACCTTGTATTGTACTCTGATTTTCTTCCATACCAATGGTTCAATAAAAATACATACATTAATACTAAATTTAAAACACAATATATTCATCGTATAACTATGGATTCTATGATGTTAGTATGATTAAATCACGTCAAAGGAAGATAAATCTTAGAAGATTACTAACCTTGTGGTGCAGTCTGAGAACGAAAACAATATTGTATGCTTCGCAAGGAACTTATATGCTTGCAATGTGTCAGTTATTTCTTCTCTATATAGCAGTGATTATATATGGTTAATCTTATACATAGATTTTTAGACGTAATTATAGACATGTAAATTTGGCTTAAGATCTTAAAAGATCAAGGTACATCTAAACATGAATCTGTGTATAATATGAATGATAAGTATCTACGCTGGTTTAGGAATCATAAATTGATTTCTCAAAGTGGTGCACACAAATATATAATGGTTTGTTTAAGTTTCCATTTACACGTTTTTCTCATCTTAGCAGAGCCCTGATGTTAACAAAACAATAAATCAAGTATATTTTTAGAGGTTCTCTCAATTTGGAATAAGTAGAGGTAATACCCTGCATGGTTCTTTCAAATCCATATTTTTAAGTGTATAATAAATCTATACTTATAAAACAGTAGTGTTTGGTGTGTCACACAATGACTGAGATATATTCACATTCTCTTAGTAACGGCTAGGATCTTCTCCCCCTTCCAGAACCATCTAAGCCCCATAAATGCAACGGTCCATCCTTTTTCAGTCCCCACTCATGCGTAATAAATTCCTTACCATTAAAATAAATAAGTAAACTTTCTAATTAACACACCATTAATTACCTTATACAAAGAAAAATAAATTCACTATTAATTTTTCATTTCTCTCCATCAAATGAGAAAATAAAAAAAATGAAGAAAATAAAATAACTTTAAAAGATTTTTCATCTATATTACGCATCACCATAACCGCTGGAACATGTAACTATATTTTTCATTTTCCATATGGTTGTTGAAAATTTTAGGAGGTTATCTGATATTGTATATTTCAATCAAAACTCATATAAACTAAACAATCTATTTTGCTTTTGGAGGTTATAATACATATTATCTCAATCGCACATAAAGTGTTCGATCTAATTCCTTATTGTTATTTTGCTAATTATGTTTTTTGAGAGATAAATGGTAGTGATTTAATTATCAAACCCAAATTAAAGCATAAATAATATTTTTTTGAGAGATAGTTGTTATTTAGGATATCTGGATTAATAAAATCTTTTTAAAATAAAAAAAGTGTGGAAACGTTATTTATGCTGTGATTGTGAAATTCGCCATAACTTTGTCTCGATTCGTTAACTTTGTCTCTAATTTAACATAACTGTCATTGGTTTTTATATAACGTTTCATTCAACGACGGTGAGGAGGCCAAAGATTGTTGATTCCCGAAAAAATAAAGGAAAGACTACGGCGATTGTGGTTTATTGATGCAGCGGATAATAGCGAACAGAAAGAAAAGAGAGGTTTTCTTCAGGCTTCGAATATTCCTAGGAACACCGACTATGAACGATGATTAATATCTAGACTTTGGTTTCTCAACTATAGATAAAAATCGATTAAACTTGAGCAAAGTTTAATAAAGAAAAATTATTAATCGAATTCAACCGTTTAAAACAATATAATGAAGACTCTTATATAGACTTGGGGGAAAATCCTAACTTGCTAGCCAAGAAAAGATGAAAAAAAACCCTAAACCGACTCAAACTCAAAATTTGCTATTTTTTACAAATTTGAGGTTTTCCTAAATATTAAAGTACATTAAAAGAGAAACTTTATGCCACAAACGGTGATCCAAACGGACTCTTAACGAAGAAGTTATTAACAAAACAAAAACTTTCCTAAAATAGTAAAAATACCTGTTTGAAACCCTAAACGATGGAATTTGGATAAATTCTGAAGAAAAGGCAATCATAGATTACATTTTCTTGTTCTTTGGTCCGTTTCCCATCAAAATGGACCCCTACTGAGCTAAATTACGACATTCGGGTCTTTAGCCTCCAAATAGGCTATAGCTTGCTCATCTGCATCATTTATCCAGAAGTTCACCTTTAAATAACTTATGATTTAAATTCCAAATTTCGGGGAATTTTAATAGTTTTTGGATTAAAAAAATGTGTTATAATTAGCCAAAAATATATTTTGTAGTTTTAGGTTACACGGATTCATCGATTGCTCTGTTCGAACATATTGATAGGCGGGCGTAACTATCGAAGATTAACCCAAACTGGGAGTCATAAGCTACAATTAAAATTAAAAAGCTAACGATGTATTGGACGAAAAATAAATATATTTGTGCATGTGGAAATAAATACATAATATGTGTTTCATGCCCCGTATTAAGACTATGCGAAATAGCACGTGTTGTTATGACAAGGGTCATTTCCTAGTTAAGTATATACTCCATTAGCCTTTTAATAGTGAGGATTGTAAATTTGATAAATGACCCAAAAAATAATTATAGTATATAAATCACGTTTACGTATTTTTACTATTTTATTTTATTTTATTTTTTCTATTTTTGATGATAATTCTAAACTAAACTCACTAATTAGGGCTAGCAAACCTAGATTCTAGCCACGACATGTCATATACATGATTAATGCACCACAATATCATTTAGTTCCACTTAAACCACGGTATCAATTATTTTGGTGATAATTGCGTGCATACCGTTACTAACCAATAAATGTATGTTTTATTAACCAACTTGCAATTTATATTTTTTATTATCATACATCATTTTAAAATGATTAGAAAGCAGTATGTCTCTGGTTCAAGGAACTATAAGAGTTCAAATTTTAATTGCAAATGAACTATGCATCAGAAGAAAGAAAAATTCAGGGGAGCCAAATATTAGAAGATCAAGGAGGTAGTAACCCAGTTTTTGTATGTGCCTCTAGTATATTTTAGAACCAATTTTATGTGGTGGACCAATTTTATCCGCAAAATAAGAAAGACTTAGTTTCAGTTTATCAGTTACAATTAACTATGATATCTCATGCATGATTCAAATGAAAAGTTAAAAAATTATCTATTAGGTTATCAACTCATGATGATAAAATCAAATTTATTTCAAGTATATAAATGAAGACTTTAACAATCATAAAACTTAGGATATAAATGAAGTTTTCTTAAAAAAATTTAGATATATATGGTTATTTCATGCAGATTCTCCTTTCTTCGATTGATAAATTGAAAACCAAGACCACTCTTGATGGTCCATAAAATTGCTTGTTAATCAAACACAATCCTCCGCACACACACACATTAGTTTCGGTTCACTATACAGTTCAGGGGATAATCAATATTTTTATATATTGCTATAGCTAAATCACGAACCTTAAATAAAATAAATTCCCAATTAATTAAACAAAAAATGTTATTTAAGAACCAATAAAAAATAAATAAGTTCATGATTCTAAATTATGCCCTCAATCACGACAGCATACTATATAACCAATGATTATTTGCTTCATAAACCTTGGATGTGAATTTAAAATAAAGTAGGATTTCGCTAAATTAATCCACGATAAATTATTAACTTCGCTAAAGTAATATTTTTTATCAGTCCCGACTTCGATCAGTGTACTAAATTAATTATCTCTTTAAATTTATAAGATAATAAAAAATTTAAGCTTCCAATAGGGATTAAAATATATAAAATAATAATTATAAACATGTGGCTTATATATGTATATTACACGCATGTGAATAGTTATAGAATGCTTAATTTATTCGTGAATTCTGTGAATACATGGTGATTTTTGGTTGCGTTTTTCATTTGGGTGCCAAAAAAATTTAAAACTAATTCAAATGTCTTTTAATCATTTTTTATTCATAATTAAATTTTAATCTCATATTTAAATTTTATTTTTATATTAGTTTACCATACATAAGTTACGTAATATGAAGCTTGTTTTTTATGTTTATACCTTTGAACGAAGCATGTTGCTACCACAGTAGCAAGAATACCACGGGTAGTCATCTATGTCCATTTGTTTTTTTTGTAGTTGTTTTGACCTATATACTTTAGGGAAATTTCCGTACATTCCAGCCCAAAATTAATGGGAGAAAATAATACCCGTTTAACAGTTGTTTTGATCGTATCCTAAATTGAGAAACAACACAAATCAATAACCTTGGTAAAATAATTTAGAAAAAAGAAAACATATATAAACACCTTCCAAAACAAAATTAGGCGTTCAATTCCATTAACACCCATAGATAGGCCATTTCATTTTGCACTTAGCCAAATTTCAATCAGAATCATTTTTGATTTTCTCAAACTTAAGCTTCTCCCTCAACTATCAATGCGGGTTAGTATTAGTGTCATACTATTTCCCAAACAAATGTTCATATTTTAGACTTCAAATGCTTACTTTCACAAACTTAGCTTTTCCGCTATTCCTCAAGCTCGACATATACTTAATTTTGCCCTGCCTTGTCGCATTTGTGGAACCAATTTAGTATTAATTGCCTGTGAACCATGTGAGAATATTTAGGTAATTAGATACACTATACGATTTCATTTATCGGGACTTATTGTGTTGGCAGATTTCACTTGGCCTCAACTTGTCTATTCCTGCAAACTCCCACTCCTTTTCCCCAATTATATAACTATTCAAGATGTATTCCTCACTTTTGTGCTTTCCTAATGTACCAAGTCACTCTTGTGCGTTGTTGCATATGTGGAACGTAGTGAGTACTTATCTTTGCACGAAACAGATGGACTCAAACCATATTATATTATATTAAACCCGTTAGGTAGGTAGAATTTACCTCTGTTTATAAATTCGTAATTTTATACTCATATGTTCACTCATTATCAGATTTCATGTCTTAACATTTTTTAGTATGGCTTACAAATTGAAATATGAGATTACAAAAAAAAAAATCACCTAGTGCTAAAGTAGCCATGTGCCAGTATATATCTTACCGTAGTACTTTGAAAACTGATTGGTTGATATTTATAGTCCTGCGGATGCCTGTATAAATAAAAACTCGATCTCTTCCTTCTCTCCATCCCTCCTCACTTGGTGTTTATCCCCATGTAACTATATCGACCGACCAAAAAGTGTAGTTATAAAGAAGCCGTAAACGAAATAGATTAGTCCTTCGTAACAACGACCATTCTAAGAATGACCGGCATTTTTCTCGATGACTTTACTTTGCATTTGTGATCTCGTCCTGTAATTCTGTATTGATTTATACAAATTTTAATTTGTGAACGAGTCAAGTGAGATTATGCAAAACGACCATTGTAATAATGTGAGGCATTTTCCTAATAGTTTCCCTTCCCTATTATGATACTTGGTTGCAATTCCATATTCATTGTATACAGATCTAGATTCTAGTTACTGAATGAGTAAAGTGAGATTTATTGTATATGTTTCTTATACACTCCAAAGTCCAAAGTGCATCAAACAATGACATCATTGGTTATTCGTTTCAATGTACATATCCGAGCCTTCTTATCAAATTAGTCCAAAACTAATTGATTCACTTGATTGGTTGTATAGTGGGAGTTTTCGATCTAACAATAAGTTATATATTTGTAAATGATGGTTAGGGAAACAATGGTTCCCTGATTTTTTCACAAATTCCAAAAGTTGGAAGTTTGACACCTATTATATTATCTAAACATTTATTCTTAAAAATATGTTGGAATTTTGTCATTTATGTTGTATTCGTAATCTTCAAGGCCATATATGAAATTCAATCATAATTCTACAAATGGGTTCAAGTGTGTAATAAAAAACACCCATCACATTTTTTATTAGCATTAGTGTGAACTTTATTGCAAATTGGAGTTGTTGACATACAACCTATAATCATTTTTGTGAATTTAAGGATGCACAATACCCAAACCAAATGTACATATTTCATGAATATAATCATGTTACATGTATCAGTGCTTCAGTAAATTATAGTACACATGCCAACTTCCAGTATTCTTATCCAATACAGTTTTTACACTGGATTTTTATACCCATTTTGTCAACAGCCCCGCAAACTGTACATCAGCAAAAATTCAACGATTAATTTTTCCAACTTATGAGAAGTGAGATAGGAAAAAAAAAATATTACACTAATAAGAAGATAAAATATACTATTGAAGATAGAGTTTGAATTCCAGATGAACACAAACATTGTGCCTTCTTATCCTCCTCTTCTTTTCGAGTTATCAGATAGAGTTTAGGAATGAAGGATTTTATGTTGAACATGCAAATACCATGAGGCTTCACAATTCATGTTCAACATGCAAATACCATCAGGCTTTACAATTCAGAAATATGTTATTTATCATGCTAAACTCTACTCTAGGATGAACCTTGGAAGCTAATATTCCAGTTACTTTGATGCAATAAGCACCAAAAAAAAATCTAGTACAAACCTTCCATAAGAAAGAATCTTTGTACTACCTAAGTATTTACGAAGTCAAACTGATTCTGGATAAGCAGTGGGGGCTTGTATACTTGGTGAAGCATAAAGATCTTTGAATTCATCTTTGTACATGTTCTTTATGATTTTAACTACAACCATGTGTATGCTTTGTCTGACAAAAAAAAATCTACTTAAAGTAGTATTATACTTTCAAAAGAGTGAGAGGCTTGGATCAATACCTGCATTTGGGAGATGAGTGCATTTCTTTATATAGTTGTTGCGGTGTCTATTACCAACGCTAAGCATTTATTTAATGAAATTATGATTCAGAAGGACATGGAGATACCAAAATATTAGTAGTATTGCTTCTAACATGCGAAGATCTGTTTCTCTTTCACTTTGGTTATGACTTCACACTCCAACAATAGGTTATGTTTAGTTCTATTATTGAGTCTCAAAATAGGACGTAATAACCTTCTATGTATTACACTAGTCAAACTGAACTAAATGCAAATTGTTGATTCCCGCTCACATCTTTAAATTGAATTGTACCTGAGTCGTTAATAAAGCATGATCAATTATGACAAAGCTAAAAGACTGAAGGCTATTGTTGAAAAAACATAAATGGTAGGGGAATAAGTCGCTACCATGAATTATTTCTTGGACACTCTTTAACTGCCTAAAAATAGTAAATTGGATTGTTCGAGTCACCAATTTACATGGATGAGTAATATGTGATTGATGCTATATAACTGGACTGAATAAAAGGGAATACTACCCATACCTTGTCGGCAACTGTTGATTCCCACCAACATTTTTGGATTAAATTGTACCTGAGTTGTTAATAAAGCATGATCAATTATTTAGGGTTAACTGATGTTTGGTACTTAGTTTTTGACCTCTTTAGTCTTTGGTCTAACATTTGTCCAACATTAAGGCTTGGTACCTGGACTGGATGTTGACCCGTGTTGACTCGGTTAAATCAAGATTTCTGTTAAAAAATTATATAAAATTTAATTAATAAATAAAATTTACCATCGTATCCTCCACTTGACTAATATAATCATCCATTAACCCTAATTCTCTCCCAAAACCTATCTTCTCTTCCTTCTCCAAATGCATCATCGCCGCCACCACTTTCTTACTCTTTCCTTTCTTCACTTTCGTTTTCCCGACCAATGGATCTGAACTGTGATTCTGTGAAAGAGAAGCTTAGGAAAAATTTATACAAAACACCCTTAGATAACCATTTGTTTGGGATTTTGACTTAACCCTTTGTAACCCAACTACCAAAAACTCTTTTTTTTGATCGTATCAACAACAAAAACTTAACCAGATGCCATTAATTTTTTTCAATCCATCTTCTTCTTCCTTCATCTTCTTTTTTCACGGCAGAAAGCTTCTATGCTCTACAAATCAAACCCACTGCAACTCACCCCATAACAGCAACAACCTTCAACCATCTGCTTATTCTCGAGTCATCATCAATCTTCTTATCAGGAGAAAAAAAAATAGATGGGTTTGTAGTGTTAAAGTTAAGGTTTATGAGTTGATGATGAAGATGAGATTAAGTAATTAAAGATGGATTTTAAGATGAAGAAGAAGATTGTTATGCTAATTGGAAGAGTCGGTTGCAGAGAAGAACATAATTTAAGAAGAATCAAATATTTAGGGTTTCTATGATGAAATCGAGAATTAGGGTTCTTGGGTATGATTAGTTTAATTTTAGAAACTGAAAGGGGGGTTCAATTAAGAAGACATAAGTTGAAATTAGAGATGGGTTTGGTTAAATTGAGGATTTGAATTGATGTTCTGAGCTCGAGTTGGGGAAGAGGAGATTGAGAATTTATTTAGGGTTTTCTGAAAATTGATGATGGTAATAAAGATTATAAGTTGGTGAATTGAATTGAGGAGTTGTTGATGATTGCTGAAATTGAATTGATCTCAGGGAGATATGATTGTGATTGTAGTTTAAGTTTAATGTGAATTGCAGGAAGGAAGACACATAAGCTTCAAAATTAATATAATTCAATTTTATATATAAGCTTCAATCAAAATTAGTTGCAGACATATAAAAATATATTGTGAGAAAGAAATATGATTTGAAATGAGAAAAGTAAAGAACGATGGTGTGAGTGTGAAGAAATTGCAAAGAGATGGAGGCGATGTTAGGTTTGAGATGAGTTAGGGTTCTATTGAATAAGAACTAAAATGGAAAATGGTTTTGCAACTGGTAACGAGAAATCTGAGAATGGTTCTGAATTTGTGGTTGTCGTTGTTGCTGTGAAGAATGTGACAAGGGTTTAGCCGGAAAAACAGATACAGTAAGACGACGAAACCGTGATGCGAATGAATGTTGTTTGGATGGAAAATTTGATTTATCCCATTAGTTTTGTTTGTGTAATGGATGAATGTTGAATCTATTTGTTTGATTGTGTAATAGATTTTAGTGGATTAAGCAATTTAGGTTCCATCGGAAGATGGTGGTAAAATTTTTGTAAGTCTGTCGGAGATGGAAGATAGAAAAAGGTTAAGGGTGGAAACCTAATTTTAGATTACTATGTAAATGTTAGTAAAGTGAAGGGTACAATAGTAAATATGTTAACATTTAATTTTTACTTAAGTTTTTTAATAATTTATTAAACAGAAGTCAGTATTTAACATTGTCAACTCGGGTCAACCATCAGTCCAGGTACCAAGGCCTAACGTTGGACAAATGTTAAACCAAATACTAAACCTGGTCAAAACATGAGTACTAAAAATCAATTAACCCAATTTTTTATATGTATTCCAAATAGTCGTCTAATTACATTCTTGTGCATATCTGTCATGTATTAATCAAGAGAACAAAATATGCTCCTATAAATAATCCAAGTGGCCTAGTAATAATATGTCAAAACAGATGCTCATACGATCAAACTGGAAAATAAGTGTGATTTGTGGTCACTTACTTGAGATCAAAGAAATTGATCCACCAGAGGAAGAAGTTGAGGGCTTGCATAGTAAATAACTGCAAGTAATCATTAAGCATTAGACGAAGCAATAGGTTCTTTGTTGCCAAGCACCACATTCGGAAGCCTTTCAATTATCATGTCGTAGATTCTTACTTAATTCTAAGACCATCGATGAAGGAAATGACCAATTAAGGCACAAAACACAAAATATGTTGACATAACACCAATCCTATCGTAGTCTCATAGATTCTTAGTAATTAATTTCTCCTATAAATTGTTTTTCACCCATCATGAGGAAACATTCAATAAATTTTCATATTATCGTTAAGCAAAAAGATTGGGTGTCTAAATGGTCAGTTGGTGGGGCTAGTTGGTAGTGAAGTCAAGCGACCGCTAAGCTTCGGATCAGTTGTTTCTTCTTATCTCAAGAACTCAAAGTAAGAATGATTCTGAAAGATTTTGGTAAGCTGGTGTAGTTGACAGATACCTCAACATATGATTAAGCTCCAAGAGAAGTTGGCCACCTACATTTTTAATAAATTATTGTGTATTGACAAATATAAATGCAAAAAATTTCAAAAAGTATATGTTATAAAATAAATGTAGGACAAAAAATACCTTCAATGTGCCAGGGGACCCTGCAACGTGCATAACGAATAGCATCAAAATCGTTACCAGGGAATGGTAGTCTTTTAGTACCCATCACAGCTGATACAACAGGGATACCCATTCTTTCAAGGGAAAATTGAATTTGGGCTTCATTCACATCCTTGGGAGTAAGTGACATGGTTAGTACATCTTTCTCAAAGAAATATCTTCCAAAGCTAGTAATGAGCCAACATGATCCTAGTCTTTCCTGAATGGTTCAAAAGCTTCTAGTTTGCGAAAGGATCCCAATCTTCGTTATCGAAGTAATTTCTGATCGAAAATTCTTCTTATACTTATAAGATATTTGAATGACTGTACAAAAAAAAACAAGTAAACTCTCATAGCATGCTAAATAAAAGAAAGATTAGAAAATTTGAATCCAAAACAACATAGAAATTAAGATTTTTAATCTCTATCCACTATAAAAAGACCCACGAATTCTTGAATCTTAAAACAATTAAAACATTACTATGCATTATCTCATAAAAAAAATTACTATGCATTATCCCGAGATAAGGAAGTCGTATTTTGCCTTCCACCATCAGAGCCAATTTCGTCATCAGTACTGAACCTGCCAGCAAGAACAACCTTAAGTTGATTTAAAACGACGTATTGATCAAAGGTTGACGTTGCATATTTTCCAATGATATTTCTGGGGATGTGTATCCCTAATTTAAGGTACTTACGTTTCATAAAACTCCTCATCCATCGTGTCGTCATCACCCGAATATGTGTTTTGTCTTTGTACATGTTGACGCTCTGCGATGGCTTTGCCCTTTCTTTTTCTTGAATCGTCTTCATGGGTTGTTACACCAGGTACCTGAATTAGGGGACTGAATATACTATGTTAAACCGAGAATATAACAGAGTTGTGTCGTTGTTTTTTTACACATATGACATTTACAATCTCCAAAATACTATTGCAATTATAGGATGGTAACATAGAAAATGTAGATACAATGGATAATATACCTAATAATCCCGAGCCTGCACTTTTTATTTCACGATTTCTAGTTTATACGTTTCATTTCAGCAAAATGTTTACTGATGCTTGTACTATAATGTCTTTAACAATTCGGGTGTAAAGGTTTTTAGAATTTTAAAGTTGTTGTTTTCGTTGAGCCATCTAAAGTGGTTGTTTTATCCAAAAAAATTTAACGTGGTATTGCGTAATACAGAGAAAGTGCTTAAGGTAAGGTTGCGGCAAAATAAAATGGATGCAGATTCTCATTGTTGTTTCTCCATATAGGAAAAAACATAATGTTGTTTCTCCATATAGGAAAAAACATAATCTTTGTACTCTATCTGGCAAAGCTACACTGTGAATATTTTTCATTTAATTGTTTTTCAGCTGAAAGAGTTATTCCTGTGTGGTTAATGATCCAAAAAAGCAAATTCAAAGAAGAATATTGCTTCTCCCTCCCTCCTGGTGGTTGCTACCTAGACGGTTACTACCTAGACATTTGTACCCTATCTAATGAGAAGTTCTTTCAAAACAGGGTGATCAAGCTATCAGGGTCCCTAGTGTCCCAATGAAACTTAGTTTTCATCTGGTTTATGCCATAAGGTTCGCTCTCGCTCAAGATAAACTGTAGAGATGAGTCAAGAGATTATCCCAAATTCGATATTAAATCGGACCTGCATTTTCATTTTTGATGAATTCAGACTTTGTTAGGTGCATTCCAGGTACATTTATTTCTATTTTGCAAAAAAAAAATAGAATAAATTGTCAGACTTTACCATCAATGGTAATTGCTTGCGCAGTATACGTCGTTCTCCGTTTTGAAACAACAGAGAAACACGGTTACAATAGGATTTTCGTTAACAATAACTGAACGAATGAACTGAGAAGGGTGCTCAGGGATGGTCATAAGTCCTATATTAAATTTATTGTGGTTGGTCATGTCTATCTAGAGTATTGGGAATATACGAAAACATGGTCTTCAACTGAGACACCATTGTAAAGCATAAAAAGAGGTTTGTTTCCACCGCCAAATCCACAATTGAAGTGTTTCATGTAGCCAATTTGAATTTAGTTAATCTACTTTAGGAGTATTAATGAATTATGTTCGATTTGGTCGAATTTATCTTTGCATTATCTTCATGCAGACAAAATACTTCACAAAATCATATATATTAAATACGGTCGAGACACATTTAAAATGTCTACCCGTTAAGGCTACTATGCATTATAGTAGATTCCCATTAAGGCTATTCTGTAATAATGTAGAAATATGCAAAGGAGCTAAAATAAATTGACTCTGGTCTAATCTTGTTAGTCATTCATCTAAGTACCACATATTTAGACAAAACACTCTAACGTATTAATGCCTTAAAACCACTTGTAACAACTGAGCAAAGATTTTTTTACCTCTTGCACTCTCACAGTACTCTTTCATTTTCCCCATAAGTTCTTCCAATTGTTAACTCTTCCTACTCTGAGTTCATATGTTTCTCCAGTGAGGTATAGCCAAAATGGTATATAGATTGAACAACCTATTCGCAATGAGCTATCCTTTGGAACAAAAACTCAGTGAACCATACCGTTCACCTGCTACTAATAAAAAATACATTCGGGTCAAGAATGGCAAGAATTGGTGAAACTTCACAAAGCAAACAGAGGGAATTAATTCCTATTAACACATCAATACACTATCACACACTTGGTGAAAGACTATACGCTCAGAGTTCCGCAAACTTGGTGAAGGACTGTATGGTCAGAGTTGATGGAAAAAATAGGCGAAACTTCATACTACCAAACAAAGGGAATAAAATTCAAATAAGTGCATTGGTAGGGTTTCGTCATAGATGCACATGTAACTTATGTTAAAATCACGGTACAGTAACCTATACAACCCAGAACAAAGAGATATTAGGCTATTGTTTTTAACTAATATTGGTTAGTATATACATCTAATATAACCGCTTTGCAAAAGCAGTGTCGATTAGATGTACAAACACTAACCCGACTCGGTTAACAACCATGCCTTCCTCTATATACTGTGTAAAGCATCACCAATGTGAGAATGTATTCCATCTTCTTTTGAACCCATTGCCATCGAAAAGAATGTTGTCATTTACCTGCATTAAAAAGAGCAAGAATGTAAGAATACAACATGGTTTTGTATCACTCAAAAATGTCAGCGACGCAGCTTAACTCTTTTGAAAAGATCAATGGATTAACTGATCATGGGTCGTTTATGTAGTTAAACTATCATACTCAAAAGTGCCAACAATCCCAGATACTACTAATACTAATAATCATATAAGAGATGTGATTTTGTGGACGACAAAATATAGTGCAATGGCATGCATCATATTTTGATGGCTCTACAATCTGAATATTTAGGTCTTGAAAAAAAATCTAAGAATTAAGTTGTATTACTAACAAAACTACAACACAAAATCCTAACTGCAACCAAACAACAAAGGTTTGCTCTAATCTCCTTTCGTTATCAGTCTTTATTTCTTAATGAAACAAAGATGGCATCTTATGCAGTTGTATGTGCAACCACAAGTGGTATGGTGACTACCAAGATGGCACCATGCCTTGGGATACTTGACATAGGCTGCTCTTCAACCTAGATATTGTGCAGGAGTCAAGTGTCTCCTTGCAGCTGCTCAACCCACTTCCCCAACACACTTTAGTCAAGCCTCTCCTTGCGAAATCTATTTAAATTAGAGTTCAGTAACTCCAAAATTTGAACAACTGTATCATCTCTATTAAGAAATTGTTAATTAGTTGGTAAATAACTAAAAACAAACTAAGATAACAAAGTATACAACATATACATATTTAGTGCAGTCAATAAAGGGGTTGATTGTATAAGGGATGTTAACACCATATTTGCTTGGGAATGAAGCAGCATTACCATAGTTAATCCCAGCGATACTGGTGGAGGCGCTCTTCAACCAAAAATATGATGCCATGTATCGAATACCAAATCTGCCTCGCCCAAGCTTACTACCATCCGAGAAGTTGTTTGTAGCAGCAATTGACATATGTTTTTAATCTTGGAAGTCTGGGAGCATCCTTGCATGCGCCAGTTGACTGCCAGTAAAGAATTAATGTTGTCATCTTCAAATTATTATTTACTCGAGAGTTTATGCTATATGTATGATTCGTAAGTAATCTTTAAACACTTTTATCAAATATATGATGAAAAGAGCAGTCGTCTATCCAAATGGATGCCCACATCAAATGAAAGTGCCCTACAATGAGGCCGATATAAGAATTTTTCCTGCATTGTAAAAAATAATTGTATGTTCTTGCACACCACCTGTTCTTGGACCTCTTACACATCTTTAGGTCCACCAACACCATCTAACCTTTACCACCATCATCAGCTACCCTCCTACATCAACTGCTCGCTTCTACAACGCCATTCCTTACACCAGCTCATACCAACTCCTTACACACAGATGCAACCAGCTTCGAAACAAATTTTCCTTTCACTTGCACCCTACAAAACAACACCAGCAAGAGTTGCTCTCGATTCTTGTTTTCAAGTTCTATTCATTTAATGTCCTTGCTACTCTGAATTGCAGTAGATTCCGGAGAAGCAACAGTGGCATAATAAAAACAAATAAAAAATTAAAGATGCAAAATCGATTGCAATGGCATGACAAAAATAAAAACCTAAAGATGCAAAATCAGTTGCAATAAGTAGTACCTTGCGAATGGTTTGAGCATTGTCGTTAAGATCATAGTAAGTCCCATCTATAAATGCTTTAGAGTAATCACACTTCATATCCATAATTTCTTCTAGTTGTCCCTTCAACACAAAAAAATTTAAGAAAAATCAGTAAAATTAAATCGAAAAAGATCATGATTTAAATTGGGGAAAAAAAATTGATTCACTGAGTAACTTACTCTTCAGCACCCCTTGATATCTAAAAACAAAAATCAAACAGAAACAAAAACAAAAACAAAAATCAAAACCTAGAAAAAATAAATTGAAACTAAAATTGAAAAAAAAAGGGTAAAAAATTAGGGCAAACTATTCTAGCAGTTTTCTTCTTTAATCTTCTCAATAACCTGAAACAACAAAAACAAATCAAATCAAATCCCCAATCAATAGTAAAAAATCAAACTAATATTTTAGGGATTATTCAACAACAAACCTCAGGAACATATCGTCCAGGCCATTTTTTTACAACTTCGTCCATTGGAAATATCTGATGAACTTAAATTCCACTGATCGAACATGAGCTTCGACAGTTTCTTCTATCTTAACCTTTTGGCTGATGTATCTTAATTTGTTCCATTATTCTTGACTAATCGGTGAATACTGATATGTTTAGTCATTAGAGTAAAAAGAAAAAAAAAATCTCCCCTTGAAAAGTAAATAG
Organism: Papaver californicum; assembly: GCA_023531435.1. NCBI lineage: Eukaryota > Viridiplantae > Streptophyta > Magnoliopsida > Ranunculales > Papaveraceae > Papaver > Papaver californicum. The sequence continues at coordinate 387,893 of JAJJMC010017500.1, forward strand.
TGTTAAAAATATAAAATATTATTCATGAGTACGGTAATCTAAACCCCGACTTACCAACTCTTAGCTACGAGCAGTTACACTCAACATCATCTACTAAACAAAATACAACAAAAAATAAAAAAATACCAATAAACAGGATATCATGGTTTTATACCTTACATGAGTTTATTATTACAGCCACAAAACTTCCAAATAACTAATATCAATATCCATGAACTCTATCTGCCGCAGTTGTTGATCACAAACATATGCAAAAAAAAAAATACACATACAAACCATTTATTTATGAATATAAATAATAAATTATAAAACACTAATAACCTAAAACAAAATATTAGATTTATCACCTCATCTTTACATGACCCTGATACATCTTGATTTATCGTCAATATAGTGAGAAAAGGTACCACCAGCATGTGCAGATCAATCATCACCATTAACCATAAAATTCAGGCATCAAAATCCGATATTTATTAATAAAGAACAAAAACAAAAAAAAAACAAAAACAAAACCCTAGCAGGAAAAAAAAACAACATGAAAGTGATGAGACCTTATCTATGATCGAGTGCTTTATATAGAGAGTATCCAAGCCCATAATTTCCATTAAAAAAAACTCGACTTAAAAGAAAAAAATCCCTAGTTATGGAAACAACACCCTAAAAGTTAGGAAACTTTTGTAGTTTTGGATAACTTCATTATTCTCATATATCACCGTAATTAGTGGTTGCAAACATTTTTGTATAAAAAATATCCAACATATCAAGACATAATAAAATTATAAATCGGCCTTATTTAATCTATTTTTTATTTTAGACTTATTTTATTATTAATTATGGTATGAACAAAATTAAGAAAAGTAATAGAAAATCAGGTTTATTATTTTGTTATTGCTTGAATTTTTGTATGCACGTTTTCGTTTTAGCTCGTTTTAGATTTCAATTCTTGCTTCAATTTTTTGTTTCAAATCCTAACAATTCTGTAATTTTTGACTTTTGGACAGGATCACTACAATAATTATTCGCAAAAGAGAGACATCGTTTGATTCAAAGGTTAGTACCCTACGGCTAATTGGATTAAATTTTTTTAAAATTCTCATCGGAAGTGTAATTGGTAGGAATAGTTTATTCTGTAGATTTAATTGATAGAATGGAGTTGTAATTAGGAAAAGATTCATTTTAAGAACTATAACCGGACATTGGACAAATAGACATTTATTTTAAAATTTTTTATTTATTTTGTGATTGATGCATGATTGATTAAATTTCTTGATTTTATGATGAAATCACGATGAATAACATGTAATTTTGGAAACAATTTATTTTTTGAGATAATTGCTTTAGGAAACAAAAAATAAGTTTTCCATAAAAAAAAATCTCATGGGGTCAGAATTTTTTACCCACGTTTTTTATTGGATCATGTCAATTAAACTTCCTTTTAAACGTCTTGTAGGGTTAAAATCAACCAAAAACTCCGATGAATGAGAGTGTTCGAAAAAATTATGTTATTATATAAAGAATGATCCGATTGAAATGTCATATAAACTCTAGTCATATAATGCATAAAATCCGACTCTGATTTTATAAATTCCTTTCAATATAATGCTTAAACGTTTCAACTTACCAAATAAGTTAGGTTCGCTTCGCATTTAAGTATGCGAATATTTTCCAAGGATATCTAGCGGGTCTCATTTTCACAAACGTCTTTCAGAAAGCAATGGATCACTAAACAAAACAAAAATCAATTGAAGCTTGTACAAAGTACACTATTAGTAAAAGTTTGCCACTGGAATAAACGAAGCATCTGTTATTGGAAAGTTATGAGTTGGGATCTTTGGAGTTAAGGCACCATACCAGGAGACTACTTCTGGAGGAGGCTTTGTTGGATAATGGTATCGTTTGAATTGAAAAGTATTTTGCTTTCAAATTTGAGCCCACAGAGACTGGGCTCAGTAATCAGATAAAAACTTGAACTTAATAGAATTATGGGTGAGCATTTGGTCCGGAAACCGCGGATTTAATCGAGACCATCCATATTTTTACGGGTGAGTGCTCAAACCGTTCGTTAATAGGTTGGATACGGATAGAATTTTTGAAATCCAACGGATAATGGATTGGATCCGGATGGAACCTTAAAAATCCGTTGGACATCCGGACCCGTTAATACGTTTTTTATCAAACTTCTTTTGGTATAAATATGAAATTAGTATATTTGTTTTTTGTCAAATTCAGTATTCCTTTCATGTCATACTTTGATGAGCTTACAAGATACAAGACCAATATATGTATAAGTGGACATACTTGATCCCAAAGTACACCAAAAACATTTTATTTCAAAGGGATCGGGTTTTCTTCCTCTTCAAATTTTGAGTAACTTCAAAGCATTACACTTAAATTCAAATTTCAACCCTTAAATAATGTAATCTTACTTCTAAAACCATCTATAAAACTTGTTGGTTTTATTTATCTATTATAAACTTTAATTATAAAACAAGCTCATTGGATTATCCACATCCAATCCATTCAACCATTGAATGCAAATACGTTAGATGCGGAATTGGATGCGGATACCAAATTTAAAATCCCTAATTAATTAGATTGGATGTAGATGAGATGAAAATTGAATTCGGATGAGATGATGAAAACCGATCCATACTCGCCCATGCTCACCCCTAAATAGAACTTTTAAAAAATGATCCTCGAACGACAATAATGTATGTTTTCAATTTTTGCGCTTCCGTTCAATTCATATTAAATCTTCTACGCCATGTCCTACTCCCACCGTTTCTAGGTAGGTCTCGACGGTCAAAATCCCGTCTCCTCGACCAATTAGAACTCCTTGAATTCCTGCCACCTCCACCGCCACTAATACCAGTATTGTCCCACCCATTTCCATACTCCATATTCCTATCTGGATTAGAATACCGGATATCCTGCTCTCTCACATACTCATTTCTCTCCCACGAAGGTCTGCCTACTTCATTCCACTGCCATGACATTTGAGCAGCTGGCTCTTGTAAAGTTGGAACTGTGGCTGGCTTCATGCTGTGATTATGCATTTGCCCATAGTTATACGCTGCTTCTGGTTGCAGCAATGGTAGTGCTGCAGCCAGAATATTTTGTTGCAGTGAACTGATGGTGGATTGTTGTTGTACTTGATTAATATAAGGGCTAGTTCTTAGTTGTGCTTGCTGGTTGGAAAAGCTAGAGAGAGGGCTTGACTGTTGGTTTAGTCCTGATGCAAAATATTCAGGATTCAGTACTGGTTGATGGTGCTGGTTTGATGGTGACTGCTGCATGTGGTAGTTCATTATTGGATTTTCAGGCAGCATTAGACCTGTTGGATGGGGCTGGTCCGATATAGAAATTTTGTGAGCGGCAGCAAGCATAATCGATTGTGGAATGGGGTCCTTGGCAACTTCTGACCTCCATCGATTCTGCAAATGAACAAAATCAAGTTAAAAAAGAAAAGAAAAGAACACTACGACTGACATACTGAGAGGAACAATGGTTGGGACAAGTTTTTGACCCAATAATGGAAGGGTGAAGGTGTCGTGCACCCATGATGAGGAAAACCATTCATAATCTTGCCGTTCAACGGCAACGGAGGTATTACGAGTTCTGGCCTTGCGCAAGTGGATGATAATATCAAATCAATACCTTGGTAGTTTCTTAGGAAGATATATAAAAGTTTATTAACAGTTCAAATTACAAACCATTCTAATTTCTGATGGAGGAGTCGGAGAAGGAAGAGATGTCATATCCATATTAGTAGGGTGGTTCCCGCCAACAAACCCATTTGAAACTCCAGTGGTTTGGCCTAGTCCATTTTTCTTAATCATGTCAAGCAACTTAACTGTCTCCTCACTACTAATATTTCCACCTTGTCCAGAAGTTAATGCAAAAACCAAATCAGGATTCTTGAGAAGCACCGCCAATAATTCAAGATCAGGTTCTGGTTCAGCAACACTTCCAGTACTAACAGGAATCGAGTAAGAGGTGGAAGGTCTTGTCACGATTTCTTGATGGTAAGATGAGTTATTTTCTGCAGTTTCAACATCTAGAGGTTGTTCAGTTGGAATTTCTGGGGTTAGGGTATCATCATAATCCATTTCTTGATCCCATGGCTTCTTCGGATCAGATGGGATATCTTGAATCCTTTGATAGATGGTTTCTCTCTCCCTTCTCATCCTGTTGCTTTGAATTTCAACTTCTTTGCTATTTTCGCCACCACCAACTCTCCGTAGACTGTTGATTTTGATCTCTGCAGAATGGAGTATAAGTTTGAGAATTACTTTGTGTACATAACATAATTTCTCTGGCATAAGTAATTAAGCACAGAAATTAAAATAACACAATACTAAATTAGTAAAACAACAATCAAAAGGACAATTACAACTGACTTTAGAAAGTTTCTCAGATTTGAACTGTATTAGTAAGTTTTCCAAACCAGTAGTAAATTTTGGGAATGGAATTTCCTATCTTTTTGCACAAGCTTTACAACATGGCTAGACTTTCATTTTTGACTGACAATAATTTGATATCATGCCCAACTTTCCTTGAGCCATTAAAAGGAAAACCAAAATTTCCATTGTCTGATCTTTGTCAAGTTGGTGGATCACTTGAACCAAGAAAGAATATCTAAACAACCAATTAGAATGTGGTTAATTTTTGGCTAGCCAAGCTCTTTCCTCTTTTGCTCTCTCTTGCTCTCTTTTTGTGTTTACAAGTAACCCATTATTATAATATTATACAGACCAGTTATTTTTACCCAGTTGATTATTCAAAGTAATAACCAGATCATACGATTCACTAATACTACAGTTGGTAAATACTGACATCCTTTCTAATCCCAGAAAATGCTTTACATGTCATATATCTGCAGTGATGGATTATGTCCCCATCGTTCATTACCAGTCCCAAAAAGATACCAAACAAGAAATAATCGGACAGCGACTTGAAAGATTTCCTTCTATGAAAAGCTAACAGCAATCATTTGATGGTGAAGCAAAATGCCTATAGCAATCCAGAAAACACATGCAGTCTACAAAAGGCCACCTGGATACTCACATGTTTCAATGATCAAATCCAGGAATACTACGAAATCCTGAAGTACTGATTTACACCAGTTAACTTTTTCAGCGAGTTTATACTTAATCCAGTGGGTGCAAAAAAAATCTGCAAGCTGACCTCAAAGTTTGTCAGCAACTTGCAGGTTTATACACTACGAAAACGTGAAACATCACCTTTGATGCTCCAGAAAACGTGAAACATCACCTTTGATGCTCCAGAGATCACGTCTTCTGTTTTCTGAGTATTTCTTAAATAATATTTACTGTAAAGCACTTTCTTGAAGTTTATGTAATATTGATTGAGAAGGTTAAAATTTTCTACATGAAAGTCATTTGATGAACAGTGAAGATAACCACGAAGAAGACCAAAGAGTACTAGTGTACCTGGTGGCATCTGCCATGAGATTCGATCCCTCTTCAACTTATCCAGTGAGGGACAATTCTGGGAGCTCAAGCTCAGCTTTGAACGAATTGACGTTTCCGGCAAGGTAGTAGTAGTTTGTGAGGGAATTACTAAAGGTTTTCTGATATCCTCAATTTCTGGCCTAGCAGGAGAATTTCCTGATGGAAGTACTACAGGTTCTCGCATTTCCTCGAGTTGGGGCCTAACAGGAGAAGTTTTTGATGGAAGTATTACGGGTTTTCCCATTTCCTCAATATGTGGCCTAACAGGAGAAGTTACTGATGGAAATACTACGGTTTCTCTCATTTCCTCGATTTGTGGCCTAACAGGAGAAGTTTCTGATGGAAGTATTACAGATTCTTCCATTTCCTCAATTTGTGGCTTAACAGGAGAATTTTCTGAGGAAGGTACAGATTTCCTTATTTCCTCAATTTTTGGCCTCACAGGCGAACTAATTGACAGCGAAAGCAAATGTCCAGGCAGAGAAACTGATGCCCTGCTTGGACCTTCGGTCTTTAGCTGTTGATTTTCTTTAGGGGATGATCCACTCTTTCCATATTTGCTCCTCACGAACATTGCCCGCATCTTGGCTTTTTGAATATCATCAGCTGACATGGGACGACCTTGGTTTGAATTAACAGGTCTTGCAACCTGAAGGCTTCTGTCAGTGGTGTTCCGTCCCGGCTGTTCCACGAGGAGAACTTTTCGCCGTTCTCTTGATTCTAAAACTAGTTAAGGAAATGAACTGTAGCATTTCGAAAAGAGCATGCGACTACAAATGGAGTCGATTCATGAATAATGCCCTATATCGTGGAATTCAGTTTGCTTTCTTCACCAATAGTACTTTGTGGTTCTTATATACAAAATGCAAATAAAGCAAGCTTCCTCACCTAAGTAAATAGTCTTTTTTGTCAGTTCATATTAAAGAGAGATCATGTCGTTCCAATGTGTTAAATAGTAGCCATAATGTTTAGGTACCATATTGTTGTGTTTCTCCACGTTAATCCAAATCCAAGAGAAGTGCATGAATAGAATAGCATGAGACCACATTCACCAGTACACTAGTGTATGTAAGAGAGTCTGTCATTCCATTCTCCCCCTTAAGTAAAATATTTGAACACACTTCTCTGATCTATGCCAAAATATGTTTTACCTTCAAAACAAGGTTCTGCCATAATAAGGGTTACTAATACCTATAGATTTCAACGCTCTTAGTGAGAATTCAACCTACATCTAAATAATAACAGTTACTGAGCCTACCATTACCTTAATCACTTTTTTGTATATTTCCATTGAATGCTGATCTGGCGATAATCTGGGAAATAGATAAAAATGCCTTGAAGAAAGTTTATAAAGGATACGGAAAGATGTGCCGCGCATGTTTCGCTTATTTGTATCATCTCCGGGAGCTGCAAGCAACTTTAGTGTCTGGGGAGGTTCTGGTTTCCTGTAAATAAGAATGAAGGCATAACAATAGAAAAGTTCTATCAGCCTAAAGAAACATCAACTTGATTAAGAACACATTCGAAGGCTGACTGGATTTTATTTTCTATTCTTTTATATACTTTGAACGATGTCTAATACGTTTCTCTAGCAGAATCTCATTCACTAATGGAGGGTCTTTCGTTAAATAATAATAACAACTGCATATCAAACAAAGCACCATCTATATATGTTTTACGAAGCCAAATTCAGCAGACCAAAAGGCCCTGGGTTAACAGTTAATACCTGCAATTTTCTGAACCTTCCAAACTAAAAGCAACAATGTCCTCCTGTATAGCATGAAACAGAAGTAAGAAACATTTAAAATACGCAACCGTCGCTCGCAGGCATAATGTCATAAAGCACTTACAGGGATATCAACATTCGACTGCATTTCATTGTTAATCATCTCAGCGGTCCTGCAGAAAATTGACAGCATTGTTACAAGAAATTGACGGGACAAAAGGTTGTATCAAGAGAAGGCATATATTTACCTCTGTTTTCTTGAAATGCCTCTCTGTATATTGTTACGGGAACCCGTATGAGAGGGTTTATTCAAGGTGTGGCTTCTAACAAATAGTTTGCTCCATCTTGTCAACAGAACTTTTGCTCTGTTTGATATGTCTGATCTTCAAATCAGATAAATGAGTTTCAAAGGTCACAGACAGAAAAGATAAAAAATACAACTTAGGTGACAAACTAGAGTTGCAATATGCTGTTGCTGTAGTTCTCAAGAAAATATATAGTGCAAACACATGATCATAGTTTTTAATGAACATCCTTGTTACTCAATGAGAGGATACACATTTGCATGTATGTTGATTGGGGCTAGGCGTCGGGTATAAAATATGGAATAATACCCCTAGAAAAATATAACTGATACTGATGCAATATTTTTTTAGTGCAAATTATAATCTGAATGGAAAAGACCCAAAATAGAAGACTGCCTTAAATCTTGTGAGAGAAGTAAGTTTTCTTAAAGAACTCAAGAAAAAGACGACGCCTTGGCTGGCAAGGGGCCCCAGGAAAAAGAGGCTACTTTGACGCCTCGGCAGCACCCCAACAGCGCCCTAGACGAAATAGATAATAACCTTGTTGTATAATAAGGTCAGTCACTAGTTATAGGCGTGATAAGAGTAAATAATTATCGAGAAAGCAAAACATCATACAAACCATTGTAACATAACACACCTGATGTTCGGTAAAACCGCAACCTATTAACAGTTTGCAATACTGCCGACATCTGAAGAGGAAGAGCTTTTTGTAATGGAAGGTGACAAAGTACCTGTGCAATCATGATATGGTGAGACACATATCATGAGGAGATTACAGTGTACCAAATACAACGTAATTATGTATTGCAATAGATACCTTAAGAATAACAAGAAGAGCAGTGGTTTGCTCTTCAATAGCTGCATCACTTAACCAGGCCGCCAAAATCATCAGACCACCTTTGGTTAAAAACCTGAATAACAATTAGAGAACGAATATCAAGCAAAGAACTATGGACCTGCATAATCGACTCAAAGGCAGTTGATGAGAAGTAAAGTACCAGTATAGAACTGAAGCATTTTGTATACGCATGATCCACTCCATCAGCTTCACCTGCCCGGAAAATGTCTCCTCTTTCCGCATCATATCAAAAATATTCTCAACAAAGTTTTTATCAGAAGCATCTACTCCAGGAAAGTTTTCCTCTTGCAATGAACTGGAAGGTCCTTCTTGAACATCCATAGGGTCCATAGTGTTTAAGGGAGTTCTATCAATTACAGAATCTAAATGAGCTTCATCAATAATGGTATTCAGAGGAGCTTGATTGATATTAGTGTTTAACGGAGCTGGATCGATAATAGGGTTTAAGAGAGACCGGTCAGCTATTGGGTCTGAGGGAGCTTGATCATTAATAGTGTCCAAGGGAGCTTGATCATCAATATAGTTCAAGGGAGCTTGATCAGTACTGGAGTTCAAGGGAGCTTGGTCAATAAGAGGTGCAGATGGATCAGAACCAGTGAAGCATCCATCTTGAAGTGTCTTAGGTACATCAATCTTAATTGCCTTCTCCCTTGCCAAGCGAACAAACTTCCTCACTCTTGAACGTTGACTAGTAAAATACTCTCGAACCTGTTATTATCAATCAAATACTTTACAGTCAGCAAACTTTCATAGAAGACACTAGACAGCCGAGACTAATAAGAGTTAATTTCGTGATTGACAAAACAGGACAACATAAAATAGACAACTGAATTCGAGAAGAGTAACTACCTGTGTTAATGTAACACCACAATGAGCACTTATTTCACGAGATTCCTTCTTACTTATCGTATCTTTGATAGAAAAGACTGATTGCATGTACTTTACTGCTTTGGGATTAAGCAAATCCCTAGGCTTTTTACCTACAACAAAGTTTCACTCATAACCAACGAAATATATCCTAAATCAGTAATGAGGGAACACAATCTCAATACAGTGACACACAGAAACAAATCCACATTCAAAAAATACAAATATGTAAATTTGCTTACCAATATTAATCGATAACGCACCAGCTGCCTACAAAAGAACAAAGTACAAAAACTAAAAGAGTTAGTTAACGTACAAAACAACCCTTACTTAGTACTTTGTCAACAAATACCCTAGTTCTTGATACAAAGTTTCAATTTTTCCCACGAACTCGTAACAAATGTACCTAAAAGCCCCAAATTACATAATATATAGAAAAAATTCTTACCATTTCTTGAGAAAGAGGATTAGCACCGGTAAGTTTACATTGTGTTACAACAATATTTTGAAGCTGATCAATCTGACTATGAAATAGGTCTTTTTGTAATTCCAAGAATCTTTGCAAAGACTCTGTGGAATTCCCAATATCTACTTCCATTAGAGTAGTAGTCAATAAAAACCTCTCCTTTCGGTGATTTCAAAGATCGATGTAACATAGATATTGAGTATTAGGTTAGGGAAACCCTAAATTTAAAACTCATTATGAAACTCTTGTTACTGAAAAAAGGTTAGGGTTTCTTTTTTTCTTCGTGGGAGATTGGGTTTGACGGGGAAGAAGAGAGAAAGAGAAGGGAGCAGAGTGAAGAGATATGTCGCGAAATCTTAGTAGTTTTCTTCGTCGGGGATGAAAGCACCTGAACAAGTTTCACGCGCGCTGAGAAAAGAGGTGAACAAGTTTATCCGAGTGTGTTCGACGTTGTTTGTGTTTATTCTGGTTTTATTTGTTGCGAGTCTTGTGACTCGTTTTTGTGCCTACTTTTCTGAGTGAAACCTTTGTCTTTTTTTTTCATGGACGGACATTTTTATTATGGTTTTGGGTTCTCCGGGTTTAGTTTGGTATTATTGTGAGTTTTATAAAGCATTTTTCTATTGTGCAGTACAGTGTAGTGTAGTGTTGAAAAAACAATATGAACATTTGGTAAAATATAAACTAAAAGTTGATTAAAAAAATGATCAAATTGTGTTTGATAAAATATCAGGTTCAACTATTGTTATTGTAGGCTGAACAAATGATAAAAACAGATATATCTCTGAAAATAGTTTTATCCAAAATTATTGGATAACTTAATTTTTAACTTTTAAATATTTATATAATGTTAAATTTACTAATAATCTTTATTATTCATATACAGGGATTTTAATGCAACCACCTTGACAGCTCTTGTACAACCGCTAGAAATCACAACCGCTCTGATAGCGGAAACTTGGGCCATGTTGTTGGCGTCGAGATCAGTACTGGATAGACAATAAACCAAAGTCCAATACGAAACGGATTCAAAAAACTTGGTTCGTTTTATAAGAACTGATACGAAACCACCATGGTACATATCCAGCATGATCTCAGAAATCAAATAACAGATAGAACAAATCCCGCAACACGTCGTCAACCATAACTACAAAGAAGGCAATCAAGCAGCAGACGCCCTCGCCAACCATGCTACAGACAAAAGTCAATCAGAAACAAATTCGAGTATCATATGTGACCATTTTATACCTCCCTTTCTTTGTAATTTTATATATAAAAACTTTATAGGTATTTCTTAATAAATTTAATGTTTTAAAAAATATATATAATTTGAAAATGAAAAACAAAAAAAATAAGAATTAAATATATGGAATTAAAAATTAATGGTATTGTTATGTATAGTTGATGGTTGACCATCGGTCAAGACAGCCGGCAAAGGCAAGGCATCTATGAGACAAAGGCAAGGCATCTATGAGACAAAGGCATATAGGATAAAGATTATACATGACAAACATGTAATTTCCTAACGATGGTGATAATGACACCTGTGCTATGAAGTGGCAATATATAACTCAGCCATATATCTATACCCTAGCCTATATATATCCTTTTTATGGGTAGTTAATTATATTACGGATGGAACTAAACGAGAGCTTCTCATTCCTCCTCTATTTCATTTTCTCTTTCTAATTATATTTTTTGACTATTGCCAACTATATACAGTACCTATGTATATTTAGAGAGAGGGATTATTCGTAAATAAGCATTCATGTGTCGGTAAATTTGATATAAATAACATAACATATTATCAGCACGAATTCAGCATGAATTGATCTACAACGATCGACATGGAAGCTGACAATACATAAACGGATAATTCTCTTTAATTATTGCATATTTAATTTAACTATTGTTAAATAGTTTTATGCAAATAATTTTTACTTTGTCTAACTTAATTTTTATTTGATTAGGACTTGTTAAAAGAGAAGTTAGACATCCCACAACATCTTGTATATGTTATGGAAGGGATAAATCATTATTGCGGCATATGAAGAGATATTCGTATAGGTACGTAATAAAATAACTCATATTTGCGACAATACTTTATTTCCAAATTTAGCCAAATATTTGAGTTTTGTGGTGTTTGTTATTTTCCTCATTAGTCGAATAATTGAAGGTTTCTCCGCGTCCTTTTTGGATGGCGTAGAAAATAAACTTTCCTTCGTTGTTTTGCCACTGATTTTTGCGGTATATAGTTTGGCTTGAATTTAGAGAAGAAATATATGTGTCGTATAAATGCTACGACGGGCAATAAGGAGAGCGGCAAATTTTTGCGCCCTTATGCGTCTCCGCTAGCTTTACGATATGCGTAATATATACACCTCTTATATCAACGAGCTTTAAAAAACTAGTGCATATTATGCACATTGTATATGTTGTGATAGCAACAACGAGAGCCTATGTATTTTAACCGAGCCTCGTAGATATACAAACGTCGAGAGATAGTGAATGTTGTATTTCTTTAAATGATATTAAGAGTTAATATCTAGTTTTCTCATCGCCTAAGCTATTACCGAAAATCACAAATTTGGAAAATTAAATTTTCATTAGTGCATATGCAAATAAGTTTATTTTCAAGAAATTGATAGACACGGCAAATGAGGAAAATGCAAAATATGGTAGGAATATTTAAATATGGGAACCACAATTAGTTCTTCGGGTTTAGGGACCTGATTAGCACCGTAGCACTAGAAGTGAAAAAATACAGAACGGTAGCATTATAATTGTTAAATAAGCCATCTTTGAGCATGGTCGAGCTCTACTATCGTTGTGACATAAAAGACACAATACAGGCACCTGAAACGTTGTTTAGTTTTGATAATATCTATCGGTCGTCTTGGCAGGACTAGGACTGATATTGAGATAGTGTCTATATTCACATAAGTTATCTTACAGTTTACTGTGGATTTTACATGACAATGTAAATTCTTAAAATTATTTCAACTAGACGGTAAACGAGAGAGGAAACCTGATCATTTATCTCTCTTGGGTTACGTGTTATCGTATTAGTACCCAGTTGCTACCTTGATGATGTGATAAAATATAGTGGTAAAAAGAGGTTCGATTCTCAAACTTGTGAAGATTTAATTTCAGACCTAATTTTAATAAAAGAAAATAAAATAGATTAAAATAAAGATGACTTTTTAAAAATATGGGGAAGAACTAGGATTCAGGATTCCACTTTTAACCAATAAATCAAGTGATAGTAATTTTAATCATGCAATTAAAACATTTTATTTTGATTCTAAAGCATTGCAAAATAGATTTTTAAAACAACAACTGTATAACACAAGCATGGAGCATCTAGGGACCTAATCCGAGGCATGCACCATCTAACGGAATCACAATTGCTTAATAAAAAAAATTTAAATCAATTTTCAATCAAGGCAATTAATCATAAATAAATTGCATAAATAAATTAATTAAATACATACCACTTAATTATTGGAGAAAAAGCTTCCTCCGTCATCCCAGTGATGGTGATTAGCTCATTGTAGAGAAAACACACTCAAAATAATCTTTCATTGCTCAAGAAGTGTTTACAAAGGCTAAAAGGAAGTAACACAGCTGATTTGATACGCTTTTAAGCGTTACAGTGAAGTGGTTCAGCGTGTTACAGCAGCAGAAAAGCAACATGAAACAAGCAACTGATATAAGTGTCTCTGTTTAAACAGTTAAGCAGCTTAAACTACGACTGTTCAACAACAGTATCAGCGATAGAATCGTACTGTCGTCTGTCTTCTTCTTCTCCGGCAACAGCAGCAGCAGCAGAATTGTACGGGAGCTCTCCAAGCTTTTTCCTCCCTTTTCTCTTCACTTATCTTGGTATTTATAGGGTATAAAAACCCTAGGAAGTGTTCTAATCCCAATAGAAATATTTAATCCTTATCCAAATCCTATTCTAAATCTCCACAGCGTGAATATCATTTTCCGGCTACAACTCGGATTTGAAGCAGTTTTTCCGGCTTTAATCTCTGTTTCTTCACGTGTTTAATCTTGTTTTCATCTCTACTTGCTTTTGGTTCAAATTAAAAGTCCAAAAATCCCAAGAATCACGTAAAATATGTTCACAGCAATCTTCTCTTCGTGAAGCAAAATTTCCCGCCATTTTCGTTTCAAAATTCAAAGAAGGGTGCCCCCAATCCAAAATGTGGGTGCCTTTATCACTTTTCCCGGGTGCCTTTAACACTTTTCGAGCCAATTTTTTCGCAAATGTTTATTTCTCAAAAATACCTACAAAGACATAAAAAGATATAA
>JAJJMC010017500.1:416148-459989 GCA_023531435.1 Papaver californicum
TGGAAGAGTAAGAACTGGAATATTTTGGTTGATTACGACACGACCAAGTGACTAGACGAGTGAAGTTTTCCCGTCTATTATAAAAAAAATCACATGGACATGGAAAGATTTTCACTTTAGGAGTTTATTTAGTCTTTTAATAATTAAAACCTAGGTATGACCCTATTTTAAAAGTTTAATATTGAATTAAATAACCAAACGGAGAAAGATCTCCCGTTTGACACTATACGGCTGATGTTCACCCATCCAGTGAAGACTGTGGCACACTCCTTCGATTGAAGGTGTATAATATACTTTGAGTGAAAGACCCTCTCCTCCCTACCCATAGTGGAGTCTAATTAGCTCTTTTTGGGTGAAACTCATTCACTTTGAATGAGAACAATCTACCCATAGCCCTTGCTCTTAGACCAAGTCCTATGGACAAGGCAAATAATCCAATTTGCTTATTTTGAACCACTATGGACAGGGAAAATGGGCAAACTGGCATATTTACATGTTTGTGATAAACATATTTTTGTGTCTAATTTGTCCGTAATTATCTATTTTGATAGTGCTCGATTTTATACTTATTGTGTGATTTTATATGTTTGTAGGTATTTTTGAGAAATAAACACTTGTAGAAAAATCGGTTAAAAAAATGATAAAGGCACCCCCGGTAAAAATTACTAAAGGCACCCCAGGAGTTCTGATAAAGGCACCTGCATTTTGGATTGGGGACACCCCCTTCTTATTTCAAAAACTCAAAAATGGCGGGAGCCTTTCTGACGTGTGAAGAGAGTTTCTGATTGTATTTCAAAGACGAAGTTTATGGAGTTTAAAGTCTGTTTGGATATCTAAAAGGGAAAATAAATCAAAGAAGGTTAAAAACACATCATAGAAAAGAGTTTCATGCCGTAAAACTTGGTTGGAAACACGTATGCAGCCGGAGAGTGAATTGATTTCGGATGTGGATTAACTCGAGTTTTGATCTGTTTTGGAGAGTTGTTTTTAATCCTTATCAAATCAGGAGAAGATATTAGGTTTACAAAACCTATAAATAGCGCAACAGATCGAAATCAGGGAGGAGGAGAGCCACGACCGAAAAATTGGATGGAGGAATTTTCTTGGAGATTCCTTGCTCTGGTGGTGTAAAAAAAGGTTGTATCAATTCATAAAAGAGGTTAGGAAGGTTGGGTCAAGCTCAGGAAGCTAAACAGAGCGAAGAAAATCAATTCAGAAAATTATGTGTTGCTGCTTCTGAAGAGACGGGAAGAACAGAGAAAGGCAACAGTTTCTTCAACCCATCAACAACGTTTATTTTCAGGCTTGCAACACTTATCTTCAGCTGCAACGGTTTCTTCAACCCATCAACAACGTTTATCTTCAGCTTCGCAACATTTATCTTCAACTCCACTGCAATAGTTAATCTGTAACGCCCGGAAAACGTTGCAGATTTCCTGTTTCATTATTTTTAGCTTCTTTTCTTCTTTTTAAGCACTTTTGAGTCATGTACCAATCTTTTGAGAGGGCGTTTGACACGAGGAGCTAGACCCCATTGTTGGGGCGACGGAGGAAGCTATTTTTCCAATAATAAAGTGGTAATTCTTATTTTATTATATTTTTGTAATTCTTTTATAATTATTTGCTTTGAATTAAATTTGAAAAAAAATGATTTTTATCAATTAGTTGTGTATTCTTTTGATGGGTCATGCTGAGTCGAGAGCTTTTGATGTCTCATACTTTTGATTTATAGCTAATATTTTGGAAACCTAATTTTGGCAATATTTTGAATAAATTGAATATATTGAATTACAAAATAAGTATTAATATTTAATCACTTGAAAAATTGGCTAATGGTAGAATCCTTAGTCTCAGTTCTTTCCACAATTCTTGAATCAATTCTACTTTAATTTTCTTTATTTTTAGTATTAAAAATTAGGTTTAAAAATCAAATCTTTACAAGTCTGAGTATCAAATCTTTTACCACTATTTCTAAAACACATCAGTTTGCCCATTGCGACAGAGTCTCTTTCGAGCAATGGAGACTCTGTCGCTGAGTTCTGATCTCAACCGCTTATTAATTTTCCATCCAAGGGTCCCTATACAATTTCTAATTTCGATCATGACCTTTCATTATTGTAAATCCAACTACTATTTTTGATTTTATGTAATTTAACATTAATCACTTATAATGTAACTTAATTTTAATTATATGTAATTTATTTTCAAAATGGATAAGCAAGCTGAATAATTTGATTAAATTAACTAAAACTATATTAAAAAACTAATCTCCATTACATTACATTCAATTAATTCACTATACTATATTTTTTTAGAAGATATAAATTTGGGCAGTAAAACTTTAAATAAACACTTTAATAAAAATATCAGACAATCTTTGACCTCCTGTTTATCTTCATTCGACGTAACTTCCGATTGATGCGTTCTTGAGAAGATTTTTCTTGGTTTATGTGAGAAGTATTATGGTTAACTTTCAAATTTTAGTTGCCTTCATTTTGCTTGTCTTGAATTCTTCTTTGTCTTTTAACTGCAGATTTGACTTGGTTAACATCCAAAACTTGAATATTTCTTTGTATTTTTTATCATTTTTTATCATTTTATAACCATCATATATCTTACTAATAGCACATTCAAGTATGACTCCGGAAAAATAAAGCGTAATTTCTATCATTTGATTTTTTTTTTGTAAATAATTAAGAATTTTAATTAGAAGAATTGTGTAAAAATTATGTGTAAACAAAATACAAAAAGTTAACGTATTTATAGAGTTACAACATTTAGACAGATGCTTCCGTTGTGAACTTTCTTTTAGGAAAGTCGAAACCAACGAGAAGGTTAAAAGAGACAAAGTACGGTACTATATGCCACCTCATAAAGAACCCTTTACCCTTACAACTCGGGGCCAAAGTGAAGCAAAAGCTATGCCATTCAGATTGGACTCAGTCCCTTCTCCGTGTCATAGCTCCTTTCAATGTCCGAGTTCCCCGAACTTGACAAATCTGTAGCTAGAAAAGAGGCCCGCTGCTCTTACGACCAAGTACATTCTTCAATGGACTTTACCTGCCATGAATTTCAAATTGCTAGCTTTCAAGACCAACGCACTACCAATTTCATAATTCAAGACTCAGATGTTCTTTCTTTTCGACTAGTAAATGCTAAAATCCAAAAAAGATGTTTACATCCCATCTGAAAGAGCACTAACTGGGACTTCTTAGACTCAATTGGTCATTGACGACCAAAACTTAATCGAGACCAAAACTCTGTCGCTTGGTTAAATCTAGGTCGTTTACCATCTTTTCTATAGTGACGCGGCTAATTTACCCTATCGCCTAGCATGGCAAACTAGCCCATTTGCCCGGCTGGATAACTCTCTTTTACCCAGATGCAATCGCGCTCAAAAGTTATGTCCATCCCTCACGCCGATAAAAAAAAAAGCATAAACATTTCCCTTCCATTTTTCCCTTCCGTCTATCTACTGTCGTCTCTCACTGATCATCGCCATCTCCATTACTTTCTCTCTCTAAAAAAACTTGAGAGAGAAAATGGCAACAACAACGACAAGAAGTTCATCGGGATTAAGTTATCCAGAGAGATTTTATTCGGCAGCTTCTTATGTTGGATTAGGTCAATCTTCCTCAAATTCGAACTCATCTACATCTAAATCACCGATCTCAAATTTCAAAGATGAAACTGCTTTATTACTATACGGATTATATCAACAGGTAAACTATTCGTTCTAACTTCTTATTAGATCTACTATACCCGTAGCATATCTGAATTTGTTGTCGACTGCCACATTATCTTTGTACAATCTCATTATTCAAGTCGCATTGAAATTTGGTTATCACCTTGAGATTTTATTCAAAATACAGCTAGATCACTGGATCTTATGATATGTAGCTGATAGGATCTTTACACCAATGAATTTTGGTTTTTGAGGTTTGATTTTGGCGGGAATTTGCTAAAAGTATTGAAATCTGAATGTAGAGTTTTGATCAGTCATATATGTTGAACTAATTGCAGGCAATAGTTGGACCTTGTAATGTTCCGAAACCTCGAATCTGGAGTCCTACGGAGCAAAGCAAATGGACCAGGTTTACATTCATAATAAGCAGATACTCAATTTGGTTTTAAATTTTGAAATTTTTAGCTTTTAAGTATTTTCTTTATCTCAAAGATGGTGTTCATGTGTTCAGTTGGAATGGGCTCGGTATCATGGCTTCAGTAGAAGCGATGCGTCTTTTTGTGAAAATCTTGGAGGTAAATGCAGTTTTTAATGGTTTAGTCCTTTTTGTGTGGTTTTTCTTTTAGCTGATTACGTCTGGGTTGTTTTTTTGTCCAGGAAGAAGAGCCAACATGGTATTCAAGAGTGCCAGAATTTGTTACTGAGCCTCTTGTAGATGTGGAAATGAATGTGAGTCTTAAAACTTTAAAGTTCATAATGTTGTATTTTTGTGATCAATCTAGTAGCTATATTTTGATTGCTACTCTTATTAGATACAAAAACATTTTTGTGAATCCCTTGTGGTTCACAGTTAACTGATTTCGTCCTCACGTTGAGCTGACATTTAAAACTGGCAATATATGTACTATCTCCTGCCTATGCTCATCAACCTTAACTCATAAGTTATCTTAAATATTGTTATAATTGTGATATCGCAACTACACTACGTAACCCTGACTCCTGGAAGTACAGTTTAGTTTGCACAATTCGTTCTTTATTACTTTAGTAGCTTGGTAGCACCTTCTCTTTGTTGCTCATCACCTATGTGATAATGACATGGGTACGAGTGCCATTGTGTGACACTGGTACTGGCTGTCCGGCAGAGCGAGCTCAAATTGAGGGGGACCAGGGAAAAGAAATACATTAATGCTTTAAGTAGGCGAAGACATATCTCTGGCCCAAATGAAATTTGGTACAAGAGATCTTTTGAAAGTTAAAAAAAAATCAGGTCCGGTTTCAGTTCCTCGTACCTCAGTTGTCTCTAGGTTTCTGTGAAATCTAAAGGATAAAGGAGACTGCAGGATCCAGTGCAGTGTCCACCAGTGTCGAAACAGCCTTTTTTTTCTATGGTCCTGCTGTAAAAGTGCAGTTATTTATCTTTAATCAAATAATATTCTCATGACTCAAAAGGATTTATGCGTATCCCAAACTGCCTATATATTTAAGAAGTGCTTTTGCTATTTTTTTCTAATTCTTTGGGAGTGACGTGCTTTTATGCTCCCATCTTTCCAATTGCTTAATCTAGACATGAATTCGTTGATTTGGTGTATCTCCTTCAAATCAATTAACTACACCCTGTCTGGTCCTTTCTAAAGTGGCTGCACATATTAAAGTAAACTATTGCGATAAGGAATTTAGTGAAGTTTATTGAGGCAATTACTAATTTGAGTAATTTCTTCCCTGAATATTCATACAAAGTCTGCTAAGTACATCTTCTTCCACTAAACACCTAAAGGTTAATTGTTATACTTTTATTGGTCTCTTGCAGAATACAAAGATGAAGTCAGTTGCTCCAAACGGAAACCATTTTCCCGAACCAAAAACCATTTCCACCGAAAATGGCATCCTTGCTGAGGCTCAGGATGAGGATGTTGTCACAGAAGGCGTTGGTTCTATTGCTGTCTATGATCAATGGATTGCTCTTACAGTATCTGGTCAACTCCCAAAAGCGCGCTATGAGGTATCAGTCCTGTACTTGTGTTTTTGAGCAGAGCTAGTTAGCTTGAGATTTTTGCTACAGATTTGTTATAAAAGGGAAATATTTTCCATACATTAAGAACTTGATTCTGTAGTCGAGTTATTAACTTAGACTTCTGCGTCCATGCAGCATGCTGCAGCTGTAGTTCAAGACACAATGTATGTATTTGGGGGAAACCACAATGGTCGTTACCTTAACGATCTTCAGGTATGCAAGTATGCTTTGTAGAGCTCACTTATAATTTGCCTCACATTCAAATCATACCACTGTTAAGTAGTTACAATGAAATTCTGTAATCTGTCACCCCTTCATCTGATACCTTTGCAGAGCTACCCGTGAGGGAATTTTGAAGACTTAACATCATTATAAATTCTGGATATATACTTATTTATTTGGTTTTTGTTGATATCAAAATCTATTGGATCTTTAGTTGTTTAATCTTGCATCTAGGTTGCTAACTGTAATATGTTTTCTTTGTTTATGTGAATAATGCAGGTCCTCGATTTGAGAAGTTTGACATGGTCCAAGGTTGAGGTTAGCGCAAAACCAGAATCTTCAGATGTGTCTCCAGTACCTGTGGCTCCCTGCGCAGGCCATTCCTTGGTTAGTATGGCATGGGTTTCTTTATGAATCTTAGGAAACCAGCTTCTGTATATCACTATTATATTTGCTTATATCCTTAGAATCCTGTGCACTATACAATGCCCATTTGAAAATACTTATCAGTTTTTCTGTCGGATAGATACCATGGGAAAACAAGCTTATATCAATTGCTGGTCATACAAAAGATCCTACCGAGACTATCACAGGTTGGCCTTAAATCGACATTACGTTTGGTATTCCATAACTGTTATATTCCTCTACCTTTATATTAATATTTATTCTCCATGGCAGTAAAGGCATTCGATCTGCAGTCTTCTACTTGGTCGACATTAAGAACTTACGGAGAACCACCGGTATTTCATATGCCCCTTTACTTGCAAATGGTTGACACTTATGTTTCAGCAGGATGTTTTTTTTTCTCTTTTTTCCACAGTGAAATTGTACCATTTTGATGTTGTAACATACTCTCTGTATTGGTGCACTTTGGCACTTTATTATGATGTTCCAGACTGCCTAGTTGGTAGAGCCTTTCATTGATAATTTAAAATATCACATCCGTAACTTTATAACCAGTTTATATATCATGCATTGCCCCTCATTAGTGGAAAATAAAACTCGTTAACGATTCTAACCTAAATTTTAAGGTGCTGATGCTGATCAGAGTTTTGTCAATTAGGATATGACTTCCTGGTCATGTGTTTCTCGTTGTGAAGATGATTAACACCCGGTTCTTCAATATTTTTGGAATTTTCTACTACGTCAGAACTAGCCTTTGTTCATATATTAAGTCACAACTTGCAAGGTCTTGTTAGATATTATGCATTGTGCCTTATTTTTTATGCTGTTTCTAGAGAAGTTCTCAAACGTTGATTTGTAATTTTCCAGATCTCACGCGGAGGTCAGTCTGTGACGCTTGTTGGAACTACTATAGTCATATTTGGTGGTGAAGATGCAAGTAGATCTCTCTTGAATGATTTGCACATTCTTGATCTTGAAACAATGACCTGGGATGACATAGATACTGTGTAAGTGGCTTGTATAACTTCTGACGGACTGAGTTCTCTTTGTGGGTCGGTCAAGCTTCAATACTATCGCATCATTTGTGGTTGCCATCCTAGAGTGAAAGCAGATATTGGCATGACATCTCAACAGTTTTATCTTGTAGTTCTTTTATTTGCTTGTCCATGAACTTTTTATTGTTGTACGAAAAACTTACCTCATAGAAGAAGGCCTACCTTAGTAACGTGATTGTCTGTGGGATGATTTTTTCTTTCAGCATACCTTAATTGTCTTTCTCATTAATCAACCCCCTGAACATACAGTACTTATCGTTCCTATGCTTTAGAAGGTCTACCTCATATTGGTTTCATTGTCTTTTTCCTATTATTTTGCAGGGGAATGCCTCCTTCCCCAAGGTCAGATCATGCTGCTGCAGTGCATGCAGAGAGATACCTTCTCATCTTTGGCGGGGGTTCACATGCTACATGCTTCAATGATCTACATGTCCTTGACTTGGAGACCGTAAGGGAGCTTCCTTTCAGTCGAATAGTCTGTATCTTGCGTAAGAGAGGCTCTTTCTAGTTTTCCAATTCTAATGTCTTTTTTTGCAGATGGAATGGTCAAGACCGAAACAACAGGGTAGCATACCAGCTCCACGAGCTGGACTTGCAGGTATAACAGTTGGCGAGAATTGGTTTATTGTTGGTGGAGGCGATAATAAAAGTGGTACGTGGTAATGAATCTCATTAAGTGTTTTTAATAGTTTCAATTCTGACGCATACAATCTGTATGTGAACTGCTCTTTAATTATCATTTGGCATAACTACAATACAACATGAATAAGTATCTTCAAAGTTGAAAAAGCTAAGACAGAACCTTTACATAAAATGCAGTCTCTTTGATTTTCTTAAACTGTTATTTTTTTTGTATATTCCTGCAGGTGCCTCAGAAACTGTAGTTCTTAACATGTCAACACTTGTCTGGTCAGTTGTAACAACAGTCCAAGGACGTGTTCCTATTGCTAGTGAGGTAAGGATTTTTGTTGAATTTTTCTATTACTAGGCAAGTTGGAGAGATGAAAAGGCAATCTAATCACTCCACTGCCTAGCTAAGTCATCTTTTTTTCTTCATGCAATTGAATTATAAAGGTTGTTTCTGAATGTCTTCTCTGCCTGCAGGGCCTAAGTCTGGTGGTGAGCTCCTATAATAGTGAAGATATCCTTGTGGCTTTTGGAGGATACAACGGGCGATACAATAATGAGGTCCAATGTAACTATGATTCTGTTGTACTTCTTTTATATCTTCTGACTTAGTTTTTTCCCCTTCTAAATTTTGTTTGCTGATAATTAGGTTAATATTCTTAAACCGAGCAACAAGTCAACGTTGCAATCGAATATAATGGAGAGGGGTATGCCCGACAGTGTTGATGTGCATCATGCAACAAATGCTACAAGAGATATGGAGTCCGAGTTTGAATCGGGGAAAACAAGGGAAATTGTCATGGACAATGTTGACTCAGATCCCATGGTAAGCAAATTGTGGAGCGTGTTCACTTTTAGGGTTGATCTTAACTTCATTTTTGCAAAAAACTCCTTCACCACAGGTAGTGCCTACATGGATTTTGTTTACAGTATAAAATCCAAAGAAGATTCTTGCACGAAGATCATTGTAATCAATTTCATTTGACAAATGTTTTTGAAGTAGAATGTTTGGTCGCTAAACCTGGTTTTTCACTCTACCAGGGATCCGGTAGGCACAACATCAAAAGCGAACACAATGAAGGGATTATAGCAGCCCTAAAGACGGAGAAAGACGAAATAGAAGCTGCATTTACAAAAGAGCAGTTGCAAACCCTAAAACTGAAGCAAGAGTTAGCAGAACAATATGGTCGAAATACAGATATTAGCGAGGCAAGCATTTTAAACTTAGTCAATCTTCTTCGCAAATGTTCGTTCCCTTCAGATATGAGCAATCAAGATAGATAAAACTCGAATCGTGTTAGTTGTATTTTTTAGCACATTTGTTTGAGTTCTGAATGACCCTTTTTTACGCAAACCCTGAATTTGCTGGTTTCTTATTTTTTCTAGGAACTTCAATCAGTTCGTGCTCAGCTTGCTTCTGAGCAGTCAAGGTGTTTTAAACTCGAGGTATTTGGTTATTTGGTTACCATTCTGACTTACTTTGTTGAGCTTTGATGTAAAGCCTCTCATCCATTTATTCTGCTAAGTTCTATACTAATTATGTAATTTGAAACTGCAGGTTGATGTTGCAGAGTTACGGCAGAAGTTACAAACAATGGAGACCTTACAAAAGGAGCTTGAACTCCTTCAACGACAAAAGATTGCCTCTGAACAGGCTGCCGCAAATGCCAAAAAACAGCAAAGCTCAGGCGGTGTTTGGGGTTGGATTGCAGGAAACCCGACTCCTCGTAACCGAAAATCCGAAGATGATTATGACGATGAGGATGAAGATGCCTGAACTAGTTTCAAACCCAAACCCAGTTATAGTCCGCTTATAGTTTTTGTTTAATATCTCATTTTTCTTCTTTATATTTCATTATTTAGTTCCACACTAACTATTTTTTCTCAACGTTCGTTCTTTCTAGTGATGGCAATAAGTTTTCAGTTGTATCTGTTATGGTAGATCTCTCAAAAGGTTTCTGTTATTTTTATTTTTTTTGTAAATTTAGAGGTATAGTTTACAAAGATTCTGAAGTCTGGTTATATGGTAACCAATATTATCGAAGTTGTGTACGGGGAAAGAAGAAAATATTTTGATGAGTAGAACAAAGAGAGCACTTAAATTTTTATGATGTCTTGGGTGTGTTAAAATTCCCTAGAATTGTTCTCCATACTAGAAATGCAGCCCCTTAGAGCGTCCACAATGGGACGATCAAATGGTTGACTAAAAATCACTTGGGACGATCAAATGGTTTGACTAAAAATCAAAAGTGATTTTTAGTCCAAAAAATGTAGCGCAGTGGGTCGATGAAAAGTAGTGGATAGTCGAAGAAATCGACTGTAGCTGACTAGAAGTAGTCATTTTTCCCGACTAAACAGGTTATAGTCAAGCGGGCTCGTAGTGTATCTGATGCTAAGCGGCGTTGTAGTAGTTCGCCTAGAGCCTAGCGTTATTCTGGGACAACTTTCAGAAACACGGGTGGTAAGCTAGTAGTTCGCCTGGTCAAGCGTTATTTTGGGGGCTCGTCTGATGATACGGGGTACTAGGATCACGTCCACACACAAGCGTGCTGCTGGAACACCGCTCAGTTGGAGCGCATTGCTAGCATGCCTCCTACTATCTAACGTGCTGCTAGCACTCCGCCTATACTTAAGCTAAATTAAGCTAAATTAAGTACACTAACACTAACACTAAGCAAATTAATTAAGCTTATGTCTTACAGTAAGCTAAATTAAGTACACTAACACTAACACTAAGTAAACTAAGCGGTACTGTAGGAGTCCGCATTCTATCCAATACACTAATTAATACACTAAGCTAAGTAACTAAGCTAACTTAACTAAGCTAAGTAATGGAGCGGTACTCTAGTGCTCCGCTTGGGTTTTGTAGGCGGGGCGTTAGGACACCGCCCGTCCCATTCTATTCACACGTTCTGTTGGCACAAGTACAGCTCCTTCAGGCGTGCTGCTAGCACTTCGCCCCATCAGGCGTGATTCTGGGATACCGCCCGTCTCTCAGGCGTGGTCCTATACCGTTCAATACCAGGCGTTATGTTAGGATCCCGCCCCAAATCGAGCGTGACGCTAGGATTCCGTCTCGAGCAAGCGTTATCCTAGGATTTCGCCCGTGTTTTCAAGCGAATTGCTGGAATACCGCCCAACACCAGGCGCATCGCTACACAACTATTCTTGGGCCGGACTAAAGACTAAAGTTTTTAGTCTTTGGTGGTTTAGTCTGATCGCATGATTGTGGATGCCCTTATGGACTTATTGGATCCTATACTCACACAAAATCCTAATACTAACAGTTGGTAATAAATTGATCCTTTGATCGGAGATCAACTGCCTCAATTAAGCAAAGCTTAACTATATTGATATAAAAGTTGAACCATCCAAACACATACGGCAGCTGAGTTTCAAAGCAAGATATAAAGTCCTAGTCCTAAGAGCAAGGACTTTGGATAGAGAGTTCTCATTCAAAGTGAATGAGTTTCATCCAAATATAGCAAATTAGACCTCACTATGGGTAGAGAGTAGAATCTCTTTCACAGAGTGGTCGCCACTCTTCACTAGACGGCTGGAGTTCACCCATTTGGATAAATTTTTCTCCCCATTAGCCGAAGTTCACCCGTTTAGATATTTTTTCAATATTAAATACCCAAAATGCGGATCCTACCTAGATTTTAACTATTAAAATAATTAAATATATTACCAGGACGGGTAATTTTTTCCGTCCAAGTGAAATATTATACTAGTAGGGAAAACTTCACCTTTCTAGCCTCTCTACTTCATTCCCACATAGTACAAAAATCACTCCTTCCCCTACTCACTCATTTCTTTTAAAATGGATAGAGTGTTCAAACACTTTATCGCGTAACCTTGCTCTAAGTAAATACTGATAACATGAACTAAAAGTCGTAGTCCTAAACAACTACTGAAACATAAACCAAATCCTATTCCATGATTAGACTCATAAAGATAACTGAACTAGAATTTTGAAATGGTGTTAATATCCCAACTTCCCACCCATCTTCAAGTGGCTTGTCCTCAATCCGCGAAGGTAGGAAAACAACTAATGAAATCTATAGCATTTTTCGAAATAGCCCACTCAATAGACCGATCCTTCCATTTGATCAACCATCGAGTATTGCAACATTATATTGCTTAAACATTCCACGATCCAAGGCTTTTCTCTAGTTTCCACTCAAACTGATCTACAGTTGTAGGTAAGTTATTTTCAGTTTTGTCATGTGCTCCCAACTTCAATTTCAACGCCGAAGCATAGAATACAGGGTGTATGCGCTATGTAGGAGGCATGTCTAAGTTACAGGCAACATGTCCAATTCTCTCAACAACGAAATTTGCTGTTGTAGTTTGGTGGTATAGCTGTAGACGAAGACGAACCAAATCGCCTACGTCAAAACTTAGTTCTGTTCGGTGAACATCGGCATATAAATTCATTCGCGCTTGAGCAACTTGGAGATGTGTCTAAAGGATTTGTCCAATATTAATGAGTTCATGCAAGCTCTATAATGTCTCTGAACTTCGTAAGTTTACCTAAACTCAACAACGTCTCTGTGTTTGCAAGTAAAACATATTTTAATCCGTCAGAGATCACAAGCTCGCCAATGGGACCCGCACAGGAACTCGGACTTTGTCCCGCCATAGAAGGACCACCATGACTCATTTCCTCTAAATGGACGGACGGATGTGTCTTGTTAAGCCCAAAGGGTAAATATATGTGAAGTGAAAACTACGGTCAGCTGTCAGACCCATTTTCTCAGTAATTTTTACCGTAAAATCCACAGTTTGAAAATTTCATACGCACATCCATTTCCATTTTCTCGGTGATTATTTTTACAAATCAATATTTTTTTAAAATTGTGTTATATTGATGATTGTTTTTAATTTAATAACCAAACTATTTTCTCTTCGGGAGACAGAGAAAGAGGTGAGAAGAAGAGAAGTTATGGTTTTTTTTCAACGGAGTGACCGAGATTCTCTTTAAGTTTCATCGATATTTTTATTCTTATCGATTTTTATTTTTTCTTTAGATCGATTTTTTTTCTAAGTTTTAGATTATTTTCTGAATGTTGGATCGATACGATGGCATGAAGAATCGTTACTTGGTTGTTGTTGTTTTATTGGGGGTTTCGTGTTGTTTCATTCAAGTTATTGATGCTTCCCAGTGATTCTAATCCTCTCTATAGGTATGTCTCCTCTCTTTCTCTATATGTTGATTTACTTAGTTCAAAGAGTTATTGTTCACTTGTATCATTTGTCCTTGTATATACACCCAAATTCTCTTATAGTTTTGTTGCTCATGGTATTTGGAATCAGATGGCCGGTCCCTGGGTTGCACTCGATTATTAAAATTCACGGTGTTTCCCGTTTACAAAGTACTCTGACTTCGAGATATTTAGAAGTTATAATTTTCCTACTAGTAAATAACGAGTTTAAGTTAATTAATGATGCGAGGAAGACGGTGGATCTAATATAAAATTCATACACAATTATAATAAAATTAGATCGTGCTTAGGAAAAAATGGTTATGTATCGTACTAGATGTGGTATCTGCAACAATAAAAATACTAAAACAGAAGATGTTAACGTTAATAAAATCTCTGAACTGATTTTCACACAAAGGACAGAGCCACCTGCTCAGCAAATTGTCCTTAACACAATAGTCCGCGGTACTCCTCAAGAATGAGAGATGCTATACCCCCACAACGGAGATGTGTCTAGGATAGAACTGTCCGTTATGATTTGTATAAGCACAATACAAATCACCCTCAAACGAACTTAACATCAAGATAGTTACAGAAGGGAAGTAAAGAAGCAGTGCACAAAACAAAGCAGGAAGAGGGGAAAAGAAGGCAGGATAATAGCTGCTTCTGGTGTAAGTTGAAATGAAAAACCCAAGTTCTTTTTATAGGCGAGAAAAGGAGAGAAATCAGCCAGCCATCAATGAAATAAATTTTATAATTAATCAAAAATTTATGTGCGAATTGATTAATTACTGGTAATAAAACGGTCAAGATTAATACTTGCCGGGTCAGGCGCCCCCCCACATTAAAAACAAAATTTAATTTAGTTTTAAATTCTTTAATGAAATAATTTAAAATATTTTATCCAAAAAGATAAGTCTTGGTTGACCCACACCCGCACCCGAGCCCGGCCCGCCCGACCGGAAGAACGACGGCGGCGTGCCTGCTTCGGTGCGAAACACCGCACGTGTGTGAAATGTATGGTTGCACCAACTAGCCGATAGTCTAAGTCCTCTCCCATACACAAAAGTGTGTTAACCCCTAAGGGGCCTCCCTTAGATGCAAATTTATAAGTAATATGGAGAGGTAACATCTTTAGTTTCTCCTATGTGGGACTAAAGGTTCATTCATAAATAGTGAAAATGAGCTAGTTTCCTTAGTGACCCCTTGGTCCTAAGCCCATTTTCTCAAAGACCAAGAACAAAACAATTAAGTCCATTTTTTTTCCAATAATCAAGCCCATTTTCTCTAACACTAGATCAATACTGTAGTTGACATTGCATTTTAATTAGACAAAAGGATAATACAAATGTTACTTTAATATTTTGAATTAACAAATTTTAGTTTGATGTAAAGTCTGCTATCGTGCATAGGTTTGATGAAACCAAATATAATTAGGTACTCTCTTAGATACACGACTGTATACACAGGTGTTCAATTAACAATGGATTGGGAATCACCAAGGAGGCAGGGATTACCGAGTCACATCTAAAAAACTTGATGAGTGGGGACTGGGGAGTGAGCTGCAGATGGATTGATTAACTATTATATTTTATTGGTCGCCTTTTGGGAGTATTTTTCTTTTTATATAGACTATCTACCTAAAAGGATCTAATCCAGGGTGTATGATCTGTCTTTCTTTTTAATGATCAACTAAAATCCATTATTTGCTTCTTATGTTGTACTCTAACACTTATAACTCATTTGATCGAAAGAATTTGAATTTTAGAAATTTAATTATAGGATAATTCAATTTCTGGATTTGAATTGAATTCAAATCTAAAAAGTTAGTGTTCGGTTGAGATAATTTAACTACTTTTGTTTTTACCTTGGAATCCAATTCCATTCCATTGTTGGATGTGCAATGAAAAACTATCATTTTGGAAGGAATTGAATTCCTAGGAATCAAAATATTTAATTACACAAAGTTAATTTTTCTTGTTTGGTTCAAGTAAGTAGGTACATTTCCTAGAAATTGGATTACTCAGTCTTCAATTCCTTGAACCAAACATGCTATCAAGGTAGATTGTTTATTTAAATTATTCATCCTTTGTCCGGTATGTTTATTAGTTTTGTGATTTTACATAAATAGATCGACCTTCCATTCCAATATCTTAATGTCATGATTTTGCTCTGTGACACTTATACTTGATGAATGTTAAGATATATAAGAAAGACAAAACGCGAAAGATATTGTACCTACATACTCAATCTAGTTATTATTTGTACGTCTATCTGAAATGTATTTACATGCAAGCTAGCACTCAACAGCTCTGAAATGTCGAACCTTCTTCTGTCTGTAACCTTTTTTTACTTATAGCTGATTGTCAGCCTCTTATATAAGTTGTTGGTCTGTGCTTAATAATTATTGCCATACATTTTTCTTTTTAACTATTTTTTTTGTGTATTGATTTAAACTTGAGATTGCAGCAAAACCAACTCGAGGGTGAGGAATTTACGGAGGAGGTTGTTTTTACTGGATTGGAAGTACACGTGGAATTGAAGTACTGTCAAACTAGTTACTTACAAATAATTATTAGTTAGTATGTTGGTCAATTGAATTTGATGATAAATGAGACTAGATAGTGAGCACTATAAAACAAATATCAAATATATAAGGATGCAATTTGCAAGGTAGCTTCCATTGTTTACTATTTTTTATTTTGTTGTAAATGGTCATTGATATGCAAAATTAGAATCCATTTATGAACGACAAATAACATTTTCATTTTTTCATTTGATTTTGTTATGGTGTTATCGGTGGCCAAGTAATTGTACTCTTTATAGTTTAACAGTAATACTTATCATTCTTTTGTAATTGATGGATTTTTATAAGTTCATTTTTTTTTCTAGTGGCTGCATAATCTGTTATGCAGCTATAAAAATACCTGTATAACCTGTTATGCAGTTGAGAAAATGGCTGCATAATCTTTTATGCATCTACAAAAGAAAACATCATAATCTGTTTATGCAGTCGAGAAAATAACAACATATTGCATTATACATTTATTTTGTTTTTCGCACTATTATCAACCAAAAAATGGCTTCATAATCTATTATACAACTATAGAAATGCCTGCATAACCTATTATCCAGTCGAGACGATGGATGCATAATCTCTTGAATATGTTCTGTATGCACTGCATAAAAGCCAAGCATAATGCCAACACACTAAATCTCATGCGGTTGAGAAATCCTAAGAATTAGATGGTCAATCTCCGCGCTACTGCCAGCCCTCCGTGCTGCTGCCAGCCACTCTCTGCGCTGCTGCCAGCACCCTTGCCTGCTGCTGCCAGCACAACTTGCAAACACGCCACAAATATGTTATTTTCGTGCCAAATTAGCATAAAACTCACTAGTATCATTATTTTACAACAGACTTATGGCTTTGAATCCATGATTCCACTAACTCTTTGATAGACACATTTTTGTGTCTAAATTGTGCTCGATTATCTATTTTGATAGTGTTCGATTTTGTACTATTTATGATTTTATATGTCGTTGTAGATATTTTTGAGAAATAAACATTTGCGGAAAAATCGGCTCGAAAAGTGTTAAAGGCATCCGGAAAAAGTATTAAAGGCACCCATCTCTTGGATTGGGGCACCCCCTTTTGATTTCAAACACCCGAGAATGGCTGGAATAGTTCTTCACGTAAAAATATTCCTGGATTGGTTGGAAACCGAGATTTAGGGGATTAAAACGTGTTCATGGTATCTCAAAATGATTAAACACTCGAAAGATACCCTAACACCTCAATGCTGCCGCAAAAAAATGGTTGACAGTCAAGTTTTTCACCGGTGAATCCCTTTTCTCCCTGGATTCGGTAAAAGAAGATTTGGAGTTCGAGTTGGAGTTGTTTTTGAATCCTTATCGGTTCACAAGGGTTTCTAGAGTTTACTAATACTATATATAGCAAAGAGAAGCAAAGAAAAATCAAGTTGGAGCCACCAGAAAAAATCAGGAGAAAAAAAAACTTGCGGTGCTGGGAAGAAGAAGAAGAGTAACAGACTACACCTCTGAACCGTCATTTTCTTTGTCGTTGTTTCAGTCGTATCTTCAGCTGCTAAGGCAGTCTTATTTCTACTACGGTATCGGTCCGTTCTTCTTTCCTGTTTCCTTTTATTTCTTCTGTAACACTGAGATCACTTCACTGTAACGTTTATATACGTCTCAAAACTTCTGTGTTACTCCTTTTTCACCATTGTAAGCACCTTTTGAGCAATGAAAGTCTATTTTGAGTGTGTTTCCATTACAATGATCTAATCACCATAGCTGGGGCGATGGAGGAAGCCGTTCATCCAATAATTGTGGTAACTTCTATTTTAATTATATTTATTCTACAATTTTTTTATTATTAATTGCTTGAATTAGAATTGAAAAAATGGTTTTTCTCAAATAATTGTGTTTTCTTCTGATGGGCCATACTTGGTTTTTAAAATCTTGATGTCTCATGCTCTTGATTAACAATTATTCTTTCAAAAACCTATCTTTGGCATATCTAGATTAAATTGAATATAAGAATTGTTAGATGTTATCACTGAAGTACTGGTTAATGGTGGAATCTTAAGCCCTAGTTTTTCTTCATCCATTTTAAAATCAAATTGTTTTAATTCTTTTTATTTTCTATTATTAAAAATTAGGTCTAGATTTTAAATCTTCACAAGTCCGAGAATCGAACCTATTTTACCACTATATTAAAATCACATCACTCTTACGAAAGATCAAATTATATTACATGTGGGGATTAAACATGGGGTTTTGATCTGGTGGTTACAACAAGGAAGTTACAGAGTAAGTGCAAACGGTTGAAGCAGTTGCAAAGGTGAGGGAGTAATAATCTGAAAGTTTCCAGAAACTTCCCAAGACAAAGTGGATGGTTGATACCACAACCTCTATCTCTCCATCTCCCCACAACCTCCGCTACTTTACGAAGGAAAGTGTGTGATCTCAATTACTAAAAATGGGCTACTTAGCCCATTTCAAAAGATAGGCCACAAAACGGAGAAATATAGAAATCATTCTCACAAACTCTGTCATTTTATACTCTACACACCATTTAACATATATACAAAATTCCTTCAACTTTCTTTGCTTCCCTCCCCTAAAATATGTAAGAAACGCCAAACCATGAGGCCCTCATCGTTTATTATAAAGTTGTCATCCATGAAGCCTATCACAAGAGATCACTTACCATGAAATCCTAACTTTTATTAAGGTCCCCACTTACGTTGCATCATGTTGGAGATCTCACGATGCCAACATACTCACGATGTCAACACCTCCAGCGCTAGCCTCATCCACAGAGCAAAGTATATTCTACCAGACGAGAGATATTCTATGGTAGTAGGATTTCACACGGGTCTGGTACATCGTTCAAAGAACTAGATTCTTCAAGAAGCTCATATCCTCACGGTGCCATCACCTACCGCCACAAGCTTCTCTATTCTTCGTCGCTCCTACTGTTACACCGACATCCTGTAAACTCGGAAATTAGCGACAATCGATGAAGAACGGGACAATGCATCCTTCACAAAAAAATACTCAAACTTCAAGCGCTAATGTCTGCTGCTCGACGGAGTCTAATATATCCAAAACCCAATTATGGGTGAAGGACATGCCTGAAGGAAATAGACCTAAGTAACTACCCTTAAACTAAATTTCTGAAATCCATGTTTTATATTTTAGAACGAAACCCTTGCTACAGGAATTTTCGACTAACTTCTTCAAACAAAATATATAATAACTATACTGTGCAACTCAGTATCCACTTTTTTATAGAATCGAGAACGATTGGATGGCTTCTAGACGGATTGACCACTAATATAGAGCAATAACATCTTTAAAATGTCACTAGTGACGGTTGTTATTCTTGTCCAGATGATAACTGGCTATACATAACACTGAACCAGTTATAAGTTGAAAGAATTCCTTATACTCGTTCCACATATCTTTTGCATATATATGCACCATAGAAATTTCAGATCTATACTCAATAGAATCCTAGTTATTTCATGTGCATCTATGCAAAATACTTGTATAAAACAGAATATACTGGTTATACAAAACTGTGAACATTCAGAATAGAGACGATACCATATCTGAATAAAAACGTTAATTAGATGCATATCATCTAATTGCAGAATAACAATGAACATTCAGAATAGAGGCTATGTTATATTTGAATAAAGATCGCTAAATTAGATGCATACTGTCTATTTCCAGAGTCGCATCAAGCATTATCTCAAGTAGCAAACTTCCACAACTGAATCTCTTGAAAATATTATGTATGCACTGCATAAAAGCTAAGCACTTCATGTCAGAATGAACTTGCTTCAAGTTGTAAAACTTCCATGGATGAATTCCTTGAACTTGTTCAGAATATCAATGCTCAAAATATATTCATCTTCATGTATGATGGTAGAATCACTGCCTCCACACTCATCTTAGTGTTCATAGCTAACACTCATTTTCGTGTCTGATGGCAGAATCACTGCCTTCACACTCATCTTAGGGTTTGCAGATAACACTCATCTTCATGTCTGATGGTAGAATCACTGCCTCCACACTCATATTAGTGTTCACAGCTAACACCCATCTTCGTGTCTGATGGCAGATGAATCACTGCATAAACACATCATCTTAGTGTTCTGATGGCAGCTCTGCCTCAACATTCTCTACAACCAACTAATGTTCTAAATACCTTCCTGTTGTTGTTATGGTAGAAGAAGAACGCTCCATATACCTAAGAGTACAATCACAGAAGAGGAAAAGTTCCTTAACCAATTGCTACTCTTCTAGTGATATCTAACCGTTAAACAATAAAAAGGCATACTTTACTTCGTCTGGCAGACAACCATCTAGTGTTTACCACGCAAATTACTCGTTCTGTGCTAAGCAGGGACTTAATGTTGATGGTGGGTTTTTGAAAAAGGGGAAAATTGTAATATTATCTTTGCTCAACTGCAGAAACATAAAATAAATATACATGTTCTGACCCGAGATTAGAATTATGAATATGAGATATTATCTTACATTCTGCAAGAGAATTGAGAATACATATTCGTCCTATGGATACAAAAATCCTGTAGCTCTTTAATATGTACCCGTAAAATTTCAGAGTTATACTCAATTAGATCCTCGCTATTTAATGTGCATCCATGCAAACTACTTGTATAAAACAGAATATATTGATTATACACAATCACAAACATTCAGAATACAGGCTACACCATATCTGAATAAAAACACTAATTAGATACATACCATCTAATTACGGAGTCGCATCGAACATCATCTCAAGTTGTAAACTTCCATGGCTGAATCTCTTGAATATGTTCTGTATGTACTGCATAAAAGCCAAGCATAATGCCAACACTAAATCTCATGCAGTTGAGAAACCCTAAGAATTAGATGGTCAACCTCCGCGATGCTGCCAGCCACTCTCTTGTGCTGCTGCCAGCACTCTCCTGCGCTCCTGCCAGCCCTCCTACGCTGCTGCCAGCACCCTTGCCTGCTGCTGCCAGCATAAATTATAAACACGCCACAAATATGTGATTTCCGTGCCAAATTAGCATAAAACTCACTAGTATCATTATTTTACAACAGACTCATGGCTTTGAAGCCATGATTCATTAACTCTTACGAGAGATCAAATTATATTACATGGGGGGGATTAAACATGGGGTTTTGGTTTGGTGGTTACAACAAGGAAGTTACAAAGTAATTGGAGACGGTTCTCCTGAATGGCTCACATATGACGATAAAGCCATACATCAACAAGCTTAGCCATCTCAGCTTCCCCCAAGAGCCAGGTTCTGTCAAATTCAAGGTCAAAATCGACTCCAGCATTCAAATATTCAATTGGTGCAATTTTCATCGTATTGGCACCAGCGACGAAAGTAGGATTGAAAGTCTAGATGGGATAAAACAATATTATGAGCTAAATATTACATTTATGGGTGGGCTATAAAAAAATTTATCCAAAAAATACACATGAAAAAATAAAGTTTGGGTGCCTTTTAGAGATTTAAAGGTGGTTGTAGCACCCCTCAGCCACCCCCTAATTCCGTCACTGATTGGCACTTTACGCAACAGCATAACTTGGAGCATTATCTTCAGCAGCTACGTCCGAAGAATCATGTGAACAACACTCGGGGACTGAAGGTTTGCACAAGATCCTCTCGTTGTCAAGATTCTCACCATCCTATAAGAGACATTCAACCAGAGAGTCGCAACTTTGAAAAGGCCTTTTACTCTCCAAAGACACGCCACAAAGGGGACTGCTCACCATAGCCCATCCTCTATGACAATCAAGGATTCAAAAGATAGATAAAGAGATGCCCCCGAGAACATATTCTTTGAAGACACCTGTAGCACCACGTCAACAACATGACACCTTTCAGCTCATTCTCATCACCCTCGACGTCTCCGAAGGACTTCACCCATGTAAGCGTTCCAAGCATACCATCATTATATCCAGAAGGGTAAAACATGCTTATGAGCCAAAGGGTCAGGATAAGATACAGTTTCATTTTGTCAATGCTCACGAAAACGTTTCAGTTGTGACTCAACATCCCAGGCACCAACGAAGGATCCAACTTCAATTCAAGTTCTTGCTCTAACCTTGGAACACAAAGACAACAACAAGAATAAAAGATATCAACCTTCCTGGCTTCCATTGCATGATCAGACCCTAAATGCATGAACTCGTGAGGATACTATTAAATTATCCATCATCGGGCAACAGACCAAAGTAGCTACACATGGGGACTGAAGGCTTCTTCAGTTTCAGATATTTAACGCAGTCACCTCATATGACCAGAGTATTTGATCAAAAACGGTAGTAGAACCAGACCCCTCACTCGCATCATCCTGATAAAAACATCTGTACATCAGTACCTCCATATCTCGTAAGCTTCCTTTCCCAATCTGATCATGTCCATGGCATGAGGACTTCGCCTCTGTTGTTTCTCCTGCTGCTGATTTCAACCACACTGGTCAACTATGGAGGACACACTAAATTCGGAATTCTCAAGGTGACGCCATCAATTCCCCTCATGATCCAAGCAATCCCTACCAAATAATATCCATGGTTATAATACTCATCTTAACTATCACGATAACAAGGCAGCTACGACAAGTTCTTCCAGAAACTTCCCAAGAAAAAATGGACGGTTGATACCACAACCTCTATCTCTCCATCTCCCTACAACCTCCGTTAATTTACAAAGAAAAGCGTATGATCTCAATTACTATAAATAGGCTACTTAGCCCATTTCAAAAGATAGGCCACAAAACGGAAAAAACATAGAAATCATTCTCACAAACTCTGTCATTCTACACACCATTCAACACACACACACAAA
This sequence comes from Papaver californicum, assembly GCA_023531435.1. NCBI lineage: Eukaryota > Viridiplantae > Streptophyta > Magnoliopsida > Ranunculales > Papaveraceae > Papaver > Papaver californicum. Next base: position 438,768 of record JAJJMC010017500.1, read on the forward strand.
GTTCCTTCTAGTTTCTTTGCTTCCCTCCCCTAAGATCAACCCATCTTCTCTCTTTTGTTACCCGAAGCAGGGCGGAACGACTACTATCGTGGTTTAGGCTTGCCATGTACGATTTTGATTTCCGAATCTAAATAAAGTACTTCAACAATATATAAATAATTGGCGACCAGAGTGGGAGATCAATTTATCGATTACAAATCCAATTCTTCAACTATCTGAAAATTAATTTTTCAAGCATTCAAACATCGTGGATCTTAAATCTAGTTCAATCATAACACTCAATTTAGGTTCAACAACCAATCTTAATTCTGGTGTTCTATTTCTCAAAATGCTTTCACTAAAAACACTAACACTACTCTTTCAAGCAGTGCTACTGAATACGTCATGAACAACCTCTATCATAGCAGCGTTCTGTACAATAACGCCACTCGGAAGTGCTTCATTCAACAACCGCATCAGAAAGTGCTCGCTCGTGATTTTGAGATGTAAAATGCATATCACCAACATCAAGTCTCATGGTAATCTTCAATCCTCCACCTACAAGTTCATCTCTCTGATTTGGTCAATTCCCCTCCTAAAAATGAGGACATTGTAGAGATAATAAGCCAAAATAGCATAAACACAAGGAATTGAAACATAGATCATAAAGTTCATAAAATATATTCATTATCAACCTAAATATTCATTAATTTTTTTTTTGGGTCATGGCATATAGCTTAGAAAAGATATGGGTCGTTTTGAAAAAATGTCGTCAAAAATATTTTTACATAACCCTCCGGAAGAACTGAAACTGGCGCTAATTGGTAAGGAATTTGGGGATGATTTATATACCAAATGATTCATATTGAAGTCTAATACAACATGATAAAATGGCGATCCAATAGGAGAAGCAATCTAATAAGGGCATACAAAACGGTTGACTACATGATAGCTGAAAACCTACAGAATTCTGCCTGGAAAGTTATGGACGCTCGGTGTCGGGTCTTTTTCACCTATCAAAAGGACTCCAAATTCAGAAATTATTTGTGGAGAAGTTATATCTTCCTATTATATAAAGAATTATAGGTCAACCACCCCATTCCGACTTCGGACGAGGATTCTACGACCATTACGACAGGAAGACCTGAATCTGAATTTTTCTGACAACGAAAATCGCCAAAGTTCTACATGAAATCATGCATGGTTCTCCATGTTTGGGGGTCTAAGAGTTATAATTATGTCATTATGATTCTAAAACAATGAAGAAAACTTACTTGGAGCTGCAATAAGTCATCATAAGCAAAAGGCACCTCGCAATGTGATTCACTACCAAGTTCTTCGTTTTCAGCCCCAGATTCTTCAATCACTTCAATATGGGATGATTTCGCAGGTCCCTGGTCATCTTTGTCTTTTTCCTAAGTGCTTCCAAGAAAAACGGTGATTTCTAACTTTAAAAAATCTCTAAAGGAAGCTCTACTCACGACATAAGCAGCCGAAGCACCAGGAACAGCTGGGACACCAAATTTAAAAGGTTAAATGTTCAAGTCACCCTGATAAGTCATGCCCCCCAGACTACGCGAAGATATTCATCAAGACAAGATCGAGGAGTAGCATTCACTGTATTATCATGCACAAAAATAATCTGGGAGCCATGACTGCAACAGACGAATTAAACATTTAATTACTGAGTAAAAGACTATGATTAAATAAAGGATAATTCGAGATACCTATGTCAAGTTGATGATCGAGTCGCACCTCGCTCCAGAAGTAATTTTCAAGTTTGGCTGAGCTGCTAATTCCTTCTCAGAAGACTCACCACGTACATCAGAAGGTTCACTAGAGATGAAGTCCTTAAAAAGAATAAGTTGTGCGTTCCAGAATCAACATTCGACACGATGACGAGATCCCTATCCAAATAAATCATCCAGGCATCCATAAAGGTACAAAAAAAACCACTACCACCACCATTTTGTGGTCGGGAGTGTCTGCTACCGCTTCATCATCAACAACCACCCAGATTACGACATGGTTCCGAAGCTCCGTAAATCCACATAAACAAAGACAAGCTCGACGCGTCTATGGAGAAATCGTCACCAAGGGACCCACCTGTAGGCGCAAACAAGCCAGCGGACCCCAAAGATTACTCGCCTCCAGAATATCACCAAACAACAGATCTGGATGTTAAACCATTACATAGAGAAAAGGCGACGCCGTACGCCTGGGGATTTCACTGACAAGTAAGTCTTGTTCAACAATTCTCTTTACAACCAGTTTTCCCATGTCCCATCAATGCTTGAGGACTTGACTCAAGTATCAACCCACCATGCTTTGATGATGTGAATGGGAAGCTGATCATTTTCAAAAGTTTATTAAATGGATTGGGTTGTCTCTGCTGAGAAAATTAAAACCGATAACACAATCATTCTGAAGATGTGTCACGAACCTGAGATACCAAAACCCAATCCTTTCCATGTCAGAGACACAGTCGAGAAATCTACTGTTTCTCCTGGAGAAAATCCATATATGATTATTAAAGCTATATTAGAAGAATGCTACAAACTTGTCAATACCAATAAGCCAATAGGGGTAATCATACATGATAAGAGGCTTAAAGCTGTCAAGTCTTAAGCACTCCAGCACCCCCTGGCAAGGTTGTCAAGACTTAAGCACTTCGCCACCCCTTCATGTTTTTACGATTCCTCAAAAATGATTGCAGCACCTTGCATTCATACTTAGGATTTCAATTGAACAAAATATTATTTCTTCCTAAGAAATCCTTTATGACCATTCAAAACCTACCTACTCAAAATCCTAAAATAAAACCACCAAAAATCGGGTATCTCAGAAACACATAAAAAACCTCAGAACTTACCATTTAGAAAAGATCTTTGCTGGTTCATCACCATCATCATATGCTCTCTCCACCTACGCAAGGGCTTCAGTTGCAAGCCTCAACTCTCAGGATAATCTTTCAGCATCACCTCTAGCCTTAGTAATCACTTCTAAGTCGATGATGCACATACTTCCTTCAAGTTCTCCTGAATGGCTCACATATGACGATAAATCCATACGATAACAAGCTTAGCCATCTCAGCTTCCTCCAAAAGCCAGGTTCTGTCAAATTCAAGGTCAAAATCAACTCCATCATTCAGATATTCAATTGGTGCAATTTTCATCGCATTGGCACCAGCGACGGAAGTAGGATTGAAAGTCTAGATGGGCTAAAACAATATTATGGGCTAAATATTAAATTTATGGGTGGGATATAATTTTTTTTCGTCAAAAAATACACATGAAAAAATAAAATTTGGGTGCCTTTTAGAGATTTGGGGTTGGTTGTAGCACCCCTCAGCCACCCCCTAATTCCGTCACTGATTGGCACTTTACGCAACAGCATAACTTGGAGCATTATCTTCAGCAGCTACGTCCGAAGAATCATGTGAACAACACTCGGGGACTGAAGGTTTGCACAAGATCCTCTCGTTGTCAAGATTCTCACCATCCTATAAGAGACATTCAACCAGAGAGTCGCAACCTTGACAAGGCCTTTTACTCTCCAAAGACATGCCACAAAGGGGACTGCTCACCATAGCCCATCCTCTATGACAACCAAGGATTCAAAAGATAGATAATAGATGCCTCCGAGAACATAATATTTGAAGACACCTGTAGCACCACGTCAGCAACATGACACCTTTCAGCTCATTCTCATCACCCTCGACGTCTCCGAAGGACTTCACCTATGTGAGCGTTCCAAGCATACCATCATCACATCCAGAAGGTTAAAACAAGCTTATGAGCCAAAGGGTCAGGATAAGATACAATTTCATTTTGTCAATGCTCACGAAAGCGTTTCAGTTGTGACTCAACATCCCAGGCACCAACAAAGGCTCCAACTTCAATTCAAGTTCTTGCTCTAACCTTGGCACACAAAGACAACAACAATAATAGGAGATATCAAACTTTCTGGCTTCCATTGCCTTATCAGACCCTAAAGGCATGAACTCGTGAGGATACTATTAAATTATCCATCATCGGGCAACATACCAAAATAGCTACACATGGGGAGTGAAGGCTTCTTCAGTTTCAGATATTTAACGCAGTCACCTCCTATGACCAGAGTATTTAATCAAAAACGGTAGTAGAACCAGACCCCTCACTCGCATCATCCTGACAAAAACATCTGTACGTCAGTACCTCCATATCTCGTAAGCTTCCTTTCCCAATCTGATCATGTCCATGGCATGGGGACTTCGCCTCTGTTTTTGCTCCTGCTGCTTATTTCAACCACACTGGTCAACTATGGAGGACACACTAAATTCGGAATTCTGAAGGTGACGCCATCAATTCCCCTCATGATCCAAGCAATCCCTACCAAACAGTATCCATGGTTATAATACTCATCTCAACTATCACGATAACAAGGCAGCTACGACAAGTTCTTCCAGAAACTTCCCAAGACAAAGTGGACGGTTGATACCACAACCTCTATCTCTCCATCTCCCCAAAACCTCCGTTAATTTACAAAGGAAAGCGTATGATCTCAATTACTATAAATAGGCTACTTAGCCCATTTCAAAAGTTAGACCACAAAACGGAGAAAAGATAGAAATCATTCTCACAAACTCTATCATTTTATACTCTACACACCGTTCAACACACACAGAAACGCCAAACCATGAGGCCCTCATCGTTTATTATAAGTTTGTCATCCAAGAAGCCTATCACAAGGGATCATTTACCATGAAATCCGAACTTTTATTGAGGTCCCCACTTACGTTGCATCATATTTGAGATCTCACGATGCCAACATACTCACGATGTCAACACCTCCAGCGCTAGCCTCATCCACAAAGAAATGTATATTCTACCAGACAAGAGATATTCTTTGGTAGTAGAATTTTACATGGGTCTGGGACATCGTTCAAATAACTAGAATCTTCATGAATGCCAACACTAAATCTCATGCGGTTGAGAAACCCTAAGAATTAGATGGTCAACCTCCACGCTGCTGCCAGCCACTCTCTGTGCTGCTGCCAGCACTCTCCTACGCTCCTGCCAGCCCTCTTACGCTGCTACCAGCACCTTGCCTGCTGCTGCCCGCACAACTTACAAACACGCCACAAATATGTTATTTTCGTGCCAAATTAGCATAAAACTCACTAGTATCATTATTTTACAACAGACTCATAGGTTTGAAGCCATGATTCCACTAACTCTTATGAGAGATCAAATTATATTACATGGGGGGATTAAATATTGGATTTTGGTCTGGTGGTTATAACAAGGAAGTTACAAAGTAAGTGGAGACGGTTGAAGCGGTTACAAAGGTGAGGGATTAATAATATGGAATTTTTTGATAGGTGTCTAAATTAAATTAATTATTACTAATTAGTTATGCTTTCTTTGCTATTTTTCTTGTAAATTTCATATTTTACGTTTCTTTTGAGTTTTATAGGTTTATTGGAGTCATGAGAAGCAAAAGAAGAGAAATAGGAGTTTAAAGCTTTTCTTGGAGGAATTTGGTGTTGGCAAGATCGAAGAATAGAAGCACACGAGTCTCATTTATATCAGAAACTAAGAATTAATAAAGGGCATCCAATTTACAAAGGGATTGAGAATTACTAGGGGAAACCTACAATTTCCCTAAGAAGTGTTATAAGCAGTCAACTTGTTAAAGGGCAGATATAGTTCAGCTAAGGTCCCGATCGACTATCATTTAAACCTAAAAGTAGGTCAAGTATTTAAACCCACTAGAGTTACGCTCTAATTGGCTAATAGGTCCATTAAAATCCTAGAGGAGTGGTAGAAGATGTTCTTGTACAGGTTGATAGTTTTGTTTATCCTATGGACATCGTAATTCTTGATACACAACCTTTGACGGACCCTAGTGGTCAATCCCTATCATTTTAAGATGACTGTTCTTAGCGACTGCTAACGTAATCATAAATTGTAGGAATGGTATTATGGAACTTACTTGTGGTAGTTGGAAAATGGAAGTGAATATTTTTCATTGCACGTTCTCCTCCTGATCTTGATAACCATGAAACTGTTTGCATGATTGATGAAATAGTCCATGATACTTACTTGCAGAACCATATAGATGATCTGTTAGAGGCTTGTTTACCTCACTTTGGGATCGATTGTGATGATGAATATGTGGGTTTTGAGAATGATGATGAACTTGACACTTGTGATTATAGGAATGTTGACATTGTTGTGACATTTGAATCTAGTGTATCTTTTCCAACTCACGATCATATTAATGATGATACACATATTCAAAAGGATGAGTTTGGATTAGAGAAACTATTTATTCATATGCTGATGATGATTTAGAAGAATCTGTTTATACAGGGGATACTATTGTCGAGTTTAACGACTCAGAGGAAATAGTTATGCAAATTGATATACCTTCTAATCATGTAAATTCTGAGATTCCTACCGGTCACCTAGAAGAAGATGATACTGATCCAATTACTCATGAAACTGATGTTTTATTGAATGATTATTTCACTAATCCATCTAGTGCTTTTATAAATGCTTGTATGAAAGATGAACAAATTGATATTGGCCAGAATATTCTTTTTTGCTGAAATTGAACCACTAGATGTATGTTTAGCTCAATTTACAGATTCCAATGATGAGATGCTTATTGATATTGTCAATGCATTGCCTCCTCGAATGGTTGATGAAGGTAACAAAACCATGAAAGTTATTTCTGCGGATTTAAAACCTGATTTAGGGTACACAACAAGTGTTGAAACATCTCGACAATCTTTAATTGCAATTCTTGAGTCTAATTTACTTTGTGCTACTATGAATGAGTTTACAAGTCCGAATCTTGCTCTTTTGAAACTTAAGGTTGAATTCACTTTATTTAGCTTTCTTGGTATTAATCAATCTAATGTTTGCAGGTTCATATTTATAACAAAACTTATATATTGGGATGATCCCTAACTTTTCAAACTTTATATTTATGTTTGGCAGCTGACTTTTTGGTACCATTATCATTTTGTTTGAGATTAATTACGGTGTAAGCAGGGAAACAAGTATCGTTTGCTTCATGGGAGTCAACCCATCAGATTTGTTTCCTTCACCTTATCTTTTTAGTTTTTGATTGCTCGTTTTATATCATTTTAGGATTTCCCACCTTGATTTTACATTGGATGAGTCAGTTTACATTGAGGACATTGTAAAGTTTAAGTGTGGGGGAGTGTTAAGCATATAGGATTCTTAAGTATTCACTTTCAACTTTCTTGTAATTATTTGCATGAAACCTCCAACTTTTAGATATTTTAGAGTCACTTAGTATACTTCTAGCTACGTTTACATACGGAGTTCTTACCGAAATAACTGAACTTAGAAGTATTAGAGAACTATATTTGGATTTCTTAGTTGTTGAGAGGATAGAGCTGACAAAAAGGGACTTAAACCGTCAGTGGCGAGTTCACCTCTAGAGAAGATGATTGTTCAATACCCTGAGTGAGGCACTAAACCTTCAATTGTCCATTTATAGTGTTTTATCTGCGCAAATTCCGGGTAGAATGATTAGCTATCCAACCCCGCACCATTTCAACACTACTTTTTGATCTCTTGAGTGCTATTTTATCAATCATGAGGGTGTCATCAGAATTGCGAACTCTATCTTGTAGTCTTGTTTGCAGTTGGCACCATTCTCTCGACAAGAACAGGTCCATAGAAACATATCATCATCAACAAGCGGATCATTACAAATTTGAAGAAAGTTGAAGACGTTCAAGGTTTATAAGCAACAATATAAAGAGCAGAATTTTATATCATAGTTGAAGACTAAGTACAAGAGCGGAAAAATAAAAAAGAATAGATTTTTATAAAGTTTATGATACCGAGACAATACAAGTTATGACGAATCAAGTGGTAAAGTCCTTTCTCCATGACCATATTAGTTTCATTGTTATTCTTTTAGTTTGTATTTCACATTTCTTGTCTTAAAAAAATAAAAATAAAAATTTATTTTTATTGCTTTTGAGTATATTTGTTTTTGTATTTATTCGTAAAGGCCGTGGGGAAGAAGAAATCTATAAAGAGTTTTAAAAGCAACAAGAATTTGAGCAGAAGAGAGTTATAAATTGTCAGAGTTCTACGAAGTTCAAGAGCTCCTCATCTACAGTTGAAGCCGAAGACGTTTCTACGAGACGTTGTGAGAGTGTTGTTGAATGTAGATTGGATGAGAAGGTGAGTGAGCATTCCCATCCTCGCATAGTGGTTGATTTCCTTTCACATAGATTATAAAAAAACATGTATTTTTCTTTTCACGTTTCTATGGTATATTCGAATATAATTCGGAAGGTTTTCCCTTCCCACCATTCAACGTGTGTAGGATTTTTTATCTTCATTCCTGCATGCACATATGAGAACCATAAAGTGCTCTTTAGAGTGTAAAATATCATAAAACCCTATTGGTTAAGCGGAAACATTCGGTCGCTATCGAACCTAGATTTTCATATGGTGGTTTTCTCTTAACTTAAGAGTTAAGCATGATAATAATATTCTTTGATACATATAACTTCTTATTATTAGTGTGCAAAAACTTTATGTCCTCTTAGCTCTTTGGATGCAGGTGTTCTGTAATTTTTGAAAGTTGGAGTAGGTTTTGTGGGTATATCTATTGTAAACCCTCACGAGACTATAACTCGTCCACTAGGGAACCTAGGGGTTTAAAGGCTTGTTACACTTGCTAAGTGTGACTATATACTCAATGAAAGGGAGTTGTTGTTGTATTTAGTTTAGTTTAGTTTAGGATTAGTTTAGTATAGTTTGCTCGAGGACTAGCAAAGTTTAAGTGTAGGGGAATTTGATAGGTGTCTAAATCACCTTAATTATTATCAATTGGTTATGCTTTCTTTGCTATTTTTCTTGTAAATTCGTATTTTACGTTTGTTTTGAGTTTTATAGGTTCATAGGAGTCATGAGAAGCAAAAGAAGAAAAATAAGAGTTTAAAGCATTGCTTGGAGACATTTGGTGTTGGCAAGCTTGAAGAATAAAAGCACACGAGTCTCATTTGTATCGGAAACTGAGAATTACTAAGGTGCATCGAGTTTTACAAATGGATTGAGAATTACTAGGGGAAACCCATAATTTTCCTAAGAAGTGTTATAAGCAGTCAACTTGTTAAAGGGAAGATATAGTTCAGCTAAGGTCCCCATCGATTATTATTTAAACCTAAAAGTAGGTCAAATATTTTACGGTCAGTTTCTCTCTTTAGCTCACAACCGAGAGCTGCTTCATGCCGTCAGTCAGGCCATGGCTCTCTTCGGGTTAAGATACAAGGCAGAACACAGGAAGCTGGGTTACATTAAAATCTGAGTTTGAGAATAGCAACAGTGAAGAATAGAAGGTGGAGTTAGCTGTTAGATGTTTCTGAGTTTGAATTCAGGGAAAGAAAAAAAATCTGATTTAGTGTTGATATGACTGCCGAGATAAAAGATTGAGAAAACCGATGATGGGGTTTTTCCTGGGTTCAAGAGAAAAGACTAGCAGAAATTCAGATAGGTTTTATATGGTGACTGTCGCTGGTTCTTGGAGGAGGAATTGATATAGAAAATGGGTTTTGGTGTTTTTCCGAGAAATCAAAATGAAGAAGATGCTGACGTTGTTAGGTATGTTGAATTGCAGCAAGGTCTATGGTTCTAGTTTATAAAAGATGTATTTGATTGATGAGTCTCAATGGGTTTTTGCTCGAATTTGAATTATAGCTAGAATAATCAGTGAGAATTGATTTTAAGAATTGTTGCTGCTGTTGAGTTGTCGTGACAAAGCAGAGAAAGGAATGAAACAGGGAAGAAACGTGACGATGAATGAATTGAATGGGTCTGGGTTGGATTTGTATTCGACCAGAGAACAAGATAGGGAAGAAATTGGTGGAGCTGAATTTTGTGTTGAATATGAGATTACTGGGAGGAAAGAAGGCTGCTGAGTTAAATATTTTGAATGAATGATTTATGGGTTTTGTTTGATTGTTACATTTTTTGCAGGGAAGGAGTTTGGATAGTTGAAATCACCAATTTTACATGCCTAAATTTCCTACAACAACACACAAGAGGTGCTCGACAGTTTTCCTGAGCAAGGAAGTGGCTGAGTTCTGGTGGTATTGAACCAGTTCTGACTTGGCCGTTTACAGCTGCTAGCCATGGGTTTGGGTCTATCTACGATCAAGGAATATTTACAGCCAGCAAGAAGAAGGAAAAGTGGTGTGAGATAGGAAAATTAGTAAAGCAGGTATGTATGCTGCTACGGTACGTGTGGGTTGTTTCCGTAGGATTATGAACTTATTTTAGGAAACTAGGTTTGTAAAACTTGGCTGAAAAACCAGTTGAACAAGGGAAGTTTGCTGCCATTGATTGTGATAATCATTGGTGGAAGTTATTGAAGTTTTAGAGTTTGAAAGAGATTAGAATTATTGGGTTCAAGAAGCTATAAAATAAGAACAAAAACTACACATTCAGGGACCTTTTCACACTGCCTCCATCTGCAAGAGTTTACTCCATTCCACCTGCTTGCTTGAGTGTAGTCGATTTAATTCTAGCAATTATTTCTTTATTTGTCATGAATTCCACCGTTATGTCTCGATAAATTTCTTTGTTGAATTCCACGGTTATGTCTCGATAAATTTCTTTGTTAGGGTGAAAGGATAAACCTTTAGACTCCATACTTTGAGTTGAAATTTTGGAGTTTAGCACAGATTCATGTATGCTGCTTTATGCCATGTATGCTCTTAGATTATAATAGTGGAGATGAATGTTAGTTACAAGTATTAAAAAAGCGATGATATCTATTTATGTCGTTGGCGATGGAGGTAGACTATTGTTACAGTCGATATTTCTAGGTAGAGATTTATACAGTGTTTTCGTTTGAAGGATAGGTTAAGGGCATAGTCTTTTGGGCAGTAGTTGTGTGTAACTGCCATAGTGTTGTTGTTGTTGTCTGCCGATCAATGAGGTGACATCATAGTTGGGTGTATGATTATAGTTAGCAGCAAAATTTGTGTATAAAATTATTGGTGTGTGTATCTGTTTGAGACTCGTAGTTGGCTCGACTTCCAGAGGTTGTTGGGCGATGACCGAGGGGTCGCCTAGAAGATATGGATCTATTATCTTGAATCGACAACATTTATCTTCCTACGCATTGTAGGGAATTAGGTGGACTACGCAAGGGTCGATATGTGTCGTCGTACGGTTAGAGAATGAAACTATAGAAAAGGGAAGTCGATTAGTTTCGTGGGTGGGAAACCTGTTTTCGTTTCTTTTATATACAACTGTTTTGTGTGCCTTGTGTTTTCCTGCATTCTATAAAGTTCAATATTTCTGTTTAGGTCGTCGACCTTACTACTTTCAAAGAGATACTCCTATAAACTATTTTTCACCTTACGAAGTCATTTCATGGACCTTGGTTTGCTAGTTTATTCGCAAAGGGCATAAGGGTGCGAGAGCCTACTTTAAGTTGGGGTCTGACCCAAATTACTATTATTTTTCAGGGAACGGTGGTCGCGGAGCAACCTAACTAGTAGAACGACTTTTTGTTCCGGAAAGCTACATCGTCTTTGTCTTTAAAGTGCTTAAACAGCCAAATGTTTTATAGTTTGTTTTTAAGTCTAGACTTCTTTATTTTAAGTAAGATTCTTATCGTTTAACTTAAATAACCGACCTGCGTGTCGAAGATAGACTTTTGTTTTAAAGATTTTTTTTTACCAGATTTTTTTATAACTCTCGTCATTTTTAAAAAAAAATAAGATTCTTTGTTTTTTTTTAAACCTATTATTATTAAGAACCCCACACGATAGCCGATCTCCATTTGTTGGCTTGAAGGTTTGAGTGTGTAAAGTGTTTCATGAGTATGCCACACCTCTATTTTTAGGGCGGCCGACCTAGAATTATGAGGTGGGGCGTTACACAAAAATTCCTAAAACTTTCTTTGCTTCCCTCCCCTAAGATCGACCCATCTCCTCTCTATGTGACCGAAGCAGGGCAGAACGACTATTATCACGGTTTAGGCTTGCCCTGTACGATTTTGATTTTCGAATCTAAAGAAAGTACTTCAATAGTATATTGTTTTTCCTGGGAGAAATTTTTAGGTACAAACATGATGGTAGGCTTGAACTAAGGTAGACCATTTAGGATAGATTCCATCTGCAAGATAATATCTGTGAGTGTATTGATTCCCATTGATATTGAACCTTACATTGGGGACAATTCCATACTTGAGGTCTTCAAATAGAGGCGAATTATGAAGAACATTTATGTCATTTTGTGAACCCGTCAGATCAAAAAATACATGCCATATCCAACAATCATAAGTAGCGGCAGCTTCCAAAATAATAGTTGGTTTTGGGTAATGACCCTTATATTGGCCAACCCAATACATAAGATATCCCTGCCATACCCAATGCATGCAGTCAAGACTACCTAGCATTCCTGGAAAGACCCTACCCCAATTTTTATTTTGATATTTCTTTGACATCTATCTGTATTGAGCAGTAACTGTTAATTTGAAGTTGTTTGCCCATACGAAGGTACTCATCTTTAGAATCCGCTGGACACTGTAACCTAGAATCCTTAGGACTGAGGTAACTTTTTCCTCCGGACTATGACCTCTAATATTCAATTGATCAAACTGATAATTAAATTCAGGTTGTACCCGATAAAGTTCTTCAATAATCTTAACACCAAGTGTCGAGGCATGCAGAATCGACGTTGGAAATCTTAATAAGAGTACATGCAACCGACATTGAAATAATCGTGCATCAGCTTTTGGTGGTACTCATCCCGCGCCGATACGCATATCTCATGTGAATACTTCTTTTGGCTTAGGAGCTCTTGGTATATGCCCTGATGATTCTCCCAGCACCATAGTGTTAGTTTTCTATCTTCATTTGACTCGTCTTCCAATTGTTGCAACACCCGAACATAAGTTTGTTGCAGTGTTTTAAACCGATCCATAATAACTTTAGCCTCTTCCTCAAAAAAATCACCGACTGTGAAGTTAAAAGTAAAATAAATTAATAAATTTGTAAATTTATTTTACAAATATGTAGAGAGTATAGAATTTATTTTAGAGTAATGTGAGTTGAATTAGATTGTTGGAGATATATATAGTTGTGAAAAATTTAATTGTTTTGATTTAAATGTGGTCGTTATCTGAAAGTAGTCGTTGACGACATAGACTTGGTCGTCAACGACAAATACTCCACCGCTTAACAGACCCTTAATCACTTAATTCATCTCCCATAGTGACGCGGCTAATTACCTAGCCACCTATCCAGACTAGGGCTGCACAACGGGCGGGCGGGTCGGTTTTGGGGTAAAACCAACTACCAACCCGTCTAGAGGCGGGTTTTCATATTCAAAACCGTATACCAACCCGTCCACAGGCGGGTCGGGTCGGTTTCAACCCGAGGCGGGTCGGGCGGATTCGGTTTATTTCGCGGGTTAACCCGTGGCAGATAGAAAAAAACTGGCAGCAAAAAACACTAAAAACAGACACTAAAAACAGAAAAAAAAAAAAAAAAACATGAAAGAAAAGGCAGATAGAGATTGAGTTGATGAATCACCCATTAAGCCTCCTAAGAAACAACAAAAAACACCAAATATCGTCAAAATATAATAACAAATACAATTATACAAGGGATATACACTAGCCACAAAACCAAGGATTAATTTATTTTCTTTGCTTTCTTATCATTTGTATGGAGTTGAATCTATATCGTTATCTTAGAAGTTCATGTGGCAATTATAGAACTTGAAATGGTAAGATTTTTAAATGATTTCTGAAATTTTTAGTTTGGAATAGTCTGTCTTTGGAAATTTGTGTAGGCTTCGTTACACAATGAAAATGAGTGATTTTTGGCTCATTTGAAACTAGAAAGAATAAGCTAACACAATAAAATTGTAAGAAAATACAGTAAGGTTTATAGCTATGTTAAAAAGACTCATCAGAAACAGAACAGGAATCCCGTATTCAGAAAATGCAGTTTCGGCAGTTTGAAATCAAAAATTCGTACGAAAATCATTTCTCAATGGAATTCAGAAATTTTGGTCTTGTTTGAAAGCTGAGAGAGTCCTCTTTGACATAAAAATAATAGGGAAGGGTATTGAAGTACAGGTCAGTGTGAAAACATCTTGACAAAACAGTACAGCAACACAGGTTCAGAATAAACGGGCGGGTTTGGGCGGGTGCTACACTAAACCCGTAAACCGACCCGTGGTGACCGGGTTTTAAATTTTCAAAACCGTATACCAACCCGTAACGGGTCGGTTCGGTTATAAAACCCGCGGTTTTGTCGGGTTCGGGCGGGTACGGTTTTTCGGGTCGGTTCCTGTGCAGCCCTAATCCAGACAAACTAACAAGTTTACATGGTGCATAAGACTTGGCCTTAGATATTTGTCCATTGACCCGAAACACAATATCCGAAACAAGATTCGGTATCGGAGTATGGCACTACCGAATAAATAGTACTTATCCAGTTTTTTTCATTAAAAACCAATACCTTACGTGTCAAACACCTGACAGTTCTTCCAGAAATGGCGACTCCTCTGCTCAAACTACTCATCTCCCACTGCACAACCATAGTATTCCACGACGATGAAGAAGATGGTGATGTAATTCCATCTCTTTCTTCGATTTATTCATTCGATTCAACTTTTCCACATTAATTCTCATTCTCAGAGGAATAATAATGATAACCCTAACCCTAATAATTCAACTGATTCTCAAACTTCTTCATCACCAGTACCATCTTCTCTTCTTTATATCTCATTTAATCAAGATTTTCAATTCTTTTCAATTGGGACAGATGAAGGGTTTAGGATTTACAGTTGTTATCCATACGGTGAATCCTTTCGTCGCGATTTTAATGGTAGTGATGGTATTGGTATAGCCACTATGTTTTTCCGTTTCAACATTCTCGCCTTAGTTGGTGGTGGTACTCAACCGATGTTTCCTCTTAATAAGGTAACGAGTCTTATTTCACTGAACGCTGGAAAGGTCAATTTAGTAGTATTGTTCCCTATCTACAATGTAAACCATGCTAGTTGAAGAGTGTAGTGAAGATACTGTTATTTTAGTATATTAGATAGGTTGGAGAAATTACAAACTTACAAGGTTTCAAATTGGGGTACATTTGAAAAGGTTGAGTTGAGATATATGTAACTGGAGTTTCATTGAATTGTATGTGAGGGTTTGTGTACGTTTTTCGTTACCGTACGGGTGATTGTACTTTGGCTGCGTTCAAGATGAGAGTATGCCGAATTAAT
The DNA here is from genome assembly GCA_023531435.1 of Papaver californicum. Taxonomy (NCBI): domain Eukaryota; kingdom Viridiplantae; phylum Streptophyta; class Magnoliopsida; order Ranunculales; family Papaveraceae; genus Papaver; species Papaver californicum. The sequence goes on from JAJJMC010017500.1 coordinate 454,038, forward strand.
GTCATTGGCGCCGCTTTATGTAGACAGTAATCCAAAACTGAACTCTACGGAAACAATGGTTGAACTTGAACATGAAGAAGATTTGGGTTGAATGGCATTTATATGCTTCCCCAAATTGAGTTACCGTAGTGAACTTGGGTTGGGAATTTACCTGGTTTTTAGTTGTTATTCTTTTGTACTATATAAGAACATCTGGTAGAACAATTTGTTACACAGATTTGTTACACGGATTTGGGTAGCAGATGCATAGAATCTCTCCCATCGTATAATTCTGATTTTGATTACACTATGGTTTTCTTGCAGGTCATGATTTGGGAGGATGACAAAAGCCTGTGCACGAAAGAGCTTTCATTTAGACTAAATGTTCGGGCAGTTCGTCTTCGACGCGACCGAATAATTGTTATTCTAGAGCAGAAGATATTCATATACAATTTCAATGATACGAAGCTTTTGCATCAAATTGAAACGTTCCCAAACCCCAAGGGACTATGTGAAGTATCTCATGTCTCAGGGTCACTGGTACTTGCTTTTCCAGGACTTCAGAAGGGGCAAATTAGGGTTGAGAATTATACGACTAAGAAGACTAAGTTCATTACTGCTCATGATTCAAGCATTGAATGTTTGTCACTAACACAGGATGGGCAGTTGCTTGCTACAGCCAGCTTGAAGGGAACCTTGGTTAGAATTTTTAATACTACAGATGGAACTTTGTTGCAAGAGGTATGTTTTTGTTTTTGAAGAAACTTTTCTTTGTCTTGCACTGAAAATTATTTTAGTACATATCACTTTTCTTAATGATCGGCAATTCGGCATGCTTTCACCAGTTAGTATCCTTAAAATCTTATATAAGCCTTAACAGTATGAAAGCTACTGGCATTCGGAAATTTTGTTTCACTGTTAAACTAATTACCTATGCCGAAGCATGAAATATTGTCTTGAACTAAGTTGTTAACATGAAGACATTCTGAATAACCACTTCAGCAAAATGATTGCCCCATTAGATAGTACTGAAAATGTTTGCGTCAATTGTCTCTATCTGTGCTTTTGGATTTGCAACTAGGTGACCTCTAAGGAGAAGAAATATGCATTGTCCTTGAGACCTTTATTTTTGTGTTAGTGTTCTCTTGCTTCGCGACTGAATACCCTTATTGCTGGTCTCGTCATTAAGATGAAAAGGTTACCTTTTTCCATAGTTCAGCTCCTTTTGCATTTCGTGCGCGGTGCGTCAGTCAACTTCTTCTGTCATTACTTATTTTTGATCAGCCAGTAGTTATTTTTACTTTCTGGACTTTTCATCATCTCTGTCCAATATGTCAACACTATAAGATATACTCCCTCCGTAAAGATAGGCAAGTTTGCTTTAGCACAAAGATTAAGAAAACCAATCATTGTGGCCATTTTTTCATGTTTTTTCCTACTTTGTCCTTCTTCTAGATGGTCCCCTTCATGTGATATTAGATAAAAAGAGGAGAGAGAAGTGGTCCCTCCATGGGTAGATTGGTAAACTAATAACATATGACTTTCTTTAAATGGAAACAAGCCTATCTTTTTGACATACCCATTTATGGAAACCTTGCCTATCATTTTGAAACGGAGGGAGTAAGTGCACAAGGGTAAGGAATAATGGGGAGATTAGTAGTATCTATTCTGTTTACAGTTTTCTTTCTCACATTATCTCTTAGTGGACGTTCTAGTTATGATGCAATTGCTTGGATCCCCAAAATGCAGGTAAGAAGAGGCGCAGATCGAGCAGAAATTTACAGTCTAGCTTTCTCACCTACCGCGCAGTAGTTGGCGGTTTCAAGTAACAAGGGTACTGTTCATGTATTCAATTTAAAGGTCAATCAAGTGTCATCATCAAGGAATGACATGTCACTGGGTTCGTCTAGTCGCAATCCCCCTGTTCCGGCAACTAGTTCACCCTTCTCTTTTATTCGAGGTACAAACTAGAAGGTTGTAATATGTTTAGAACCACTAGTGATGTGGGTATTTCAATTGGATAATATCTTAGTTCTTTAAATCTATGGCAGATAGTTCTTAATGTTGCGTTGTTGAGTATACAAACCATGGCCTGGTATTCTGTTAGAACTCATCACAAACAATTGTCCAAATACTATGTCTCTTGACTGATTTGACAGCCTGCTTGCTTGTATTGCAGGAGTACTGCCCAAGTACTTCAATTCAGAATGGTCGGTAGCTCAATTTCGATTTCGTGAAGGTTTGAAGCACATTGTTGCATTTGGTGACCAGAAGGACACCCAGAGTAACACCATTGTGATTTTGGGCATGGATGGAAGGTAGGTCCGGAGGAATATTTCTCGTTATACATATTCATAATCAATATTATGTTAAACTTCGTTACCACTGCAACTAAAATTCTATGTGAACGCTACATAAAATTCTTTATTCTTCATATCTACTTCTTTTTATATCCAGTCTGACTTGATTCATTTATAACAACCATATTGGTTTGTTGGCATCTGTGTGTGTGTGTGCAGTTTCTATCAGTGTTGGTTTGATCCAGTGGCGGGTGGAGAGATAACTCAGCTTGAGCATCACAACTTTCTGAATTTTAGCCAGCTTTTCAAAGTAACAAAAAGATCTATTGGTTATTTACTTATTAATTAATACTATATTTAACTTTCGGCCATTACTTTTTTCCCAGTGTTTTAATTTGCAGGGGTGTAATTAGTAAGCTGTAAATATTTGTCTGTCTCTAACAAAGTGAAAAGTATAGGGTTTAGTTAGTAGTTCGAAGCTGCAAGTTGGTACTGTGACTACCTATTTCTGACTTGGTGTTGGGTGTGGGCACATTTGTATGTAACAATTATTGATGCCATATATAACAATTAGTTATTCTGTGTACTTGATTCTAGTTTCTGGTTTTATTGAGCTGATGAGATTAATTAAACCAGGACGGATTAGGGTTAGAGGTCTTGCTGAGCACTTGAGCCCAAATCTGTGTTGTGTGTGGTAGCCTGATTTTATATCTTACTTTGTTGTTATTTGAATGCAGTGCCAAATATAATGTCTGGAGTAAGCACTAGTTATTGTCTTTCTGTAAAGAAGTGGGATTCTTTACTCGATGTAGTCCCAATTATACTATTCCTGGGGTTTGTACCAACATCAGCGGAACTGATGCTCTAAACTGTGGTCCTAAAATCTGATACTCCATTATGATCTAAGAAATTATTGTTTATTTTACCAAGACGACAATGGCCATTGTAGCTGCCTTTAAGATCTTTCTTTCTTCTAGCGAAAGATCAAGGATGAGTGGTAACACCTATGAAAGGACGGACTACCGCATTGGAAGAATGTAAGTTCCCGACACACACCCTTTCATAACCAGCATATAAAAATAGGGTACTGTACAGTTGGAGTTTTGTAATAATTTGCAACAGATAAAAGAAATCCTGGTCGAGCTTCTTTGTGTTGAGAATACAGTTTTGAATCGAATTTAAATGTGAACCCATTTGTTCGTTCCTGATTGACTTGCCTCTCTTTCACAGTGCATAAAAATATAACTATACCATCTCCAACCTAGTTTCACTAATGCAACCAAATATTATAATCACTTCAAATTAAATGATATAAATCATTTTTATTTCATTGAAAGAACACAAAAGTTCAGTTTTGACTGGTCAGAGTCTAAGATTCTATAGTAAAATCTAGTCTAGATTTTAGTGTATTGAATATGGATCATCCCCTTATCTCCCTCAAGGTTTGATACAATCATTTCATTTTTGTTTCAATAGAGATCATAATTTAGTATATGTCAACATGGATGCTAGTATAGTTTTTATAGTACAACATTTTCAAACTTTTAACAGTGAGAGAGATACTGAAATGAAGATTGATTATTATTTTTTACTAAACATTCAGAAGCAGTCAGAGTCTATCGACATAAAGAATCTAGCCTAGTTGTGGCTGTGAGCACTCACATAGGCTTATTATGATTCTTTCTGATATCATTGTCATCACCTGTAGTCAGTACTCAGTACTATAAAAGTCTGAAGTGAAATGTAATTTGTTGTTTCTTTTCCACTACACGTGAAGTTTCGTATATTTTTTAATACGAAAACAGAGAAACTTACTCAATGACAATGTTTGGAACTGCAGAGCTAAGAGTAGCTTCATGTAGAACCATAAAGTTTTCATGCATCAAACTGGTATGTCCAGTGATGTTTACAGACCGAAAGGTTTGAAATAAATATATCAAATTTAAACCTTTCCAATTTAAGTTTCCTGGAGTATTGTTTTTGGCAGCTAAGTTTACTAATTTAAACGCCATAAAATTTTGGTTTAGTTGCACTTTAACAAGAATACCAAGTACAAAAGTAATTTCTTAAAAATGTCCATCATTCATTTGATAGGATCCCATGCGTCTTGAACTTCCTTCTGGTAGACTTCCTTTATTTTCTCCAAAGTTACATCATCTTCAGCATGAAATTCTATGTTAGTTCTATGCAACTCTTTGGCCCATCTGATTGCTAGTTCGGCTTCTTTTCTGGAAGGTTTGTGCTACACCTAAAAGATGTGAAAATCCTTACTCCCATACAGTTTTCTGAGAAGGACATAGCAATGAGGGAAAAATTAGTACAAGGGATAGAAATAGGATTAGCATTGCTTTCCATGTCTGAGAAAGAGTCCATGGAGCTAATGCTAATGGTTATCCCAAATTTCTCTTTATGATGTTTGGTGATACTTTCACTAGTATCCTGATTATTCCTTTGGTAATAGAGATTGTTGAGGATATTTCTTTGATTATGCATGACTCTGTCAAAGGAACAAAGGTGTTTCCTGATGTTCTTGGCAGTAGTCTCAGCAGATGGGGTGATTTTCCTAAACACTAAATCACATCTGGCTTCTGAGGGGATTTATTTGGATGGACCAGGAGTTAAAACCATTCATGAAACAAACTAACCCCTCCAAATATATGATGGCTCTCACCAAAAAGCTGAGACCAAATAGAGGAAATATAAGGACAGAACATAAGTCTATATGATAATATCTTCAACAATACCTTTGTACAAATTATAGTTGGGATCAATGCAGTTGAGGATGCTTGGAGTCTTGGCATTGTGGGGAGGATACCATAAGCACATTTTCGTATGAACATTTAGATGGAGGGAGAAGTATCAAGCTTCCAGATACCTTTCCATGCATTATTAGGGGTATCATCTTTATATTTTTCTTGAATTTTCTTGTTGTACAGAGATTTAGCAGTGAACTCTCTTTTGTCATTCAAGCTCCATATAATAGTATCCTCTTCATGAACATTGAAGGGAGTAACATAGATAGTTGTTTGATCTTCCGGAGAGAATAATAATCAATCATATCAGGAGGACAGTGCATGGATCTGTCAAGAGTAGTATCCTTGTCAAAAATCTATTTATCCCCCCATATCTGAATTTTATGACCACTTCCCACTTTCTATTTGTGGTACTTTTGAATATTTTCACCCCTTCTAGAATACCTTTCCAGATCGAGGAATCATTTATTTTAGGCTGAGTATTCATTTTGATGACTTCCTAACCTTCAAAGTGTTTAACTTTCATAATGGAGGATAATAATGAATCCGGTTCGTTAATGATTCTCCATCATATTTTAGTGATTATAACATTGTTGAAGAATTCCATGTTTCTGAAACCTAGACCTCCTAACTCTTTTAGTTTACAAATAGAATCCCAAGCAATGTAGTATAACTCTTTGGGATTCGCAGGGTCCTTGCTCCTAAAAAAATCTCTTTGAATTTTGTTCAGATCTTTGTAGGTCTTTTTAGGCAGTTTGAAACAATTCATCTGGAAGGTGCTTGAAGTAGAAGTAACAATAACTATCATTGTGTCTCTGCCAGCTGGTGAGAGAGATTTGTTTTTCCATCCAGCTGATTTGAATTTGAGTTTAGCAATGCAAGGTTGAAAATCTTGAATTTTAATTATGTTAGTAGGAGGG
>JAJJMC010017500.1:460389-489449 GCA_023531435.1 Papaver californicum
CAACCCAATCAAAATCCTTAGCCATGAAATTTTTTATACCCATAATACCATTTTCTCATTTCTTACCTCCCTTGGTGTTCATATATCGGATGAGTTCAATTATGTTATCAAAAATTTGTCTACCATGAATGAAAGTGGATTGAATGGGAGAAATGAGTTTTGGGAGAAGAGGTTTCCCTCTTTGGGAAAGAAGTTTGGATATGATTTTATAGGTGGTATTACATAGGGAAATAGGTCTATAGTGATAAGGGGATGAGGTGGAGTCAATTCTGGGTATGAGGGAAATGAAAATGGAGTTCATTTATTTAAGGATGAAACCATAGCTAAAGAAATTTTGAACCATTTTAACAATGTCCTCCCCTACTACATTCCAGTTGAGGGGAAACCCAGTGGGACCTGGAGTTATATGCCATACTGAATAACATATTTTTTTTATTTCCATAGCATCAGGAGTAGCCATAAGGTTTTCATTCTCAGAGGCATAGATGGTACTAAGAATAAGATTGAGGATATCTCGATTCAAGCAAATGGTACCAACAATAGCCATTTTTTCTCAAAATGCTAAGTAAAACATTCAAAGACCATCTTTATTTTAGATATCCCTTCCCCTTTTTCATCCTGGATAGAATCAATTATATTCCTCCTTACTTTTTTTTTAGTAAAATCATTAAAAAAATAGTATTTATATCACATATCCTTATGGATTGATCTCTGCTTTTAATCTTCCAAAATCTTTCCTGAATGTTATACCAATGCCTAACAATACTTTTAGCTTTCCTAATAGCAACAACTCTATGGATATCAAAATTATTTTTGGTGATCCAATCAAGTTGTTTCAAACTCTTTTCAAGGTTAGACTTGATATTACCATTAACAACTTTGTTCCAAAGGCTGATTCTGATTTTGACATCTTTAAACTTCCTAGCAATAATAAAAGCAGAAGAGCCAGAATGATCTAAATTTCAACATTCAGCTATAATACTATAATATCCTTACAATCCTGATGATCTAAGCAAGGCCGAAATTTTTGTATGGGATTTGACCAGGATTAATCCAACGGGGATTGGAGTCCAACGAGATTGGGTGATGATCAGAGCCAATAGAAGGAAGGTTAGAAATAGTAGAGTTAGGAAATATGATAAGTCAATTTTCAGAGGCAAGACCTCTATCAAGTCTCTGCTCGGTAAGGAGATTTCCATTTCTTCTGTTGGTCCAAGTGAAAGGGCAAGCAGTATAGCCCAAATCAATTAAGGTTAAAATCCTCAATCTTTTCCATTAAAAATATCAGCTTCAGAGGAATCAATAGGGTGCCTGCCAAATATTCATGCTCATGCAGAACAACATTAAGATCCCCCATAATGATCCATGGTAGGGTATTTTTAGCAGCAGTATTCTCAAGCATTTTTTAAGAGCTTAGCTTATCCTTAGTAGTGTAAGGGCTACCATAATAGTCAGTGAACAACCAACGACTGTCATTATGGTGGCATTTATGTGATTATTAGAGAAATCCAATATGGAGACATGTAAGGTAGTTTTGATATATGTTTTGAGGGATGTGTATGAATTTTGTCCCCAGTACTCTAATAAAATCTACTTCCTCCGTCTTTATTTATCAATCCGTTTTGAAAAATTCAAAATCTTAAAGAGACCGGAGAAATATACAAAACTACCCATATTAAATGCTATTCCCTCCGTTCTAAATTACTAGTCCGGTTTGAAAAAGTCAAGAAATTAAAAAGACCGGTGATTTCTATAAAACTGCCCATGTTAAATGCTAAATTATTACGATAAAATTAAATAGTTTAGTATATAATAAAATTATATATTATTTATAAAGAATCTAACATTTGTATTCAAAAATAATTGTTTTAAAAATGGAATGAAAATAAACAGGAAAGATATTAAATATATTTGTTTTCTATTTCTGGAGATACTATTTAATTTTTAGATTTCTTTGTATATCTTTAGATTTTATAATTATAAGAAATTCAAGGGTATATTTGAGATTTATGAAAAAATACCACTATAAATAGAAGCTGGAAAGTTTTTTAGGACAAACGAAAATAGAATAGAGGACTGGTAATTGAAGACGGAGGGAGTACATTATTACTAAAATTAAAATTGAATATGTTTAGTATAAAGATAAAATATTATATATTTGGTAATTTTTTTATCTTTGTATATTTTTAAGAAGAAGATAATAAAAATATATTTACAGTTGATGAACCATTACTTGACACTCTTGAGATATACCCAAATCATCATCTTCGGATGGTGAATTCATGTCGGTTATTGCCGCTCTCCTCTTTTTATAAATGAACTCACTTGATTCATGAGCTCGTAAATATATCATGACTAGAGAAATTAGATAGTGTAACTTATGTTCTTCCATGATGTTTTTAAAAAAAGAGATGAAAAAATTATACAAATGAAAATATTATATTTATGGAGTAGAAATTTTATAAAAAATCTAACCTTTACGGCGAAAAATAATTTTTATTAAAAAGGGAATGAAGATAAACATGAAAGATGATAAACATATTTGTTTTTTATTTCTAGAGATATTATTCAAATTATAGATTTATTTAGATATTTTTTGATATTTTAATTATAAAAAATTTAAGGTATATTTGAGAGTTTAATGAAAAAATACCACTGTAAACAGAAGTTAGAAATTTAGTTAGAAATTTTCTTAAAACAGATGAATAAATAGAGGACTATTAGAAAAGACGGAAGAAGTATAAACTATTTATAAATTTATGCACTGTGCTTGACTTTCAACACTTAAAGAATTAAAATGGTGATATTCAACCAAAAAAAAGAATCATTTCAAAGGTTTTTGTTAAATGAAATCTTAAACATATAAAAAACGATCTATCCATCTCATCTTCTCAAATTAAATATTTTTCTATGTTTAGAAAAATATGCGTCTTGCAGATGTTACGATAGAGTGATAATTATTAGATGATGATACCAGAAACTTGAGTTAAAAATTCCTCGACATCAAATTTTTTTTAGCGATCTTAAAATATATGTGTGTTTTCGTGATTTTGATTGGAAATTAAGATAGAAAAAGAAAATGTCAATTACTTAACGAATTCGAATATTTAATATAAGGGTGTAAACGGTCAAGAATATAAACTGCGGTCTGCAGGTTTTTTGTTACTACTTAATCACTGATACTGCTATTCATTGTTATTAGATTTTCCCGACATACCATGTGAGAAATATACTGCAGCTTTTCAATAGAAAAATGACTGTCTCTGCTCTGAAATTAATTGCATTTTTTTCAAAAGCTGGTTGAACGTTAAGACACTCTCTTCTCTCTATACATAGAGAAAATTATAGAGACCAACAAACCTCATATTCCTGTTATACGCAAACCTTTGTCTCTCTCAATCTAATCACTTTCTTTCTCAAGCTTCAGTCTCTTAATCAATATGGCACTTAAGCTGTATGGTATCCCCATGTCGACGTGTACTACGCGTGCCATGATATGTTTACATGAGAAGGAAGTCGAATTCGAGCTTGTCCCTGTCGATCTTTACACTGGTGAACATAAACAACCTTCTTACCTCTCCAAAAATGTAAGTGTTCTTTACTTTTCTTCTTAGGATGAAATACAAATTTGTCATCATTTTTTTAAGAGCTTTTGATATTTGACAAACAAAAAAAAAATCTTCTATTCAGCCATTTGGTCAGGTTCCCTTGTTGGAAGATGATGATCTAACACTCTTTGGTACGTATATTTTCTTACTCCCAAATTCTAATTTAGATGACTACTGTGTCATCAACCGGGGAAAACTACAAGAGGAAATCCTGTGAAGTCTTTTTGGGCATATGGCATTAATTTGACACAAATGTTATGAGATTTCTCATGGGATTTTATCTTCGGTTGGCCTAAAATTATTGTCTAAGTTATTGAATGTATATATTTGTGATTGGCTTAAACAGAATCCAGAGCTATAACAAGGTACGTCAGCGAAAAGTACGAGAAGACGGGGATCGATCTACTAAGAAAAGCGAACATCAAAGAAGCTGCACTGGTGAACCAATGGATAGAAATTGAATCCCAACATTACAATACAGTGATCTTGCCGATTATCTATGAGATCTTCGTGAGTCCAATTACAGGACAATCACCAGATAAGACGGTGATCGATGCCAATGTGGAGAAACTAGGAAAAGTGTTGGACATTTACGAGGATCGACTCAGTAACAACAAATACTTAGCAGGGGACTTCTATAGTTTGGCAGATTTGCATCACTTGTCTTACACTTACTACATGATGAAAACAGAATGGGCTTCTTTGATAAATAGTAGGCCTCATGTTAAGGCATGGTGGGAAGATATTTCTTCAAGACCTGCCTTCGTCAAAGTTGCACAAGGAATGACATTTAATTAAAACGTAATATGTTTAACTCATGTCATACAACATAAAAACATTGTAATGTGTTTCTGTATGGCATTCAAGAGTCGCACTTTTAGATTTATTTAGCAGAAAAAAGACGAGATTTTCCTGTTATATCAAGTAGGCAGGTGAAAAAAGAGTCGGCAAGTTTTGTTTTAGCTGGTTAATGAATTATTGATAATGGTGGTGGATGGAGACTAGAGCTAGCTAGGGAAAACTAGAGTTTGATAATGGGGGAGGGAGCATGCACGTGTGGTACGAATTTGTTGGTGTGAAGTGATTGATTTAATATGCTTATTCATGTGTGTTCTAATATCCACAAGCTATCTTTCAACATGCATGGTTCATACTCTATAGTTTGAAAGCGTAGCAATATCATTCAGTAGTTGTTATTTATTGTCTACACCAAATAATTGTTAATACCCCTTGTATAAGATATAACCTCAAAGCATCTTATGCAGCTGAAACATTTACAACATTCTAGTCAGTTGGCATCAATAAACACAACCGTATCATCAGCATACTGGAGTCTTCAGATTGATTTAGAAGAAGAATATATTTTAAGCCATGAATCAACTCTTGATTTTGAGTGATTACCTTACCCGTGAATATACTTTAGCGATAATTTATTAATTTTGTTTAATCTCGAAAGCAAACTCATTGGGCTGTAGTCTTCTGTAGATTATGCCTGATCACTCTTGCGAGTCGAGGATATATAAGTAAGAGCTATAAGAAATGCTGATAAGAGTTGTGAAAGACAGAATGGTGAAAATCGTAAACTGACGAACAAAATTCGAGTTTTATGACCAAGCCTGATAAAAGTTTTTCTAGAACGACTCATGAAGGCCCTTTCTATCGTATAAGCAGTTTCCCAAGTTCAACTTTAGCCACACCCTTCTCAATACACTCTGCATCTGACAGCGTTCTAGTTTGCTGAAAATAAATAGATTGATAGATAAAGCGAAATATTTTACTGATAAAAGAAGGGGCATACAAAACATATACCACCCAGGAATAATTACAAGCGGAGGAGAACAGAAAAAGAGAGGGAGATAAATGAAAACAGGTGGATTGAAGTACAGATTAGTAGATTACCAATCACCAATTCTAGACTCAATTAACTGACTGAAATATTTGTAATTCAAAGCCCAGACGAATAGCCAGTATTTTTCCTTATAGGTCACCAGATATCTCCAATCTATTTTCCTAGCATTTCGCTCTAACCAATAAAATAGAAGGAGGTAGCATATTCCATATATCTTGACTGAGCTCATCCATATCATGCCGATGCCAAGGAGTGATTAAACCATTCATAGAATGTGGCATTACGAAATTTCAGTTGAGATCCTTTAAGAAGCTATTCCACAAGCCAAGAGCATAACTGCTGTAAGTGATCAAGAGATTCCTGAGCATTGCATAGCTCACAGCCACTTGCTACAGTCATACCCTCTGTGGTTTAAAACATCAGCTGTCAGGAGCTTATTCTGAATGTCACACCACAAAAAGAATGCAACAAGGAGGATCTGTCATCTCAATATGCTGCCACCACAATTCGAGATTCTTTTGGAAATTATGAAAGCATATGGAACTTACACAATGAAGTGGCGTCAATGTTGACATACATTAGGATTTTCTTTTTTTTTCTCCTCAAAAGAAAAAACATTGGTAAAAACAAGATCCTCGAGGTGGAGACTAATACTAAGATGGTAAGGTAATATCTTCAGAGGCAGTTGGGATAGCTAAAGTAAATAATACTTTAAGACTTACATACGAATTTATTGCCTGAAGGTGGCTTAACGAAAAATGAAAACTAGCTAGTGTGGGGAAGAAAATCTGTTAAGAGCAGTTTAGTTTCAAGTTTATAAAATACTTCTCATATGATCTGGTGATGTATTGCAGCTTAATTTCATGTGATCTAATTTGTGTTGCTTCTAAATTCTATTGAATGCACTTTATGAGTTTAGATACAATACAGTGTGTCAATGCAGTTTCTTTAACTCTGGTTTCCCTATTTTTAGCTGGGTAGTTTTTCTAACAGTTCTGGTATCACTTCGAAAATATCGGCTACGAGACCGTAATCAGCAACCTGCCATTCCAAAAACTAGTTAGAAATGAAACGAGGGCATTTTTATGCAAATGAACCTCCTAATATAGTCTAAGCTAACAATTTTTATTCAAAATGATCATCACCTGGAATATAGGTGCATCTGCGTCTTTATTTACAGCAACGATGACCTTAGAGTCTCTCATGCCTGCCAAATGTTGGATGGCTCCAGAAACCCCAAATGCCATGTACAACTCCGGAGCCACAATTTTTCCAGTTTGACCAACCTGAAATGTTACCGCAGAAACCAACGGCGTAAGTTGATAATATCAGAGGAAAGAATATCTGGGTAGTTCCATCGCATTATTTGAGAGACATATATAAGATTTTTATAGTTTTAAGCTAGAGAGAACTGTTAGGAGTCTTACCTGGAGTTCATTAGGAACGAACCCTGCATCAACAGCTGCTCGAGTTGCACCGACTATGCAACAACAACAAAGAAAACAGCACAGAAGTTAGATCAAATTCTGTTGTGTTTTTCACGGAATTGTTCCCAACTGGGTTGTTATATCTAAATTTGTCACATTCTCCCTCTTTTCAACGAAGCAAAATATAATTAGAGTGAAACTAATCAACCATAAAAGTCTGTTGACGGGTATCATTAGAGAAGTACATAAACTATTGAAAGGAGAACCAGTTGCATCTTAAGATTCACTATATATACCTGCCCCACCAAGCTTTGCTGCAAGCTTCTCTATCAGTTGGAAGTTTTTGGCACTCTTAAGTGCTCTACCCCCTGTGATCACTACTCGTGCACTTCCTAGATCTGCGCGTTCTGTATCTTGAGATGTATGTTTTACATATCGAGATTTGCCAACACTATCTGTAGGTACCAAATAGAGATGATTAATCAGCTAACTTGGGTTCAAATTGGTAAGAAAGCAACTAAAGCTGCTTACTTATTAAACCAAGTGATCAAAGAATCACAATTACATAGTCAAATTTAGTAGAAGACATTCAGGAACAGACCTTCACTGAAGGTTGAGAGATCAACCTGGGAAATGGGAGCTGCTTCAGATCTGGAATCAGCTGAATTAAGCGATACAGGGAACGAAGTGGACCTAATGGTTAGCATACAGGGATTTACACCAGTGTATCGAACAGTAGAAAGAGCATTTCCAGCATAAATAGGCCTACAAGATAGAAGCAGACCATTCGACGCAAATCAAATATTTAGTAATTATTAAGAGAAAGCATGAACATACTACGATGTTGTGATAGTCAAACAATTGATTACCATCAAAGAGGGTATAACTCGAAGAACACAAAAGCCAGTTAGCTTGGAGCATTTAGTTAGGCAAGGTATGAACACAGCAAAAGTACCTGACAAATAGTCTAGGCCCAGAAATATCAATGACGTCAGTAATTGGAGAAACATCTAAGAGAGCAGCCCCACGTGGCAGAACATTCTTCCCAAAGGAATTCGAGGCAGCAATTATGTGCGAATAACCTCCTCTCTGTTGAATCGAATGGACTAATGCAGCCCAAGGTTCAGCAAGAGGATGGGCTAGTTTATCTGTGTCTGCCATAAGCACCTATAAAATGAAATGAAATGAATGAAAGAATATTAGATTACTGCGGAACATTCAGATCAAAACCTTGATAAATAATTTAGTTGTAGGTTCAAAGCAATGCACTATTGAAGGGTTTGAGTAAAAAAAAACCCACTTGTGAAATTGCAGGATGACTCATTGCAGCATGTGAAACAGCTTTTTGAAGGGATTCACCTGATCCTGCCAATAGAACTGAAATGAAATTTTCTTCTTCACCACCACCAATTGCCCTTGTCGCTGCTTCTACTGCACTTAACGATGATTGTTTCATATGCCCGTTTTCATGTTCCCCCAGGACTAATGTACTTGCCTTCACAATAAACCATAGGGAAAAACAAAAGATGGGATCACAGTAAGAACCAAGTAGATATTAGAACAATTTCAACAACTACATCAGTGGCTACTACTTAAGCAACAGCCCAAAATGAACAGTCACCCAAGAAACAATCATATCCCTCGACTAAAAGGAGAAGAAACAACAAATTTTTCAGAGGTTCGGTTTTTCTGAATTATTTCACAGAAATGTTAAACTGTAATTAAGATCCCTTAAGGGTTTCACCCAAATTTCAATTTTGAATCTTAAAGAGATTCTCTTTCAACTCACAATTCTATTATAATCAAGATCGATTAAGCACTAAATATTGGCATAAAAAGAAGAAAACCCATTAAAAATCAAAAGAAAATGAACCTATAATTCAAAATAGAAAAAAAATGAATTCCACAAAAGTTGAAGAGAACTTACATATCTAGAAGAAGAAATCACAGACAAGAACCGTTTTTTATTAAAGGAAGATCTTCTTAGAAAGTTCATAAGTATTGACATTCTACTGGATAACTTTATTTTTTTAGGGATTCGTTTGCTGATCGGTAAAAGCTCGCAATATTGATTGCGGGAAATATATAAGTTTGCCGAACTACTGCAGTATTTATCTAACTCAGTCACTGCTGACCTGCTGAAAAGAATACTTATCTACTTTGCCCAATGTTGATCGTTTCGGGTTAACTAATGTTACACCTTGTTATACCGAAATCTACTTTATAGTTCACTTCATATTAATCTCTCCGTTTCATAAAAGTATTGTTTATTTCAAAATTTTGTTTTATAATAATTGAGTTATTTTTATTAAACAACATAATATTCCTAAAATCATCCTTTTAATTAGTTATTATTATTAGATTTTAGTATAAAAAATATGTATAATTTGATAGTTATATTTATATTCGTTATATAGATGTTTTAAAATGCTTTCCGACTATATAAAGTTTACAAATATACGTGTCACAGTTTTAGAGCTACATTATTTCTAAATTTTACTATTTTGTTATTCATAAAGATATAATTGGAAAAAAAAATATACCTAAAAGTATTTATCTCCTTATTTCCTTAAAAAATTGCGCGAACATAAAATAACTCACTTTTATGAAACAGAGGGATATTTGATATACTATATAATGGTGAAGTCAACAGACCATAACTTGGTCAAATTATCTTCTTCGTTCATCTGAACGACAACTTCTTAATTGGTATTAGTATTACTGTGGCAGTATGATATTTGTTGGTCAAGTGGAGACATCTCAGTAAGCAGAAGTATGGAATGAAGGAATATGCGAAACACGTGTGTAAATGGTGGATTTTTGACAAGGATAAAATAGTAAAATTATCTCCCAAGACTCGAGTCTGAGAAAATATTAAACTTTAGAATTCTGCAAAGAATTCTTAGGCAGGTGTTTATCCCTGTCTTCTCTTTATATATATGGCCAACTACATATACAATCAAAATCAATGAACTGAGTCAACATTCATCATTGTACAAAATTATTAAAACAACACTGGTGCTTACTATGACATTCCTAGATGTTTTATGATTTTTACGTGAAATCTCAAACTCCTAGATGAATTTCCCACTAGTATAGAGCAATTTGAGTATTATTTGGTGTTATATTCCGTGACTGGATTCCCAAGAAACTACCATATGTCAGCATCCATGCTCAATTAAACAATATTGACTCACTAAAATACCTATATAACTTTATATAAAAGATTACATATGAATCTATTTGATTAAAGTACCACAATTGTTGTGCTTAGATTCAAATCAAGAATTGTGCCCAGCACGAAAACATAACTTCCACTAGCTAATTTAGCCTTGGACACGTCAATCCTTGCTTAAGGAAGTAACCAATGGCATAAATATCCCTAATCTAACATCCAATACGCAAGCAAATGGTATAAGAACCTAAAAAGGTGTTTTTACACCAAGCTCGTCAGGTGCAATCCTGCATTTCCTTGTACAAAGTCGCGAGCTGGGAGAAATTGGTAATGAATGAATGGATGAGTTGTATACGAAACTCTTCATATAGATGTCATATACAACATATTAAAAAATCACATCAATCGGATAAATGAGCTAAGATATATGATCAAGACATTCAACTAAGTCTCAGCCGAAAAATTCATGAATTCTTCCTGACTTTTGTCTGTTTTGTCTTTTTGAGGCCCTTAACGAACTCAAAACCCAAATATCTATACGCGGGAAGATATTTGGTCTTCCGGGTATCAAAAAGTTGGGGTAGATCATCGAAAATGGACTTCGTATGAAGATTCTACAGCGTTTTCAGCCCAAACCTGATAGACACATTTTAGTGTCTAGATTGCACCTTAGTTTCTATTAAGTTAGTATTCGATTTTGCAAATATTACGTGTTTTTATGCTTTTGTAGTTACATTTGAAGAATAAAGATTTGTGGAAAAATTGGCTCAAAAAGTGATAAAGGCACCCAAGGACAAGTTTTATTGGCACCCCAAGAATGGATAAGGGACACCCTTGGATCGGGCTGAGTTGGATCGGGCCAACTCAGCGGGTCAACTCGGCTGGATCGGCGAGTCACCGATCCAACTCATCGGGAAGAACTGTGTTCAACTGTGTACAATTTTTACGAGATTTTCAAGTTGTTTTCGATTCTAATTTGTTCCAAAAGCTACAAGAGTCCAAGACCAACTCAAACACATCAAGTTAGAGTGATTTACGCCGGAGAATATTGCACAATCATGAATTTGGACGGAAAAATGGAATCCGGCTTGGAATCGGATTTGTGAAGATTTGGATAGATTTTAAAGAGTTCTATTAGGTTTAGAACTCTCCCTAGGGTTTGTAGAGCCTATATATATGAAGAGAAGCCAAGAAAAATGGGAACGAAAACCTAGAGAAGAAATCAGAGCAAGTCCGGCCACTTCCGGTCGCCGCTGGTCACCTGCTGCTGGTCCGGCCGGCGTGTTCTTCATCAGCCACCATCGGAGAAGACGACTCAGCAATATTTATATCTGTTGCTGATTCAAACTGCTCGTGTCGCCTATTCTTTCAACCATTTATTGCTTAGAAACACTTCTGTAACGGCTGAACCCTGTTCTGTGACATTTATAAACGTATCTGTTCAGCTGTTGCACTATTATTTCACCTTGTAATCAACTTTTTGAGCAATGAAAAGATCTTTTGAGCAAGTTTTCTTCACCATGGCCTAAGTATATTTACTGGGATGATGGAGGAGGTTTTTCTCTCAATTTTATGTGGTAAGTCTATTTTTAATTAATTAATTATAATTCTTTACTTGTTAAAATTGCATAGTTTCGAAATAGAAAAACGGTTTTCATTCAGTAGTGGTGTTTTTGTTTGATGGGTCATGCTGGGTTGACAACCTCTGATGTCCCATGCTTATGATTTACCTCTACTTGTTTGCATAAAACCTATTTTGGCAATATTTGAGCTTAATTTATTTAAAAGAATTACCAATTAATCACATAAATTGTTAGAAATAACTGATTCCTGATTCCTGGTTTTCCCCATATTTTCTAAAAATCATCTCTAGTTTATTTTCCTGATTTTTATTTAATTAGATTAAGTCCAATATTTTCTAAAATCATTACCTTCACAAGTTCGAGAATCGAACCTCTTATTTACCACTTTAAAAACTACATCAAAACCCTAAATCTAAAATTTTTGATGACGAAATTTCACAAAAAATCTCTTGTCCATCCAAGTCAAAGGGGTTGATGCCCCCTTACCTTGTCCATCATAGGTGAAACAAAACTTGTCCTACTTAGGCTTCAAAACTGAGACGTTTTACTTCTTTTGCCATCAACATGTGAGGCTTAGTACAAATTAAGAGTAAAAACGTAGACGTCTTGCTTCTTCTCAAATTTGGCGTTTTACTCATTTACCCTCAATGTGTGAGGCTTAGCACAAAGAGTAAAAACGTGAGCTTCTTGCTTCTTGTCAAATTTGGCGTTTTGCTCTTGTACCCTCAACGTGTGAGGCTTAGTACAAAGTGTAAAAACGTAGACGTCTTGCTTCTTGTAAAATTTGGCGTTTCTCTTTTACACTCTACGTGTGAGGCTTAGTACAAAGAGTAAAAACGTAGATGTCTTGCTTCTTGTCAAATTTGGCATTTTACTCTTTTACCCTCAACGTGTGAGGCTTAATACAAAGAGTAAAAACGTGAGCTTCGTGCCTCTTTGCCAAAACTTGGTGTTTTACTTTTTTTTTAACGTGAATGTCTTAGCTCTTGCTCAAATTAGGCGTTTTGACTATTTTACCATGAACTTATGCTTCTTAGCGTACAAGCTTCAAAACCCTAATTTGCTCATCAAAGGCTATACTAGGCCTCACTCGTATACGTGGCCTCTCACACACTTTCTCATGCTCAGCAATATACACTTATTTTTACAAAATAAGCATGTCAATGCAAAATTGACTAAGTTGGACATACTGCTCCTTATACACAAATAAATACATATCTATTTTGTCTTTAGTCTATCAAGGCTCATCAACTTAGTCAAGCAAAACAGGTCTTCATTCAAAAGACTAAGTAAGTTTCATTCGGTCAGCAGTTGAGTAGAGGAGTGGTAAGTTGAGTAACTGACTATTCAGCCCTAATCGAAGTGGAGAGCAGTTGTCAACACCTTATCTACCTAATCCACTTCACCACTACTCAACCATCGACACTTTATTCCAGAGAAAAGGTCAAGTGGTTACTATAGCTATGATATAAATAATTCTCAATGTATTGAACAAAGGAGACAACAAGTATGAATTGAACAGTACAAGTTAGAGCATTGTTCATAGTTATTCACATATATTGCATCCTACAGAGTCTGATACTCCGACTTTTATTCTTCTCTCGCTTCCCTACCTAAGACCAACCCTTCTCCTTCCCATTTATGACTGAAACAAGAATGGAATGACCATTGCTTGGTTTAGGCCAGGATTATACAGATTGATCTCTCAAATATAAACAAAGTACTTTAATAGTACAAATATTTAAGGATTGATGAATTATCACCTGCTCACCCCACTTTTTCTAAATTACCCTAATTCATTTTCCCCATAAACAACGTGATACAACCGTTAATCTTTAGATTTGTAACCCAAGCCTGAGCATTTGCTTTATTGTCCCCTAATCTCAAAAAGGTTGGAAAATATTATAAGGAAATGGAGAGAGAAAGGACTTGTGTGTTTGTATCATCTCATTCTCCTTGTTTTTTAAACTCAGACTTATTTAAGTTGTTATGAAGTCAGGACTAAAACAAGTTTCAAATCTTACCTTTTTAATTCTCATAGGTTCGATTTTTGGTTCATCCTTTAAAGACAGATTGACTGATCGAGCGAATATCAAGGGGATCATCAATAAATCTCTTAAAGGAAAAAAAAAACTTAGCAACCCTTGATTATATAATTGTATTTTGACCAATATAATTTTGTGAACTAACAACCATGAATATGTCTTCACTAGTATGCTCAAGATGCCCAATAAAAACACAGTATACGGTCATAGGATCCTATCTTGGTTCCTTTGGGAGGAAGGATGTCCACCTTAACCAAACGTACATAGGGCTGCACAGGAACCAAACCTAACCGAAGAAACTGGATGAAATCGGCTAAATTTGAGCCGATCTGAACCGAGCCGAGGTCAACAGTTTGAAAAATCATAATCGTTCGATTCTCGGCTCGGTCAACGACTTGAGCTTCAAAACTGACCGAGTTGGACGGTTATAAACCGATACTTATTAGCCATTAGATTTAGTTAAATCTCATTTAGTTAAATCTTTACCATCCATTGATAGCATATATATAAGAAAATTATACCCTAATTTTCAGAAACATTTTTTTTTCTCCTTTTTCTTCCGACTTCAGTTCAGATTATCAACTTTTCTCCAACCCCATCACAGTAGCACAACGACCAACTATTTACCACCTCCATCACTGATTCATGAATAACCCCACCACTACCAACACCTTTTTCTTCTCCTCAAGATTAACAATGATTTTAGATTTTGTTATTTTATTTATTTTTTTAACAGTGGGTGAAACAATTTTAAATTTTGTTGTTTTTGAGAGATTTATTAGGGCTTAAATGTTGCTTGATGAATTAGTTCTCTGTGAGAATTTGAAGTGAAGTTCAGTGAGATTTTTTTTAAGAAGTTTTAGATCTGTAAGATTCTTCATCTCAAAATTAACAGTGAATTTTGATTTTGTTTTTAACAATGGGTGAATTAATTTTTAATTTTGTTGTTTTTGTTAGATTTATTAGGGTCTAGATGTTGATGATGGATTAGTTCTCTGTGAGGATTTGAAGAAGTTTTGGATCAAAGGAAGATGAGAAAGGAGGAGAAGGTGTTAAAAAAATTATATCTTCTCTTTTGATTTGGGTTTGGGCTTTTTCCTAAATCAGTTGTAATTATTTTTTTTGGTAAATGACTGGGATTCACACATCAGGGGTGTAATTGAAATCATTGTTTATATGCATCTAATAATTTGTGTGTAATCTATAAAATGGGTTTATATTGTAATTAACATATGTATAATGAATTGATAATATACATATCATGTAAGTGAGAAAGAGATGAAGAACAATTTTTTTTTAGTTTACCGATTTGAATCGGTAAAAACCGATGGAAACCGTTACCGTATAGGGACGACTCATACCGGTTTAAAACTGGACCGAATATTAGGCGGCTCGGTTACGGTTTCAATTTTAAGAATCGGTCTATGGTCGGCTCAGTGGCCGATTTTAGCAAAAAACCGAGCCGACCGACCGATGTGCATCCCAAAACGTACCTCCCCACATTTTGAAGTACACATTAGAAGGTTGTCTACATTTCCATAATTTATATGGGTTTTATATGATACTTTAAAGGGTACTCTATCCAAGATGTAATCAAAATCCATTAGCACTCAAGGGTTTTACCCAAATTTCAATTTTAATCTTAAAGAGTTTCTCTTTCAACTCGCGATTCTACTATAATATCAATTAAACACCAAATAATTGAAGAAACATAAATAATTGGCATAAAAAGAAGAAAACTCATTAAAATTCAAAAAAAAATAATTTAAAATTTAAAATTGGAAAAAATAAATGAATTGAAGTCCACAAAAAATATGAGAGAACTTACATAACTGGAAGGAGAAATCACATACAAGAATTGTTTTTTATTGAAAGGAGATCTTCTTAGAAAGTTCATAAGTATTGACATTTTATTAGATAACTTTACTTTTTTATGGTTTTGTTTCTTGATCGATAAAAGCTCTCAATATTGATCGCGAGAAAGATATAAGTTTGCACTACTGCATTATTTATCTAACTCAGTCACTGTGACCTGTTGAGAGAGAGAGAGTACTTATCTATTTGCGTAATGTTGATCGTTTTAGGTTAACAAATGTCACAACTTGTTATACCGAAATCTACTTCATACAATTTGACATAGTATTAAAATGGTGAAGTTAATAAACCATTACTTGGTCAAATTATCTTTTCCAATTCATCTGAACGACAACTGCTTATTCAAAATTAGTATTGTTGTGAGAGTTATCTGCTGGTCAAGTGGATACATATTAGTGAGTAGAAGTATGGAACGAAAGAATATGCGAAACATGGGATCAAGTCGTTAATCTTTAGTTTTACCCAAGATATTTACCCATATTTCTGAGATGGAGCCACGTGGAAAATGGAAGAATTATGGACGATGAAGCTCGAATGGGAGACAAGATACTACATGCAGCTGCATGCGAGTAGACTTCAGTTAGGCAGACTAATATATAAATATATGTTGAACATGGCGAGAAAAGATATAGAGACTGGAAAGCAACTGCTCAGGCTCGAGTTACGATCTGTGCATACCATTTAATGATGTACCACGAGATAGTAAAATGGGGCTGGTCAGTTGTCAGCCAAGCAAAATTATTTCAAGTTCTTTTATTTCACAATTATAAATAAGAGTATAGCAATAAGAACGAATTCGATCCACAGGGAGATATGGGTTGTTAATTAACTTTTGATTACTTATGGAACTGGGGGGATTTATGATGATTATAATAAAATTAAAACTAAATTAATAGCAGAAAACAGTTTAAGATTGTAAACAATATAATGAGAATACTGGTTAGAGAGTTCATCTTTTGTCATCAAAAATGTTATCCACCAAATTAGACTAAATATTCAACTTTTCTCAATATCAATAACCATAAAGTATCATATCGCAGGTCTACTCCGGTAAAACTCCTTTTATCATCAAAGGCGCAACAACCAATCTTTGAATCCTTTTCACTAGATAACTTGGCGCAAGAGCCACTCAATTTTAACCCAATGAAAACAATGGTCTTTATGAATTAGGATAATCTAAGTAATTTGGCGCAAGAGCCACTCAAATTTAACTTAGGTTACGCTTCTACATATAATCTCATGGCAACATCCCGTTGTTACTTATGACTATAGTTTTTCAACAATTCCGGATATCAAACTCTAGTCTAGCCCTAGATATGAACACTTGCTCATTTAATTCGCGACTTAAGCAAACAAATAACCAATCATAATAACAATATTAATGGTAGAACATAAACAATACTTAAGAGATTATGAATACTAAAAATGAATACTTTGATTAATAAACATGTTCTAGATTTGGACTATATTGTCAAACTCCAATGTGAGTGTTCCGTTATCAACATCAATCATAGTTTTAGCTGTTTTCATGAATGGTCTCCCAAGTAACAACGAAATAGACGCGTCAGACCCACTATCCATCTCCAACACACTAAAATCGACTGGAAATACTAATTGCTTTACATACAAAGAACATCCTCAATAATATCTATAGGGTATACATTAGTATGATCAGCTAGCTGTAAAACAATTCCAGTTTCTTTCAGTGACCCAAATTCAAAGATTCATAAATAGATGCAAGCATAACATTCATTGATGCTCCTAAATCAAGCATAGCTTTTCCAAACCTTCTGTTACCAATCACAACAGGTATATCAAAACTACCAGGGTCCTTACACTTGGGTGGGAGTTTCTTTTGGTGGATAGCCGAAATGTTTTTCCTCACACTCATTACCTCATTACCGGTAATCGTTGTATCTTGGTGCACAAGTCCTTCAGAGCTCTTGCATATTTGGGGACTTGTTTTATCGCATGTATCAGTGGAATATTCACATGAATCTTATTGAAAATCTCTAAGATCTCCCTATCTTGCTCCGCCTGTTTAGAGTTAGCAAACCTGTGAGGAAAAGGTAAATGAGGAACTGATGGGATTTTAATTGAATACTGCAAGAACACGACTGTCGATGAGACAGTATGCAAGCACGGTTCGTTGCACATGGATTTCAGAATTGCAATCTCTAGTTTTTAATTAATCAAAATGATAAAACAAAGAAAATAATTTTGAATAATTTTTATGAATTTAATTAAATAAAATAACTATACAAAATAATTAACCAGGAAGCTAAAGGTCTAGGGTTTTTGGATTCCACTACTTTGGATGTTTGTACAATTAACAATTTAATATCTAAAATCTACTCTCAAATTACTCAAAACAATATTGAACCCAATCTCATGTTTTGGAAGATAAAACGTTTTAAATTTAATATTAAAACTTTCATCGTTTTGCCAAAAATCTAATTTTCTTCGCTTATAAAAGATCAATAGTTTGATAACTATTCAAAACAATTAAATCAAAGCATATTTTGAAGATAAACTATTAGTCATTAAAAGGCTCAAAAGAGAGTAATTTTGTCTAAGAAATAAATATTAAAAGTACACAACAACAATAGCTTCCTCCGCTACCCTATAAATAAAAAGATTAGCTACTCATAGAGAAAAAGAATGGACGAAACCATTTATTCATTAATTTTATTAAGAATTACAAAGAAGAACTGACCATTTACGTCGCAGAAAGTCAATGAATAAACGACTCCTTCCGTTAGCAGTGAAAGAAGCACAAACTTAAAGTGTATCAAAACCCTAAAATGTTGCAGGTACTACCAAACCGTTGCCAAAGCTCTTGAATATAAGAATTTAGATCAGGGTTTTTTATAACACTTCCTAGGTATGGAAACGGTTTCTTCATCTCCTTCTCCTTCACTCGAGCAACAACAATGGTTTTTTTGGAAAAAAATTCTCATGATTTTTTATCCAAGCCGCCTCCCTAAATCGATCCTCGACTCCTCTATTTATAATACAATAATTACCAACTACAAATCTCATGAAAATCTTCTACCTTTAATCATCCAATCTCGGCAGTAAAGAGAAAATGTTCTCGACTTTTTTTTTCATCTTTTGATCTGACTTTCTTTCCCTTGGCAGCATATCTCGATCATTCTGAGTTGTTTGTTCCCTTATAATTCGAGATTGTTTCCTTTATGATGTCGTTAAAACCTTTCATCAAATCGAACAATTCTGAAAGAGTGTTTTGTTCCCTTTTTTACCGCAACTTATTTCTTTCTTTTGACGAGAGTACAACAAGTTTTAGTGCTAACCAAATCGTGTAAAGATTGCTAGCATTTAAGGAAAGAATATATATTGTCTTAAATCCAGAAAATCTCATCCAAATCACGTAATCTAAACTTCACATATTGGGAGAACAACGTTCCCACCAACTTTTATTTAAATTTCAAAAGGTGGGTGCCTTTATGAACTCCATAGGTGCCTTTATCAATTATGAAGGGTGCCCTTATCCAAAATGAGGTCCTTTAACACTTTTTTAGCCAATTTTTCCACCATTATTATTCTTTCAAAAATACCTACAAACACAAGAAAATGACATTATTAATACACAAATCGAGTAATAGCAATATAAATATAAGCTCAAATAAGACATAAAATTGTGTCTATCAAATACCCCCAAACTTATATTTTGCTAGTCCTCGAGCAAATCTAATATATAAAACAGAAATAAAATCTAACTCACTTTCGTAGGAATCACGACAACACTTAGCATGTGCAGCAAGCCGTTAAACCCCTAAGTGGCCTTAGTGGAAGAGTGTAGTCTCGTGAAGGCTTACAAAGAGGTATACCCATAAAACTTTTAATTCCAACTTCTAATGTCACAAGTATCCGAAGAGCTAAAAGGATATACAGTTTCTCCTCCAAATGTCAAGTAATTAGAAGTGCCAGAGAAAAATACAAGCTAAAATGCTTAATTTACGAGAGAGAGATTGTGACGAGTTAAACCAGTGCCAAAGATGTCTTCTGCCATATGGACACCGGACTAACAGAGCAGTCGAATAAGCATTTCGCCTCGACTCTGCCTCACCATAGGATTTTATGAATTTGCACTCAGAAAACCGATTCTAAGGGTCACACTGGTGTGTAAGCAGGATTGAAGAGAGAATACTTACACACTATTGATGGTAACGCTTTTTCTGAAGATATCAAACCAAAATCTTTTTCTGATGATCTCAACGGAAAAGAAATTTGATGACTTCTTAGGAAAATCGACCATAAATGAGGATGGGAACATACTCTCACCTTCTAGTCTCACAACTCTCTAATGGTGTTTAATAGAAACAACTCTTTCTTCAGTCTTCACCTTCAACCCTTGATGATAGACCCTTGAAACTTGTATAACTTTACTCCTTGTCTCCGATCACTTGTTGTTTTGAAACTTCTTTTTGAATTTCTTCTTCTCCATGACTTTATTGGAAGAAAACAAAAATAAGTACAAACTAACACAATAAAAAAAATTTGACTTTTTTTTTTGTTTTTGAATAAACATTTAAATGAGATTGATGCAGAATAAGAATAAAAACTGAATAAAAATTTACTTTCCAATGGAGAAGGACTTTTGCACTTGAATCTTCACAATTGTTGGTACACAAATCTTCAAAAATTTACACATTATGTTTCTTTTCTTTGTCACTTTGAGTATGTAATGTTCTCTCCCTTTGTTGCTTGTAAACCTAGGACGTCTTCAATTTCTTCCTTAATTGATGTTGTTGCTCCGCTTGTTGATGATGCTGAGTTTTTATTGAGAGAGAGTTGTAATTGTTGTGACTGAGACTACAAGATGAGGCTAGTTCTGATGTCATCCTCATGGTGATAAGAATTAGCACTCAAAGATCAAAAAGTGCTGAAAATGGTGCGAGGCTGAGTAGCTCATCATTCTACTCGGATTTTATGCAGATGAAACACTCTAAGAGGACAGTTGAAGGTTTGGTGCCTCACTCAATAGGGTAGTCTCCACTAATGATAGGGTTGTTCTGTCTTTCTGCATTTCCCTATGACCTAATAGTCTCCAACATGGATGGTTGTGTCCATCACGATTTTTCTCTCATAGGTTAAGCACACAGATGTAATTTTCTCTAACAGTTTTAATTTCCATATTTTTTGGAAAGAATCAGTATGTAAACTTAGCTAAAAGGCTACTACAGGACTCTAAAAGTTGGAAATTGGTGCAACTAATTTTTTTTTAAATTTTCTCCCTTACCCTTAAACTTAAATTGAACATAGTCCTCGATGTTTCAAAAATAAAGAATAAAAGCATGAAAAAAGAGAATTATCGAAGTAAAAGAGATAGGGAAAGATATTACCAGCATCGTGTACTAAAAACATATGTGTTTCCTTCCATAGAGTGCTTAGTTTAAAGTCTTCAGCCAGACCAAGAATGGATTAGTCACAATTTACGAATCATATAACAATAATCGAAATAACTATGGATCCTTAAAAGTCAATCAAATTTGATATACACAGTTGATCATAATGAAGTATATGAGAGTGGTGGTCATTATTAAGAAAATGTTTCGATTTAAATTTTCTAAAATAATCAGATTTAGTTCCAAAATTTAAAAATTGATACATTTGAAGTTGAAACACTCCCATATTTGGTAAATAAAATTTTGGTGGGACAACAAAGTCAATTATGGTATCATGGAACGGGTAAACCACATCAACACGATGATGAAATTCTAACAACTGAATTTCTTTTTGGACAAAATCAGGCTCAGGAAACAGTTCTTGAAGATAATCTCATAAGATGATAGAGGCACAAACGTCAAGTTCCAAGTGAGGGACTATTTTAATAGTCAATGAGTTACCACTGGAAGAATGATATCCACCCCCAAACTTAGGATAGTCAGTGTCCTTGGACAAACTAGTCACAATTTCCTAAGCAGATTTAGGAAAATGGTCAATTATTTCATCTAAGTTGTAGTTAGCTTGGGTACCTTGATAGGTGTCTAAAATACCTTAATTAGTATCAATTGATTATGCTTTCTTTGCTATTTTTCTTGTAAATTTCGTATTTTACGTTTGTTTTCTATTTTATAGGTATTTGGAGTCATGTGACGCAAAAGAAGAGAAAAAAAAGCTAAATTTATTGCTTGGGAGCCTTTGGTGTCGATGGATTCGAAGCTAGCAAAAAGAAAAATCTCAAATGTTTTGAACTAAACGATGCATGGGAGGTAACCCATTGGTTTAACATTTCTTTATTTTTTCCTTGTTTTTTCTGAATTTTCATATCATTATAGGATTTCCCACCTTGATTTTACATTGGAGAAGTCAATTTACATTGAGGACAATGTAAAGCTTAAGTGTGGGGAGTGGTTAAGCATATAGAATTATTAAGTATTCACTTTTTAGGTAGAATTTTTTTAACTTTCTTATAACTATTTGCATATACCTCCAACTTTTAAATATTTTAGAGTCAATTAGTATACTTCTAGCTACGTTTACATACGGGTTCTTACCAAAATAACTGAACTTAGAAGTATTAGAGAACTATATTCGGGTTTCTTAGTTGTTGAGAGGTAATGCCGACAAAAAGGGACTTAAACCGCCAGTGGCGAACTAGGTGTAGAAAAAATACGTTATTAGAGAAGCTGATCATTCATGAGTGAGGCACCAAACCTTCAATTATTTGTACCTGTCTAAATTGTCCGTTTAGAGTGTTTCATCTACGCAAATTCCGGGTAGAATGATGAGCTACCCAACCTAGCACAGTTTCAACACTACCTTTTGATCTCCTGAGTGCTAATTCTATCAATCATGAGGGTGACATCAGAATTACGAAAAAACCTTACCTTGTAGTTTGATTTGCAGTTGGCACCATTCTCCCTCTCTATCGACAACATATCCATAGAAACACCATCATCATCAACATGCAGAATATTACAAATTTGAAGAAAGTTGAAGACGTTCAAGGTTTACAAGCAACACTACAAGAAAGAGCAAATTTGATATTCAAATTGAAGTAACAATACAAAGAAAAGAATTCTATATCCTAGTTGAAGATTAAGTGCAGAGCGAAAATATCAAAAGATGAGAGTTATTGAAGTTTATGGTACTGAGGCAATACAAGTTGTGAAGAATCAAGTGGTAAAGTCCTTTTTCCACAACCATATTAGTTTCATCGTTATTTTTTTAGTTTGTATTTCATATTTCAAGTAAAAAAAAAGAAAAAAAAAAGTTATATTGTTTTAGTGTATATTTCTTTTTGTATTAATTCAATAAAGCTTAGGGAAAGGAGATATCTATAAAGAAGTTTCAAGCAACAAGAATTGACGAAAAAAAGTATAAATTATCAGAGTTCTACTAAGTTCAAGCGTTCATAATCTACAGTTGAAGCCGAAGACGAAGATGTGTCTCTGGGACGCTGCAAGAGTGGTGATGATTGTAGATTGAATGGGAAGGTGAGTGAGCATTCTCATCCTCGCATAATGGTCGATTTCCTTTCTTAGAGATCATCATAAAAAAAAAGGTTATTTTCTTCTCACGTTTCTATGGGGTATTCAAATATAATTCAGAAGGTTTTCCCTTTCCACCATTCAATGTGTGCAGGATTTTTATCTTCACTCCTGCCTGCACACATGAGAACCAAAAAGTGCGACTTTTGGGTGAAATTTCATAAACCCTATTGGTGAGGCAGAATTCGAAACATTCGATCGCTCTCGAACCTAAATTCTTTCATATGGTGGTTTTCTCCTAACTCAAGAGTTAAGCATTGAAATAATGTTCTTTAGAATTTTTAATTTCTATTATTAGTGTGCATAAACTTTATGTCCTCTTAGCTCTTTGGATGCATGTATTTTGGAAAATTTGAAATTTGAAGAGTAGGTTTTATGGGTATACCTCTTGTAAACCCTCACGAGACTATAACTCGTCCACTAGAGACACCTATGGGTTTAAAGGCTTGTTACACATGTTAAGTGTAACCCATCCTCAACGAAAGGGAGTTGTATATTTTAGTTTATAGTAGTTTAGTTTAGTTTGCTCGAGGACTAGCAAAGTCTAAGTATGGATGAATTTGTAAGTGTCTAAAACACCTTAATTAGTATCAATTGATTATGATTTCTTTGTTATTTTTCTTGTAAATTTCATATTTTACGCTTGTTTTCTGTTTAATAGGTATATTATAGTCATACGACGCAAAAGAAGAGAAAAAAGAGCTAAATCCATTGCTTGAGAGCCTTGATGTCGATGGATCCGAAGCTATCAAAAAGAGAAATCTCGAATGTTTTGAAACTGGAATTTACTAAGAGACAGCCCGTATCTTATTTGGTGCCTAAATCCAACTCTATTTCATAACCTAAACCTAGTCCGAAAACACACCTATATTTTCCTCTCTTCTCTCCTAAATCAGATGCGACGCGCCCCACCCCCCCTTTTGCCAGGCTCTTACCACCGGCAAAGCCATGAGTTCAAGGTTTGTTCGATTAGTTAGGACAGAAGTTTCAGGCAGAGAAGACGTAACGAAGAATAGAGAAGCTCAAGAGGGGTTCAGTCGTGAGATAGATTTCAAACAAAAAACACGGGAATACAAAAGAAATTGATTTTCGAATTGAGGAGATAGAGTTCGCTGTTGAGTCTTGAACATATGGGAAGAAGTGAGGTTCAGTGAGAATGGATTTGAAATGAATTTGTGAATGTGACCGCAATTGGAAAGAAAACAGAATGCAGAGAAGAGAGAAAGCAGGGTTGTGTTGGACATGGCAGACTTGGTTTTGGTTTTGTTAGTCTTTTGGTGTTTGTAGAGATCGAGAAGAACAAGAATGAGCAGGCAGTTGTGCTCGAAAATATTGGTTGTCTTGAACCCAAGCTTACTGCCGAGAGAAGGATGGTTGTGGAGTATGTTTTAATGAGTCTGTGTTGTAGTCAAAGAAGTAACTGTGCTGCCGTGAAGTTTATAAATGAGTTTGATTCGAAATTGTTGAATGTGTGATTGGAATTGATTGCAAGAGAAGCTATATAAACGCCAAGAACATCAGCAAATAATCAATCTCTCTGCCTACAGAAAGACGCACATTAAATGTTCGAGTAAACGCCGGAACTGACAGTTTCGGAATCACCAGGCTAGCCATGGGTCTGAAGGTCGTGTACAAAGGTTTAGGTCAGTTTCGAGACTAAGATGGACACGGAACTACTGGGTATGAATTGTTAGAATTTCGGGGTAAGGTTTGACTGAACTGATGCCGTGAAATCAGTTAAGGAGTTGGGGTCTTCTGCCGTTTGTTTGTTGGAGATTAAAGAGGTGTTTGACAAGTTTGAGATAAATTGGAAGATGGGTTTGAATCAGAATTGAATTTGGAAAGAGTTTTTGAGCGAGAAAACATGGAACGAAATTGATGTTACTGTCGTTGTTTAGGTTGATGAATGGGTACGATTGAATTAAGAGTTTGATTGGATTAGGAAAGTTGGTAGCCTATGAATTTGATTTTGCTGGATTTGAGAGCTATAAAAGGAGATAAAAAGCTACATCTCTCGATGCCATATACCCTCTCAAGACTGCTCCACCCCAACAGAGAGGAGCTTTGAGCCTCTCCAGATTTCACCACTCCACACCACCTACTTGCACACCACCAGCATCTTCACCTTGCATCCATCTCCACCTGCATCTACCACCAACACAGCATCATCAGCTTAACATCACCATCCAGGCCTTCCAAAACCAGCTTTCAAGAATCACCACCACTCCACCTTGCTGTTGAGCTCTAGCATAGAAGGAATTCAGCACCACCGGAGTACTGTGCAGGCCTGAGTCCACGACTACGGCAGCGACACAACAACACCATACATTCCACCATTCCACTCCACCGGCCTGTTTGTTTGGTTTTGAACTCTAGTTTTGTATTTATTTATTTTATCATGAACTCCATTATTTGTAGCCAAATTATGTGATAAGGGATATGTCGAAACTATGTGATATGATTTATTCGAGTTAATCTTTCTTCTCAATATTGATTTTTTGCTTATCTTTTACCGAGCCTATGACCATGGATTGTTTGCGAGTGTTCAAACGTCCAATTGAATATCTTGTTTGCAATTCTAATGCTAGATAATTGATCCGTAATTCGTAATTGTTATGACGATTTAATCAAAAGTAGCAAAATATTAACGCTGCAATGGGATATTGTGGACTTTTGATGTGTGAAAGATAGCCCTAAGTTAACATGTCAAACTTACGAGTATGTGGTTAGGATCAATTCGACTCACGGAAAATACCGGTCAATTGAGTTACACTAGAGAGTTTATTCAAAGTGGCTTAATTAGCTAGATACGAATAGAGAACTTATTCTACGAAGTGACCTTGGAGTCTAATGGATTTGTTGAACTCATAACTTATTTAGGGTTTTTAGTAAACGTATTTTGAAGAAAATTTGACTTGTATTCATCTTCATTAGTGGAGAAAGAATCCTTAATAATTTTCATCCTTATATCGCATTCTTTTATTTGTTTTCATATATTTGCATAACTTTTATTTTCATAAATTTAATTGATAACTTTAACTCAACGCTTCCTCAGGAATGAACCTGCTTATCATTATTTTATTTATTAGTGTAATAAAGTAAGGAATATATTTTTGACGAGTTTGACACCTCGACCAATTTGGCGCCGCTGTCGCGGATCAGTCGGTTGTTTAGTTGTTATTTAATTTTTTGATTTTGCATTTAATTTCATTCTAATTTCTTGATCGTTTTAGAAAAGTGGTAAAAATAGTTCGTTCGCTGAGACTTGTGAAGATTCGTTTTAGACCTAATTTTAATTTAAACTAGGAAATAAGTAAAAGATTTTAATAATATTGGGAAGAACTGGAACTCAGGATTCCATCAAAATCACTTCTGAATGATTTCTACAATGATTCTTTAACAATTAAAGCTCTTTTATTGACTCTGTTTCTTTGCCAAAAGTAGATTTCTAAAATATTAATTGTAAATCACAAGCATGGCGCATCAAAAGCTCTTAAGTCCCAGCATACACCATCAAACAAAATCACAACTAATTAAGAAAAATCATAAATCAATTAAAAATCAATGCAAAGTCATTAAGAATCAAAAATAGTTACCATTCATTCAAGAAATATGGCTTCCTCCATTGTCACAGTGGTTGGGTTTAGCTAGACATAGCTTTCTTAAAAGCCATTAAAATATTAAAGAAAATCATAAACTGTTTTTGAAAAGCAAAACTAAACCCTAGTTTTCTATCTATGAGAAGTTGTCCTCAAAATTGTATCTAGGCTCCCCTTTATATAGGGTTTGGTAACCTCCTCTTGATCCTTATCCAACTAGGAAACCTAGTCTCATTAAACTTTTCCACTTCCTATTGATTCCTTATCCAATTAGGAGACTTAACTCCCTCAAAAACCAACAAAACCCCCAATTTTCACGTCAAATGCGAACCCAAAACGCTTCCCTTATTTCTCTTCCCGTGCAGGCCCAATAAGACCCAACAGATTCCAAATCCAAGTTGGTTTCACGGTTTTGCTCATAACTTCTTCATACGAACTCAGAATGACCTCATTCTTTTTGCGTTGGTTTTTTCTTTCAATTCTATAAATAATGGTGGGTAGAAATCCTGGAATAGACTGAGTTCCACTGGGTATTTAGCAATTTTTCCTTGTAAATCTCAATTTCACCTCTTTCAGAGATGTAACCTAATAAAACACATAAACTACAAAAGTAATAATAATATGCATTAATTGACATAAAATCTAGCAAATAAGTATATGCAAATAATACTTAAATATTTAAATTATGCACTTATCGTTTCTTTTACTAATTTATCTTTTTAAAATCTTATTTCAGGTACAATCATTCTTTTACGTGTGCGCAACTGGTTAGCGGTATTCCCCGCCTGTCTAGAACAGGAGGTAAGTGCTATAAACCAGTTCTGTGCATAATTTTTTTATTTTTTTATCAAGATGAATCCTTTTGCAAATAACATATATGGTTCACAAGACTATTATGGTAATCAGTTTAATTATCAATTTAATACATATAACTTCCAACTATATATGGGATATGATGATCAAAACCAATTTTTTGGCTACAATCAATATTCCACAAGACCTTGTGATAATTCTCGGACATACCAACATACTTATGAGGGGTCTGTAAGTGAACAATCACAAGGATGGAGGGATAGTTATACTACTAATATTCTCCAACCTAGTTTCATGCAGATGTTTGATGATTTTAAGGATTTGCGACATACATTGAACCATATTAACTCAACACCCAACATTTAAAGTTCCGTACCAAGTGAAACTTATGATAGTGTATGTAGACCTACTCCTAATCTTACTTATAATCATTCACCTATTCAACGGGAAGGTATAGTGTCTAAAGAGCCTATCGTGAGTACCGGTGGAAAACGTGTTAATATCAAGAGACTCTATAAACAATTGTACCAGTTGAAAGATGAGGGAGCAACAATAGAAACTCTTGAAGTAATTTCTAGGGCCATACGTACGGAAGTTACACGCCGTGTAAAAAATGGAAAAGGGCCCGATGAAAAATTCGAGGATGATGAATCCTTGTAAAACATTGATAATGACGGTGTCAATAGCTTAACTCTTGATCGTGATAATGATCATTCTCCTATTCAAAAGAAAGAAGTTGAGTCTAGAAACACTAAAGTTATTGATGGTAAGACTTATGTTGTGTATAAGAGCGAAGATGATTATGATTTCTTTATCGTGCTACCCCAAATTCAGAAATAGTAGATACTTTGAATGGATGACTTGTGAAGAAGAGCATAAGTGTTACGATGAATTACTTGGATCAAATTTCGATTCTGATGATGAAGACCTGGTTATAGAAGAAAACAATGAAGAATGTTTTGAGAAGAATTTGAATGAGAATGATGATACTTGCGATGTGGGAACAGAAGTGTCCAGCAATACTGAGGATCCCGTAATGCAAGAGGTTTCGCAAGGTTTGTCTAACCCTATACATGAATCTTTATCTAATAACGATCCTCCCAAACTAGAAGTAGTCTCTTAAAAAAAATTAATCCATCTTTTAGTAAGATACCTAATTTATGGCTAGAATTGAATGCTTCAAAATTTTTATCTGAATTCATTGCATCAAGGTATCCGCCATATATTTTTGTGTCTAACACCATGCAGGTTTGCCAAAAGGAACACATAGAAGTTCTTTCCACTTATGTTTTGTATACACTTTCGAATGTAGAATGAACTAAGTGTGGGGGTAATTCTTATGGAACGATAGTTTCACTATTTATATCATACGCTAATATTCTTGTGAAGCTATTATTAGAATTGCAGATCGTATTCAGATTGTTGGTGTACGAGCGACCGGAGAGTCGGGATGACGACTTTAAACTAAGCATTGCATGGGAGGCAACCCATTGATTTAGTATTTCTTTATTTTTTTTCTTTTTTTTTTCTGAATTTTCATATCATTATAGGATTTCCCACCTTGATTTT